>JAENPR010000999.1:0-239048 GCA_018135685.1 Themeda triandra | reverse complement strand
ATGGACACAAGCGTTTATCCTGGTTCAGGCAAAGAATATCCTACGTCCAGCAGAGAGGAGAGATTCGTGTTATCTTGCACCGGGGTGCTTGTACAGGGGTGAATACAAGCGGGACTTAGCCGTGAATGAGTGTGAGAATGCGTATGAGTGAAGGTCCCAAAGAACCGTCCCCTAGACTAGACCCTGGTGTCCCCTTTTATAGGCCAAGAGGAGGCTCAGGAGTACAGAGTAGATAGGGCTGTCGTGGGCGTGACGTAGAGGTACATGCGCTGTGTCATGTCGTCGAGACTGTAGACGCTTCCTTTGGTCGGGCTCGAGCCTGTAGCGGTATGGTCAATGATGGCCTGTTTGTCCTTCTCGGTCGTGGGCTGACGTAGTTGAGGTATGGTGCCGGTGTAGTCGAGCACGTGTGTCCAGGAAACCCGCGGTATGGTCGTCGAGGTAGGAAAAACAGGGCACTGGGCGCCCCATGCTCAAGTCGCGTCCATCACCACTCCTCGAGCGGTGTGAGGGCTGCCTCGAGAGGGCAATGATCCGAGCGACGGGACGGGACGATCAAGTTGGTGGTACGGAGAGTTGTCAATGGTGTTCGGAGGGAGTGTTGTACGAGGCACAGTACAAAGCATGGCGTAACAGCGGCACCTGCCGTCCTTGAATCCGGGGCATGGTCGTCGTGATGGCGGAAGCAACCCGCGTACGACCCACTGTTACGGACTCTGTAGCCATGGAGTTAGGCAGGGCAGACGGGCAGTGGTACTGTTCGAGCCCTGTAGCCATGTGCGTGTTCTGTTCAGGCAATGATTGAGGGCAGACTCGAGCGGGTGCTCGCTCGAGCATTCTCGTCCCCGCTCGAGCGGCCGCCGGCTCGAGCGGTTTATGCTCTCCGTCTCGGCGGTCGCTCGCTCGAGCGGCTTTCCGTACTTCTTTCTCGAGCGGGTGAGCGGGCCGTCGGGAAGGTTTCGAGGCTTTGCGGGCTCGGTAGTGGGCCGGCCCAGCTCGAGGGGATTTGGAGGTTTCTTTGGTCGCTAGTTTTTGGGATTCTTAGAGAGGGATGAGGTTGACTTGCTTGTCTCTAATTCACCTAATTTAGGACCCCCTAATCTAGGTATCCGACAGCATTAGTCGAGAAGGTTTTGATCTCGTGTTGGCGACTATTGGCCAACTGCTTCCGAAGGTTCACTGCCTGCCGAAGAGCACGTACGAGTCACAGATGCTGTATGACGCGATCTAAGCTTGTAAGAATTGGTGCGTGCTATTCCAGGGAGACCACGAGACAGCAACACACTGTCCAAAGTGCAAAGCCTCTAGGTACGTGGAGGTAGAAGGCAGTGATGGCAATAAGAAACAGTCTAAGATCCCCGAGTTGGTCATACAGCACCTTCTTGTCCTACAGAGGCTGCAACGGCTGTACATGATAGAGGAGTCCGCGAAACAAATGACGTGGCACAAGAATGGAAACGATATAGTGACAAGATGCATCACCCAGCGGATGGTGATGCATGGATGCACTTCGATGCCATGAATCTTGTCAAGGCTAGGGAGGCTTGGAATGTACGCGTAGCGCTGGTAACAGATGGGTTCAACCCATTTGGAATGATGGTGGCCCCTTACACTTGTTGGCCCGTGTTCGTGATCCCCTCAATCTCCCCCTCGGCGTCATGTTCGAACCCAGGAACGTGTTCTTGACGCTGATAATACCTGGAGACCCGGGCAACAATATGGGTGTGTTCATGCAGCCAGTGTGGGATGAATTGCACAAAGCTTGGGAAGAGGGGGTACGACGTACGGCCGAGCTACAAAGATGAACTTCACGATGCATGTGTGGTACCGGTACTCAATGCATGACTTCTGGCGTATGGCTTATTCGGCGCGTGGTGTGTTCACGGGAAGTTCCCTTGCCCAACATGCAAGGCAGATGTGATGTTCACCTGGCTGGCCAAGGGTGGCAAGTATTCTTCTTTCGACAAACATCGTCAATTCCTGCCTGAGGACCATGAACTAAGACGAGATAAAAAGCACTTCACGAAAGGTGTTCAAGTCACTGGCCCCATCCCTTTGGAAAAGAGCCTAGCCGACGTCCTTGCCCAGATAGAGGCTCTCCAAATTGGTGAAAAGAATGGTGGTTTTAAAGAATATGGTACCAACCATATGTGGACTCATATATCAGGCTTGACTAGGCTCCCCTACTACAAGCACCTTCTTCTTCCACACAACATCGATGTAATGCACACAGAAAAGAATGTCGCCGAGGCACTCTGGGCAACACTCATGGACATTGGCAAGAAGTCAAAGGACAATGTTAAGGCTAGACTGGACGTTGAAACGATTTGCGATAGACCAAATCTAGTGATGAAGACCCCTATTCCAGGCAAGAGATGGAAAAAGGTCCCGGCCGATTACATCCTGAAAAGGGAACATAGGAAGGAAGTACTGGCGTGGATCAAGATGCTAAAGTTCCCTGATGGGTATGCGGCGAATCTGAGCAGGGGAGTGAACGTGCAGACTGGCAAAGTCTTAGGGATGAAGAGTCATGACTTCCACATCTGGATTGAGCGGATCCTTCCTGCGATGACCCGGGGATACCTCCCCGAGCCAGTGTGACGCCCGCAACGAATAGGGATCAACTCATGGTACATGCTCTCCAACGTGGCCGCCGCCCACGAGGAGCACGTGGCGGCCGCCCCGAGGATGAGGCAGCCGTCGACGAGGAGCTTGACGTGGCGGCCGTCCGCAGCGGAGGACGTCGCACGTCATCGAGGAGGCTGTTCGAGGAGGCCTCCCAGCAGGGGGCGACGACAACGACGATGACCGGTGACAGTGACGGTGACGGTGGTGGCGGCGGCGGAGACGACGAGTACGACGACGACGATGACCTCGGCTTCGGCGATGGGGGCGAGCAGACAGCGGGCACCTTGACTTCCTCAGCTTCAGGCAAGCCCTACCAGCGTGGGCCCACTAGGCTCCCTGAGCAGCTGCCGTGCCCTGATGACCGTCCGGTGATTCGGCCTACGGGCAAGTAAGTAACCATTGTTGATTTCTCTACTTGTTCATATGACATTTTGAAATTCAAACTGTAGACTAACAATTGTTGTTAATGACTCATGTAGGGGCTGGGCAAAGTTGACGGCCAAGAACTGTTCACGCCATGCCACTAGCGTCCAGGGCCTGCTGATTAAAAAGCACTACCCTGGCTTGGTCACCGTCGAGGGTAGGCAGATCGTGCCCGAGAAATAGCACCACTTCTCCCTTGTCAAGGATGTCGAAACTGATGAAGTCCTTGCTGACAAGATCAATAGGGAGTTCTGGGTGAGTCTTTGCATCTCACCGCATATCTCAATACTACGCATTCATTGGACTTTTTTCAAACAATGAAATGATGTTTGATGCCTGTGTGTAGTTGTACTACCAGTTGGAGGAGGGGCAGGACCTCGTGCGGGCGTTGCGGCAGCAGGACTTGGTGTGCGTTGACCGGCTCAAGGACATGTGCCACGAGGCGCGTACCCAGGCTGTCATCAGCTACTACGCCAACATGAAGAAGGAGAGGGTAGATAAGCTGCAAGTCAGGGAGATGCTATGTCAAGAGGAGACCGACCTCACTGAGGAGCAGTACATGCAGGTAATTAAGTAGGAAACATCCATTATGATTCCTTATGTGACACATTCAATTCATTATCTGCAATATCAAATACTTGAATGTCATGCAGATGCCTCCGGGCTGGTGCAGCAAGTACGAGGACTACTGGCGTGCAATCGTCAGAGGGTGGCGTACGCCGGAGGCGTACAAGGAGCGCAGAGAACGTCGGGGGAAATGCCTGGCAGAGATCGAGAGGTCAAGGGTCTCACACCACCAAGGGAGCCAGGTCCTCCCAGTGTTCATGGAGAGATGGGTATGCTTCTGTTGAACCATTTGTTATAGCGCTCAATTGTCACTATTTGTAACCATATTTGTGTTTTCCTTGCAGTCGGAGGCGCATGGTGGGCAGCAAATCAACGAGTTCACGGGGTGGGCCCTTGCTCACAAGGGCAAAGCGAAAGCGCCGTCCACCGTCTACAGCTCGTCGGACGGGCCCGAGGCGTACACCAGCCCGATCGTCTACAACAAGCTCACCCAGTACGCCGCCGCAGCTCTCGAGCGCCATGGGCCTGAGTTCGACCCCACCACCGAGCCCCTGGACACTGACCTCATGATGAGGTTGGGAGGAGGGGGAAGCAAAGACGGCCGGTACTTTATGGCCACCCGACGCCATCGGGCCGTCCTCTCGTTCGTACGACCGAGATCCGTAGAGAAGACCGGCGAAGGGGCGGACCGCAGATCCCCATAGCGCCTCGCGGCCGGCCGACGCGCGATGATGATGGCACTTCAGGTAAGTGGAGTTTCATTTGTCGTTCACTCGTTAAACACATGATGTACATTCACTTCACATACCATCAACCATGCGGGTGTAATATTGTAGGCCACGGTCGAATAGCTGCAGGCCAGCCAGGCGGCCTCGGACGCGAGGCACGAGGCGCTGTGTCGGGAGCAGGAGGCGCTGCGTCAAGCGCAGGAGGCGAACCATCAGCAGCAGTTGGCGGCAGTTGCGCTGCACTACTAGCGTCAGTTGGCGGACCTGACCGGCTACTTCCGGTCCCAGATCCCAGGAACACAGGAGCCTCCTCCCTCGCTCTTCGCTCAACCACCAGTCCCCACCGCCCGTTCACATGCCGGTCCGGTGAGTATATTCCCTGTTGCTTTAGCTTGTGCGGGCATCCTGCAGGTACTAATTACATCACCTGGTCTTTGTGCATGCACCGTCGGTGGGTTCGAACCCGACTCCGGGTGCCAGCCCTCCACTGGGTCCTTCTCCACAGCATGGCTGGCCACCTTACCAGAGCTTCCCCACGCAGCAGTACGGCTGGCCTCCTCCACTGCCGCAGGGGCACTCCGGGCCTACAAGCTTCTCTTGGCCGCAGCAGGGGCAGTACTGGCCGCAGCAGCAGCCGCATCCGAGTTGGTCTCCGTTGGAGCAAGGTGGAGGCTCTGGGACCCCTGGGGACGACGCCTCGAGCTAGGTACATGTGTCGATGAATTTGGACGTGTATGGACATGTGTGGAGGGTTTTGGATGTGTTATATGTGGTTTGGACATGTGTCGGATAATTTGGACATGTTTTATGAATTTAATGGTCAAATATGGTTTAAATTGTATATTGTTGCGAATATATGAGATGAAATGTGGGTTATATGCTATATATGTCATGAAATGTGGTGCAAATGCAAGAAAATAGAAAAAAAATTGTTTTTTCCAGCTTTGCCGACGGCCGCCAACGGCAAAGGCTAGGCGCTTTTGTCGGCAAAGCCCGGCTTTGCCGACGGCCCGGCCGCCCGGGCAAATTGACCAAAGCTTTGGCGACGGCGGCCGTCGGCAAAGCCCGTTTTCCATTTTTTTTAAAAAATAAAAAAATTCTTTGCCGACGGTTGGCCATCGGCAAAGAATTTTCGAAAAAAAAAAAAATTTCTTTGCCGACGGCGCGCCACGGCCCGTCGGCAAAGGTAGCCGTCGGCATGACGGCGCGTCGGCTAACGTGGTTGCTTTGCCGACGACTGACGTGGCCGTCGGCAAAGCTTTGCCGATGGCCTGACACGTGGCCATCGGCAAAGATTTCTTTGCCGACAATTTCTTTGCCGACGAGGGTTTGCCGATGGCCACGTCAGATTGCCATCGGCAAAGCCTTCGACGATGGCATTCTTGCCTTTGCCGATGGCAGCTCGCCGTCGGCAAAGGAGGCCGATACGGTAGTGTTTCATGTCTGATGTGTCCGTAGCTTCCTCCCTCTCCAGCGTGGCCACTTGCTTCGCCCGCGCCCACCCCGGCACCCATCGGTGCCACCACGTCTAGAACCCATTGGCAATAGCACCTTCAGCCGGCCGCGTTATGTCTCAGGCTCTCAGCCGGTTACCTTATGGCAGCTGCTCCTTGGACTACCCAACAAAGAGTCTGCAAGCGGTTTACGCAGGCGCAAATGGAGCGTATGCATGTGTTTGAGCATGTATGGTTGCTTTATGTTTTGTGAAAACAAATATGTGGAAAATTTTATGATTTATTCCTAAATGCTTTGACAAGAAAGAAAACAGACATCTAACAAATTTGAAATGTACATTTTGTTATATAATATTTAAAATTTTATTGCAAAAGTGCACTTTCTACAGAGTTATACAATAGTTATTGGAATGCTATTGTCAGTTCCAAATATTCAACTTCATATAAAAATGCTATGTAGTCAAACTTTTGAATTTGACTTAGAACACCTTAAAACTTCAGTTGTTTGTACCAAGAGAGATCGGAGTAGTGAATTATATGATCACAGAATTTATTTAGAGATGGACAAAAATTCATTAATGACTATTGTTATTTATTTGTTTATAGATTTCTATATGTTTGATTGTGTGTTTTGTTTATAAAAAATATTTCAGCACAGCAAAAATGGGTCAACAGAAAAGTAGACACACCCCTAAGAGCATCTCTAACCATTGTGCATTTTTGATTTTGCATTTGCTGTCATTTGCCAACTCCGAAAACAAAATACAAAGGAAAAAAAGAGGCAATCTCCAACTGTTTTTCATTTTTGACTTGGCAATTACCCAAATATGGCAGGCGCGAGTGGAGGGAGGAGGCGTGTGTCGCGCGGGGAGCTACGGAGGAGGCGCAAGTCGTGATTTGCCAAGCGCGAGGGGCTTGGCATATATGCCAAGTCTTACCCACTATTTGCCAAGTTAATGAAATTGCAAAGTCTAAATGCAAAACCATTGGATAGGACTTTTTAAGACTTTTTTGCAAATTAGTGAATGCAAAGTCTAAATCCACAACGGTTGGAGATGTTCTAATGTTAATAATATAGGCACGGACCAAGGATAACCAGCGAAGGCATCCTGTCTGTTTTCTTTGTGAACTTATCTTTTATAACTAACGCATCTTGTCCTCTGGCGTCTTCCTCTTTCCCATGCTTTTTCAGGACCAACACAGTGTGATCCACAATCATCGAGGTATCACTTTGTACTGCATGCCGCTTTGTACCACTTTAGTACTTTATTAAAAAGATCCTCAAATGAAAGAAACCACTACACAAAGTCCACATACAAAAAAGAGATAAACAATCACACCAGCACAAAGGAACAAGAAGAGGGCAACGACAAACCATCAGATCATGTCTGCATGGTTGTGTTTCCGTACACTGTACCACTGACAAAAAAATGATAGCTGCAGATGGATACAACGAATGAGGAATTTATTGAGAGATGAACACAAAGGAGATGTAACAATAAAATAAAGAAACACATGCCATGGAATGGATCGACGGGCCCAAGGCATCATATCTTTTCCATAACATTTTTTTTATATAATTAAGGCTTCATGTACATGGCTTCTTCCTTTCCCTATTATGCAAGTGACCATCCATGTGTGCATCACTACCCTGCTACTTCGCACCATCGATGAACAATAGGCACCAAGTTCTAGGGAGCTTTTCATTTGTAATGCACGTGTACAGTGTTGTACCAACCCGAGGCAAAGGGATGCGTGCTCCCACTTTGATTCCTTTAAGAAATTAACATCCTCAAAAGAACAAATACTGTGATCATGGACCCTGCATAAAAAGATAAAATAGTCACATCACAAAGGAAAAGGAAAGAAGAGGAAAGAACCAAACATAACATCAGCGCCACCGTGTCTAGAATCCATTGGCGATAGCAGCTCGGGTGAGACTAGTTGTGTATGAGGCTCTTAGTCGGTCACCTTGTGGGAGCTGCTCCTTGCTGGACACACTACTACAGAAATTTTAACCATGACAATTTTTTTGGATTTGCCATGTGGTTTTCCCAACCGCCACAGGCTCAAGGTCACAGTTAATCGTGTCCTTAACTATGGTGGTTGGCAACCGCCTTGGTAAATAACTTAAACTTGGTAGTTTTGGTAAGGAAACCGTCACAATTAATTAGAAAAAACAAAAAAACATAGCCCAGATCCGGACCATCTAGGTCAGGCCGCCTCTGCCCGTTGCTGCAGCCGAGGATCCATGTCGGGGAGGTAGGGGCCACCGTTGGCTGGATCGAGGAGGGAGAGGGCCAATGCCGGCCGGATTTGGGCACTGGGTCGCTAGAGATGAAGGGGGAGGCGGATCTGTGCACCAGTGATCGTCAGAGATGAAGGGGGAGGAGGCTCTGCCGCGACACACCCGTTCTTCCACGCCGAGGTCCTAGATCTGGGTCAGGCCGTCCCTGCGCATCGTCGACCTTGGGGATCACGGCCTATATGGAAGAGGGTTGCCGCTACCTGGATCCGGGCATTAGTTTGCTAGAGCTGAAAGGGGAGGCAGATCTGTGGGCTCCAGCTCGCCGAAGATGAGGGGGAGGCAAATCTGCCACGCCAAGTTTGCTCCACCGTGCCTGGATGCCATCGAGGATAGAGAGAGGGGCACCATGGCGTCGGCTGGGCAATGTGTGGTAGGGACAGGGAGTCAGGTAGATATGTGAGGTGGGAGGGAGCAACGACTGAGTGTGGGAAACCCTGAATCCTTGTGGACAAAAACCGTAACTGTGTTGTATATACGCTGAGCCCGCTATCAGGCCGAGGTGGGCTAGTATTAACTGTGATGGTTATATTACGACAAACGCCGCGGTTAATGAATTAACCATGGCAGTTGCATTATGTTAACCATCACTATTAATAGATATTAACTCTATTGGTTTTCTTAAGGCAACCGCCACGGCTAATGAATTAACCATGGCGGTTGGCGGCCATGTAGCCCAACCTCTAGGGGATCGATTAACCGTGGCGGTTAACGGAAACTCCTCGCAAAAGTTTTTTTGTAGCACTGACACATACAGAGTCTATAAGCTTCTTAAACATGTGCAGATGAAGTATTGGTGGTGGCTGCTGGTGGTCTCCACCACCACCAAGTTGCATGGCAAGCCAGAGCAGAACTACAACCCTAGGGAGGCATGTGCTGGTAGTAAGGGCGGTAGCGACGTGATTGGCAATGACCTAGAGAGTTAGTGAGCGTGCAGTGACACTAGGGACATGCATGGTGGTGGTAAGGACAACGACAAGTCAATGACCTAAGGAGGCGGCCACGGACAAAGCAGGAATATCGTGCATTCGACAGAGGCAGCCATGAATCCAATCCATGTAATTGGGTTAGGGAGTTAAATAATGTGTATACAGTAGGAAAAGTATTAAATTGGTGAAGTATAATTAATTAGTTTTCTTAAAACGAGCTATGGTGAATAGTTCTCATTCGAGGAACCAGTGGTTCCTCCTGATCATTGTAACAAAACTCATTAAATCACTATTAAATGACGCACCTATATTTCATTTTGCAATACAAATGACACACCTATATGGTTGCATTCCCACTAGCCTTTAAGATCCCCAAAGTGTTAAGGCGTGTATGTACGCTGATATAATTGATTTGAGCATCTATGGTTGCATTTTAATTTATGGAAACAAATATGGGGAACATTTTATCGATTTTCCTAAATGCTTTGAATATAAAGAAAACATAAATCTAACAAATTTGAAATGTACATTTTGTTATATGATATCTATAAAATTTATCGAAAAAGTTCACTTCTATAGTATTATACATTAGTTATTGGAATACTAATGTCATTTCAAATATTCAACGTTATATAAAAATGTTGTGTAGTCAAACTGATGCTAAACATCTGTTGTTTGTACTGTGAGAGATCGGAGAAGTGAATTTGTATGAACATGGAATTTATTAAGAGATTAACACATTTGCTAATGACTACTGTTATTTATCTATTGATAGATTTCTATATGTTTTAGGTGTGTCTCTACGACAGTTGCCTGATATTTTACATATCCTTCAGTCACCTTCATTCTTTTTTCTTCAGCCTCTTTCTCGTCGCCTTCTTCTTCCCCCAAACCCTAGATGTGGCAGCAGCAGCACCGCACCGCTGCCCAGCGCCGCGCCCTTGGTGCCGTACTGCCTTGTCGTGCACGCAACTGCAGCCACAACAGAGCATCGCTTGCTGATCAGCGCGCCGGGCCGCCGGCCCTTGCTTGCTTGCACCGCACAGGAATCCCCGATGTGGAAGCGTCAGTGGACCGGCCCCAGGGGCCTGGCTGGCTGGTGAGATCGCCGGCCGCGCGGCCAGTGCCTGCCTAGGCACAGCGTCGGAATTAGTCAACCGTTCATCTTCTTGCAAGGCCGTCGACTGACAGATAAGCAAACTATCAGGCGACTGTGTTTGAGTATTTTTCATGTTTTATTGTGCTTTATGATTTGTACTACAACTGTCTACTGGGCCGCGTTTATAAAAAAACTGACAGATTTCACCAAAAAAAAAAATTGTCAACAAATAAATAGACCCAACCTTAATGTTAATATGGGCACGGACCAAAGTACAACCAGCAAAGGATACCTGCGCTGGAAATTAAAGACACAGGGGACAAAGGCTTCCAGTCTGCTTTCTTGCTAACCTTTTCTCATCTTTATATAACTAACGCCGCTTCCTCTTTCCTATTTTTGGACCAACACACTGTGATCCACCAATCATCGAGCTGGTTCTTGCATGCTGGGGAGCTTTACCTTTGTTATGCATGCAGCTTTGTCAGTACCACCGTAGTTTCCTAAAAAAGATGCTCAAACGAAGGAAACCATTAAACAAAGACCGCACAGAAATAGATAAAACAGTCGCACTGTGATCCACAGTCATTGAGGCACCCTGTTATTGCTGGTGGGGAGCTTTACCTTTATAATGCAAACAGCTTTGTACCAACCGGAGGCACACAGATGCAAATGCTCCCACTTTAGTTTCCTGTAGAAGATGCTCAAATGAAAGAAACCGCTAAACAAAGACAGTCCCAGTACCACAAAGGGTGGATGGATAAACCATCAGATCAATTGTCTATGTTTGTACTCCCTCTAGCCCTAATTATTTGTCGTTTGCGGCTCCCAAAAACAACTTTGATTAAATATATATTAAAAAATATAAATATTTACAGTATATAATTAGTATTATTAGAAAGATATTTAAATATAGTTTTTTAATAAATTTATTTGGAGACACAGATGTTGCACATATTTTCTACAAATTGAGTTACATTTATGGCATGCACACCAATGATAACAGTTACTTAGGCATCGTTGTCGTACACTGTATGATGCAATTTTTTACGAGATGGATACAAATTCGTTAAAGACTATTGTTATTTATATGTTGATAAATTTCTATTTGTTTGATTGTGCTTTATGATTTGTACTACAACTCTCTACTGGGTCATGTTTATAATACATCTGACAGATATCAGTAAAAAAATCTATCGACAAATAACTTGACACTCATAATATTAATATATATAGGCACAAAAGTATAACCAGTAAAGAACACATGCTGGGCAAGCTTTACCCTTTGTATTGCATGCAGCTTTGTACCGCTTTAGCTTCTAAAAAAAGATGCTCGTGAAGGAAACAGCTAAACAAAGACCACACGAAAAAAAAAAGATGAAACAGTCACACTGTTATCCACAGTCATCGAAAAATGTATACAGCTTTACCCCAATAATGTATACAGCTTTACCCCAACCGGAGGCACAGAGATGCACGATCCGACTTTAGTTTCCTGTAGCAGGTGCTCAAATGAAAGAAACTGCTAAACAAAGACCACAGACAAAAATGCGATGAAACAGCCATACCACCACAAAGGGAAGAACAAAGGAAGTACACTGTACCACTGACAAAAACCTGATAACTTTGAATGGATAGGTTGAATGAGGACTTCTTTAAAAGATGAACACAAATCTATTAAGAGGGTTTTTTGAGGTGCAGCTGCAGTTATGGCTGCAAAGAATCAACTGCTACAGTTGCTGCCAAAAAAAGCCCCGGCGAGCAGGGAACACATGAGCAGGAAAGGATCGAGGGGCCCAAGGCATCTTGTGTTTTTCAGACCTCTTTTATATAATTAAGGCATCCTGTACTTGGTTTGTTCCTTGCCCTATATCAAGAGACACCATCTGCACATAGCTACCCCACTGCTTCACAAGATCAACGAATAATAGGCACCTAGTTCTTTCATTTCTACGGAGCTTTTCTTTTGTTATGGATGTGTATACCGTTGTACCTAACGGAGGCAAAGAGATGCGCTCTCCCACTTTGGCTCTTTGAGAAATTATGATCCTCAGAGGAACAAATACAGAGAAAAGGACCACAGGAAACAAGAGAGTCACATCACAAAGAAGAGGGAAAGAACCAACGATCACATCATGGTGTATGTATAATGATTGAGGTGTGATCCTGTAGGAGCATAATGCTATCTTTGTGAGAAAAAAGATAAAACGGTCACATCACAAAGAAGAGGGAAAGAACCAACCATCACATCGTGGTGTAGAAGCATAATGCTTTACTTTAGTAGCCTAATATGCGTTCCGGTAGCATCATATTGCTATCTTTATATGTTCCTTAGTTACATTTTAGGTGCCACGGTGTTCCTGTAGCAGCATATTGTGTTCCTGTAGCTGCATATTGTGTCCCTGTAGCTGCATATTGCTATCTTTATACGTTCCTTAGTCACATTGTCGGCGCCATGGTGTTCCTGTAGTAGCATATTGCGTTCATGTAGCAGCATATTGCTATCTTTATACGTTCCTTAGACACATTGTGGGTCCCATATTGTGTTCCTGTAGTAGCATATTGCTATCTTTATACGTTCCGTAGTCACATTGTCGGTGCCATGATGTTCCTGCAGCAGTATATTGCGTTCCAGTAGCAGCATATTGTGGGTGCCATGCATGTACAAATTGGCACTGTACAATAGGCACCTAGTTCTTTCATTGCTACGGACCTTTTCTTTTGTAATGGATGTGTATATCATTGTACCAACTAGAGGAAAAGGGATCCGTGCTCCCACTTTGGCTCTTTAAGAAATTGCAATCCTCAAAGGAACAAATACAGAAAAAAGGACCACAGAGAAAAAGAGACAGTCACAGCACAAACAAGAGGGAAAGAAGCAACCATCACATCATGGTGTATGTATAATGAGGTGCGTTGGTAGGAGCATAATGCTACCTTTGTGATAAAAAGCTAAAACAGTCACATCACAAAGAAGAGGGAAACAACCAACCATCACATCATGGTGTAGCAGCATAGTGCATTCTTGTAGCAGCATATTGCATTCCTGTTGCAGCATATTATGTTCCTGTAGCAGCATAATGCTATCTTTATGTGTTCCTGTAGTCACATTATGGGTGCCATGTTTGTACACATAGGCATTGTACCATCGATACATTGACAACTACGCTACTCCCTTCGTCTAATCCCACAAAGTGATGTGTGCTCTCCCATTTTAGTTCTTTGAGAAATTGAGATCCTCAAATGAAAGAATACAATAAACAAGGACCACAAAGAAAAAGATAAAACAGTCACACCACAAAGGAAGAGGGAAAGAATCAACCATCACATCATAGTGTATGCACAATGCTTAAGGTGTGTTCCTATAGCAGCATAATGCTATCTATGTGTGAAAAAGATAAAACAAGTAGATAACGAAGAAGATCGAGGGAAAGAACCAACAATCACATCATGGTGTAGCAGCATAATGACTTCCTGTTGCAGCATAATGGGTTCCTTTAGTAGCATAATGCTATCTTTGTGAGAAAAAGATAAAACAGTTAGATCATAAACAACAGGGAAGGAACCAACAATCACATCATGGTGTAGCAGCATAATGAGTTCCTGTAGCAGCATAATGCTATCTTTGTGGGAAAAAGATAAAATCCAGTCACATCACAAAGAAAAGGGAAAGAACCAACCATCACATGATCTTGTAGGAGCATAATCCTTTCCTGTTTTTTAAGATAAAGGATAAATAAATATCGGCTTCATCTATCCAAGGATAGAATCGGGCCAATTATTACAACTCCAAACACACGCATAAAACTGTTACAAGAACAAGGAAAAAGTCTCACAGACTAACAGGAAAGGTAAAAGTTCTTGACTACGCAAAACCAACATGTCTATTTGAAAGCCACCCATGTGATCCAAAAATTCTAACACCGATGTCTCAAGGTGTTGGGCCACAACGATCATTTGATCTTTGAGATCCTTATGCCACTGTAAGCTGGACCACTGACATAGCCAATGTGTCCCCCGGAACAGTACCTGCAAAAGAGATTTGTGTTTGCATTTGTCAAAAACTATCTCATTCCTTGTTAGCCAAATTGCCCATAGCAAAGCTGCCGCTGCTATTAATAACAATGAATTATATTTCTTGTTGCCTTTCTTAGACCAAACATCAATCAGATCTGGGCGGTGAAATTCCAAAAAGTATATGTATAGAGTGCCACAAAAATTTGGCATAAAAGCATCCAAAAAAGAGATGATGAATTGTTTCTGGGAGATGGCAGACACAACATGACGTATCTCCATTCCAGTTCCTCCTAGCCAAGTTATCTTTTGTTAGGGTCACCCCTCTTTTTAAGTACTACAAAAAAACTTTTAGTTTCATAGGTAGCTTTGTTTGCCAGATATCTTGCGACACTCTCACCCCATTGTTAATTAACGCAGCGTACATCGACTTGACTGTAAAGGCACCAGAGGCGTTTAGACCCCAAACAAACACGTCCCTTTCCTGTTGTAAGTTAATTTGTTGCAAGGAAGCTAGTATCGTATTCCAATGTAATAAGTTTCTACCCACTAAACTGTGGCAATAGTATCCTGTTTTCTTCTTACAATATTAAACAACGCAGGAAACTTATCTTTCGGGGTTTGTTGCCCACCAAGTATCAACCCAAAATCTGTCTGTGGCCCATCCTTGACATTAAAATGTCCTAATTGCATGAAAGTATCCTTAATATTCATGAGTCTTTTCCAAAAATGTGAGTCTAAGGGCTTTTTTTCACAACTTCCTAGGGTTTTATTCTTAATATACTTATTTCTTAACAACTCTTGCCACAAGCCATCCTCATTTAATAGCTTAAACAACCATTTACTAACCAAGCATTTGTTCTGAACTTCTAGGTTTTGTATCCCGAGACCTCCCTGGTCCTTAGGTTGACACATAAGTTCCCATTTCACTAATCTATATTTTCTTTTGTGTTGATCATTTTGCCAAGGTAAAAGCAGGATCGAAAGCAATCAATTTTTCTAACACTCCTTTCGGTAGCTCGAAGAAGGACATCATAAACATCGGTAGACTTGAGAGCACCGAGTTTATGAAGACTAAGCGACCACCGACCAGTAACTTTCCTTTCCAACCACTAAGTCTTTTTTTCAATTCTCTCTTCGATCCCCTTCCAATCTTTATTATAAAGTTTCTTAAAATGCATGGGTAGGCCCAAGTAACAAAAAGGAATTTACCAATGGCACATCCAAACAACTGCGATTAAAATTGTTCATGATCTTTTGCATTTCCAAAACAAAAGACCTCACTTTTGTGGAAATTTATCTTTAAGCCGATATTCGTTCAAAGGTACGAGCAGTAATTTCATGTTAACTGCCTTTTCCATATCATGGCTCATAAAGATCACTGTGTCATCCGCATATTGGAGTATGGACAAACCATCTTGAATAAGATGGGGTATAACCCCTTCTACCTATCCTGCCTCCCTTGCCCTGGCAATTAGTAGAGCCAACATATCCACCACTATGTTAAATAGTATCGGGGACATGGGATCACCTTGCCTAAGACCCTTTTTAGTCTGGAAAAATGGTCCTAACTGGTCATTGACCACTAGTACAAAATTGCACATCTGTAACGGCACCCGTTTTTAACAGAGGCGGCTCACCTAGGACGCCGCCGCTGCCAAACTCGCGAGGCCGCACTCAGCTTCGCAACCGCCCCTGAATATCCTTCAACAGAAGCGGTTAAGTTACGCCACCCGCCTCTGAAACGAGTCTATTTTCAAAGTCGGTTCTGTTACGCGGGCCGCCTCTGGAGAACGATATTCAAGGGCGGTGCTTTTATATCAACCGATGTTGTAGATTGCATTGTTTAGATGCGGTTCTGTTACGCAGGCCGGCTCTGTAAAACGTTTTTCAAATGCGGTTCTTAATCCATCCGCCTCTGACAACCGATGTGTGTACTACACTTGCCTCACAATATATAAGTTCTGGTAGGAATTAAAAAACTCAAATAAAGTGCTTTAGGGTTAAATTTCACATATTTTATATCTAAAGTGCCTCTGACAAATCTAGCAAAAAAATATGGTATAAAATAAACCTTATCCATTCATATAGACGAGTTTTATTACAAGGAGCCCACGCCCTCTTTTATATTCCTTCAATTATATATTTCAAAAAAAACATCCGTCTATCTATGTATGAGTTTGAGACTGAATCCGAGTCTCAGTCAGAGTAAGAGCGACAAAAAATGAGAACTTGGACTAGCCCGAGTTTGTTGACTCCAAGTTCTTGCCATGTGCCCTTGGAATGAGTTTTTAAGCTAGTTCAACTCTCCTTTCAGTTTCCCATATGGTACTAAATGTCGTGCTACAATATCGTTGGAGGATCCTAGCCCAAATTGGCAAAATGTGTGGTTGGGCCTCACATTTATGCAGGAACCGTACGTGGCTTGAGTTTAGCCTGCCCAAATTAGCCCAATGGGGCTGGCCCAACATTTTTTACACAAGATAGATGAATGTGTAAATAAATCTGAAAAAAATAGGATAGATGAATGTGGGTCACAGAACAGCCAGTGGACAAAAAATAGGATAAATGTTTGTGTAAGCAAATCGTCTGCTAGTGAAATGTGCACCGTGGCCAGTGGATGGGGGTTAACAGCACAGCCAATGGATCAAGGTCACTGTCCCACGGCACAGACTCTCTCAAGCACACAGAGAGAGCAGAGCACCACTGTCCCACTCACAGCAAGAGTAGCTCTAATGAGGAAACACATTCACTGGCCATGTTGCACACCGCTGCACAAGCACTAACAGACCGATTTATTTACACAATCATTTGTCCTGTTTTGCCGTGTGCCCTTGGAATGGCTTTTTAAGCTGGTTCAACTCTCCTTCAGTTTCCAATATGGTACTAAATTTTGTGCTACAATATGCAAAATGTGGGGCTGGGCCTCACATTTATGCAGGCCACCGTGGCTTTATTTTAGCTTGCCCAACTTAGCCTAATGGGGCTGGTCCAACATTTTTAACAAAAAAATAAGAAGCCCACGCTATCATTTATTTTTATAAAATGATTTCAATAAAATAATGCAAAAAGGAGCATCTGTATACAACTAATATTCTCTCTGCATGGACTACTCTCTCCGTTTCACAAACAAACGGTCAAAAATTTTGAATAACGGTCAAACAAACGTTACTCTGGACTCCCCGTCACGTCACAATAACTGCCGATGCCTGACACGGACCGTCCCAATTTCAAAACTTTTCAAACGCCGGACAACGCTCAAGGGTTTTCTTTCCTTCCACCGTAAGGAAGCTCGGAGATTATCCGTTGGGGGGCAAAATTGTCTTCCTCGAACAGTTTTGGGGTAAAATTGTCATCGCCGGACTCCCTTTCTGTTGTCCGTCCGCCGGCAGCCAAGCATTGCTATAAATGCAGTTAGTCCGGCTTTCTTCTTTCCCCGCTCACCACTTCATCCGGCCATCTCCTTCCTCCCGCTGCAAATCATCATCTCCACTGATCTCCTTCCTCCCGCTCCAAACCAACCACCATGGGGAACAGCCCACCCAAGTTCCCCACCCCCCGACCTCCGACAATGACGGTTCCGATGGGTCCTACCGCGGCGACAGTTCCCCCGCTGTGGAGGTATAAACTCCATATACCCTCATGGCCTAGTTTGGGCCGACACGCTATCACCTGGCCGTCCCATCAAGCTCCAAGACCGATCGGCCCAGGCTGGTCGGACAGCCTAAAATGGGCAAGATTCTCGAAGACCGACAAGGAGGACAGACCTAGCTGAGATAGGAAAGTTTAGACTTGTAAAGCATGTAAACTTAGTACCAGATAGGCTAGATCCGACTTGTAACCTTGCTCCCCGTAATATATAAGGAGAGCAAGGACCCCCGTGCCAGAGGACAAAATATGGCATAACGCACAGACTCACACATTTACATCATAATCGAAACAGAGAGCAGGACTACGGTTTTACGCATCCTTGCGGCCCAAACCTGGGTAAACCTCGCGTGATTGTTCCCTGTTTACATCTTGCTTGCAATCTCGTACGCCTTCCGCCAATCCGTTACCGGTCAGGGCATACCCCTGGTCGGACTATCGCCGATATTTCGTCGACAGTGGTGCGCCAGGTAGGGGGTGCGCACCGAGATTTCACGTCAAACAAGATGGTTTCCTTCCCGGCTTCCATGACCTTCGAAGCCGGCCTCACCTTCAACTTCGGAACGTTCACCTGGACTTCCAACTCAGCAACTGCTACTACAACTCTCACGCCTTCGGCTATCACGCCAACAATGGCACCAATAATGGTGGCTGCACCAAACCAGATCCAACTCGTCCCGGTGACCACCGTTGTAGTCCCAACCAATCCACCGCTGATAGTTGACGGCACGGCGTCAACACCTCCGATCGGTCCAAACCCTTCACAAAGGAGACATGTCAGCAACACGGATCTACTCCGTTTAATCCATCAACAAGACATGAGGTTAACAGAAACCCATGCTAATTTTGAGTCGCTCCGACGACGCGTCAGGCGCGATCTACAGCTCGCGCGACAGCAACATGTTCCCAACTCGTCAACACAGAGTCAACGCAATCGTCGCAGGGACACTTTTGGGCGTGCCGAACGGCCGGGTTTGCAGTCAACAGATTTACGGCGTCGTATTCATGCAACTCCTCGTGGCAATCGCACAAGACAAAGTAGCGGAAGAAACTCGCAGTGGCTCCGACCATGACCGGCCATTGTCCATAGTGGTCGGAGAAGCCAACCAAGCAGTATACGACGAAGAATCCTGGCCGATATCCAGGATCTGAGAGAGAGGACTTCACAACAGGCCTCACGGAACAATAGCAGTCCAGCCCCAACGACACAGACCGTTCGGCAAGGCATACCAAATCGGAGTTACGTGTCAACAGTTCAGCGCAGAAACGCACGCCGCAACGAACGGCGGCGACGTCAGCGGGAGATTCGGCGAACCGGTCGGACCTCACCAACTGCGCCTACTACCACGACATAGCAAGAGCAATCTCCACAAAATAACACATCCAACGCCCGGTTGTTTGCAAAACGTACCGAGCTAGCTGCCACCCTTCGTCGTGGCGACCAATCCCAAAGGGATGAACAACGAAGGGAAAGGCGACGGCAAGAGATTTTAACTGCCATGGCAACATCAGATGCAATGGAACAAAGGGCAGAACGGCCACGAGCACGTTCAACTCAATCTCCCTCAATGACAAGGGCATCGGCTCACAGGGCCAGGGCACTGGCCGACCGACACCAAGACGTAGAAAGAAAATGAAGGGAAGAGCATCAAAAACACATGGCAGCAATCAGAGAGAATCACCGCAATTTCGGCATGAGCCCATTAAGGGAAAACATGAGGGATTCACCTCACATAGATGAGCCTCGTTGTTGTACCCAACCCATACAGACGACCACGGTATACAAACGTGCTCGGAGTCCTCCTCCCGGACGGACGGTCCCAAGTGTCCAAACAAACCGTAATGGTTTCATCACCCCGTTCTTGGACAACCTGTTAACCCGAGAACCTAACTGGAGACTCCCCAGTCCAACACCTCCTGAGGATGGAATACCGCCGCACACCGAGCGCGTGTTTCCTAATCCTACTAATCCGGCCAACCTACGACGCATCAGAACAGTTCGATCACCAGGGCGCAAAACATTAGAACGGATGTTTATCAATGGCGAGTGGTATGAAGTGGTACAAAAAGGAAGCCAATTTGAGAAAAACTCAAGCTCCTTAGACTCTTTTACGAATGTACCTTTCCCAAAAAAGGACAATCTCAATACCACTCGGAATGGAATAAGTATCTCCGACCATGCCCGACGCCGAGATGATCAGGCCCTGGATGACGATGACCTACTGCTCTGTACCGAAGAAGATTCAGTCATGATCCACGACTTAGAAGAAGGAGAAGCAGAGCCGGAAAATTGAAAAGAACAAGAGATGCATTTTTCTCTCTTATCAGTACAAGTTTTTCTTTTCTAGGCTATTTCCCTTTCAAAGTTAAATTTAGCGTCAGTCGTACACATCATTGTAAGTCATTCTAATGACAAAAAGCAATCTAATGTGTACTATTTTATAATGAGAAGTCAAGTTTTCGTGTCAAACATTTGAGCATATGAATTTTTCTTGACTATTCAAAGGAAAATCATTCCTCGAGACAAACGCATCATGACATTCTCTGACGCAACAAACAGAGGACTCTGAGCCCTGAAATAAAATCCTACGGCATGAACATTGCACAATCATGAAACAGGATCAAAATAAGGAGATAAATAAACAGAATCTCAATGGATTCCGACACAAGACACATCTCAAAAAGATCCACCTTCTTTCATTAAAAATATAAAAATTTTTTACAAACAGGGGACTGATTGCATCTATACAATCTAGTCATCCCCGAAGAGCTTGCCGACCACCAGGTCGACAGGAGTCGCGGCGACAACGGCCTCCGCCGCCCCAGTGAACTCGACGGTGCTGCCCTCCATGGCGTCATGCGCCGCCACCGACAGCTCCATGCCACGGACATCAACGCCGGAAATGGCGTCGACGGTGGCATAAGCGGCGGAGGCACCATGGCGGACGCCGTGGACCGCCACCGCGGTGAAAGGTCACAATGGCTAGAGGGGGGGGGGGTGAATAGCCTAATAAAATTTCTAGCAAGAATACTAGACAACCCAATTCGATAGCAAGGCGGCAAATGTGCAAAGCTAACGCTTCGACTACTCTATGCAAGCCGTCCTACCAAGCAAGGCTACTCAAACCAATTGCACACACAACAACGGTGATCAAGCTACACAATGTCGGTTCACAGAAACCAACCAAGCAATTCTACCCACGGGATTTACTCTACACAATGAGTGGTTCCCGACCGACCACAACAAGTAGTTCTACCCACGGGATTTAAACTACTCAAAGAGTGGTTCCCGACCGACCACAACAAGCAATTCTACTTTGCGAAAAGTAAGGAGGTGATGGAAGTTTATACCGCCGCGAAGAGTAGAAGATGGCCAATCACCGGTGTAGTTGCCAATCACCTAGGAAGCTTAAGCACAAGCACAAGGAGGTCGAAGCCTCGGCAATCACAAATCAACACAATGATTTTTACCGAGGTTCACTTGCTTCCCGGCAAGCTACTCCTCGTTGTGGCGATGCACTTGCTTGGTGAGTTGCCCGCTCAATTGGCTCGGTGCCAAAGACCCCAATGGGGAGCCGCAATCTCCACACAAGACAAGGATCCACAAGCCACGAGCAATCCACTAGAGTATCCTTTCACGAACTCCCGCGGGGAAGGATCAAGAACCCTCACAAGAACCCGGTGTGGCCTCGAACAATCACCAAGTCGAGCTCAACCACCACCCGCCGCTCCAAACCGTCTACGGTGACGGGAATCACCGAAGAGTAACAAGAATCCGCAGCTCACTCGATGAACAAGTGCCTCTAGATGCAACTCTCAATGCAAATCACTTGTTCTCACTCAAATCTCTCTCAAGAATGGCAAGGGAACCAAAGAGATGAGTGGGGAGGAGTGTCTCTAGCTCAAAGTATGATCAAGAGTGTTAGAATGGGCAAGAGAGAGTCCCCAAGCCGGCCAACCCTCTATTTATAGACCCAAGGTCGAAATAGAGCCGTTGCCCTCGGGCTGGCGTCTTTAACAAGTGCCGGACGCGTCTGGCGCTCGGCCGGCGGACGCGTCCGCCGCTCTCTGCCGCGCTGCGCCACCCGACCGTTGGATTTTGAAGTGGCCACGTCAACACGGGTCGGACGCTCAACAGTGTTCTGACGGCGTCCGGCGCCCGCGTCCGAGGGCCGCGTCCGCCCGAGCCACCGCCAGCGTGCCCGAGCCAGAAACTTTCTGGTCGGCGTCCGGCCACCGCCGGACGCGTCCGCCGCCGCGTCCGGCGCACGATGTGCCCAGCCACCTGCCGTGCACCGTCTTCAGTACGCGCCGGACGCGTCCGGCCCTCTGGCCCTGCGTCCGGCGCCCGCGTCTGGCGCCCAGAAAAACAAGGTTTTTCCAGCCCGCCGCGAACGCCAACTCTTGCAACAATTTGTATCCGGCGCAATAGAAAATATGCCTCCAATTTTCCCGAAAGCGCCGAATCCCGCCTCGCAAGCTCGGCGGGAGGGAGAGAGGGACCCAAACCCAACTCTACCCTACAAACCAAAGCGCGATCAACGCCACCTCTTTGTTTGATCTTCGATGTCGCACCGTCGTCGATCCAATCTCCAAACCACTTGTCCAAGGTGCTAACTCCACAGAGTAGATCACTTCTCAAGCACCGGAGTTAGCGTATCTTCTCAAGATCACGTCGACAAGGGTTAGCTCTCTAGTTAGCCTCTCGTGCATCATGCAAAGTCACAACTAGAGGCACTTAGGACCGCGAATGAACCGAGGAAACCCCTCTTGATAGTCGGTTATCGATCCTAAATGTGGTCACACTCGCTAAGTGTCTCGACCACTAAACCGGAAAGCCCTATCAAGTATACCTTCGCCTTGATCTCCATGGGCCTTCGTCGGAGCTCGATCACTTTACATCCTTCATGTTCATCACCGTGATCACCATGCTCCATCATCCACCGTCACGTTGCTATGTGTCTAACCACACTTAGAGCAAAGCATTAGCAACGTTGAGTGTCATTAATTACCAAAACCAAACCGGAGCTTTCACGCGGCCACTTGGCCGAGGATCGCCGCCAGCCGCGCGATGACATCGCCGCCCTGGGCGTTCACCGCATCCGCCACGGCATGCGCGGCCTCCTGCAGCTGCTCCAGCTGCTCCGTCAGCTCTGCAAAAACAGAGTAAAAAATTAAAAAAGACGAGCACAATTCAAAGAATATGAACAAAGAGAACACGGTACTTACCGCCAACCCTGATGTCGGCAGCCTCGCGCTGCCAAAGCAGCGTATCCACCTGGATCTTGCGGGCCAGCCTCTCGTCCGCCGCCTCATTGACGGCGGCGTTGGCATCGGCGTCGAAGCCGGCGGCCCGCTGCTTCTTCGCCTCCAGCTCCTCCTGTGCGGAGGAGAGTGCCTTCAGGAACAGGTCCACATTCCCCTCTGCCTGCCCCAGCTGCTTGGTGGCGTCGGAGTAGACGTCCCTGACGTGCTGCAGCTCCGCCCTACAGTGCTCGAGCGCAGATGCCAGGGAGTTCGCTGAGACGCTGCTCAGCAAACGCGGCGTGGAGACACTGGCGGCCGCCGCCGCCTCCTCCACCACGACGGGAGCCACATGCTCCGCCGCAGCAACGGCAGCTCCGGCCTCCATGACCGGAGCCACCTGCTCGGGGGCCGCAGCCCCCGGCACATCCTGCCGCTCCTCCGCCGCCCTCCTCGCCACCTCGGCGGCGCCAGCGGCGGAGGTACCTGGCTCACCTCCAATCGTCAGGAGCGTGTACCTACATTGCAAACGAAGAACAGCGGTTACACCTCAACAAGAAAACCCTAAGATTAATCAAAGGAGAAAACCCCCATTCAAGCTCACCTCCTCCACGGCCTCACCTGTAACAACTCCAGTTTTAGGGTTAGCAAAATCTTGCATCATGAGCATGATCATCACATAAGCATCATTATGGCATTTTCTTAGAAATTATTTTTGTGCTTGATTTAAAAAGGCAATTAGTGATTTCAAGTGATTTCTAGAAGTTATACTTGTGGTGCTTTTCTCAAAATGGAGCTTTAACAAAGTTTATAGAGAATAATTTTTGGAGAAACTTTTGTTTTGACCCCAATTTATGAAAATGACCTTTGGTGCTTCAAAAATGGCAAAAACAGTTTCAAAAATTAATTTTAAATGTATTTTTGAGGCCCCAAATTTATATTTTAAAATCTAGGCCAATTTTGCAAAAACTTTCTACATGAAAGTTATTCATCTTTTAATTTTGAGAAACTTTTGTTTTCGGACCATTTTCAAATTCGCAGTATTTTTCAAGTTATGGGCAGTCAAAATTTTCAGTTCAAATTGACCAGGGTGGGACCCACCCGGGCCCCACCTGTCATCACCTTTTTCCCCTCCCCCTCCGCTTCGCGTCGCAGCGCGACGCCAGGCCGCCGACCGCCGCAGCGCTGCCCTGCTCCGCCTCGCTGCGCCCCCGCTCGTCTGACCGTTTTGTCGCCCGCGTGCGCCTCCCGTCTGCCGGTCGTGTCCCCCTCGCCTGCCCCTGCCGCAGCCCTGCCGCCGCCGCTGACCCGCCTGTGCCGCCGCTCCGCCATGGAGGATGCCGCACGCCGCCTCCAGCCAAGCAAGCCGGCCAAGCGAGCAACGACGAAGCAACGGCCACGCCGAGGCACTCAAGTGCCCGCCCGACCGTCGCAGCGAGCTCCGCTTCGCCGCTGCCCCGCTGCGCGCCGCGCGCATCGCGCTGTGCTGAGCGCCATGGCCGTCCGCCGGACCGTCCCCCTCTCGCCCGTGAACCGCCCCGGTCCGAAGTGGACAGCCCGCGCCCTTAAAAGCTCCACCCCACTCCCCATTCCACTCGCCCGCTCCATTCCCCTCTCCCACTCACTCCCTCACCGAGCCGCAGAGCTCCGCCATGGCCGCCGCCATGAGCCGCTCCGGCTAGCCGCCTCCTCGCCCATCCATTTTCATCTTCCACCGCGTCACCGTGTTCGCCATCCATCCCTCCACCTCCGTCCGCCTTCAATCGCCAAGCCGAGCCAAGGTAGTGGCCAATTTGGCCGGTTTCATCCTCGCTGCCGGGAGCCGAGCTCCGGTGACCGTCTCCGGCGCCACCTTTAGCTCGCTCCGGTCATCATCTTCACCACCTAGAACGTGCGCTAGCTTCGCCAAGGCTTAGCGCATCCCGTAGGCCTCACCAAGCGCCGCTCCGTGCCCTGCTCCGGCTTGCCGCCGTCGAGCCGCGCCATGGCTCGCCGCCGTGCGTCGCGCGCGTCGATTTAGGGCACGAGAATCACCATCTTCACCACCGTTGCGTGCGCGTCGTCGTCACGAGCACGTAGGTGCCGGTCTCGCGGCCGGAGACCTCGTCGCCGGCGAGTTCTCGCCGGTCAACGTCGACGCCCTCCGCCGGTGTGGCCGACAGGTGGGCCCGTTGACTGGGTCCCACCCGTCAGCGCCACCGGTGCGGGTGCGCTCTGTGTGCGCTGCGCCGGGTACGCGTAGCAGCACGGGCCCGCGCGTCAGTCGCAGCGGGGGAAAGCGCCGGGTGCGCGTAGCGTTTTAGGTGTTTTCCGATTTAAGAAAATGATTTCCAGAAATTGTTTTAAATCTTCCAAAATTCATATCTCCCTCATTTTAAGTCCATTTTGGGTGATTCAAATTTCTATATTTTTCTTATGATGAGCTTTATGCATGTAGGGTATTGGTTTATTTTTATGAAATACTTTTCTGTACTGTATTATTTAATGCCTTTAATTGCTTATATCTTGTTAAATGCATAATAAATTGTAGGTTCATCAGAAAAATGTGGTTCTTGTTTTGTTGCTCTAGTTAGGAGATGCTTTATCTATGAAAAATATTATTTATATATGTCATGTGTAGAAAATACCCTGTTTAATTATTGTGCTTGCTTTGCTTAGAGTTTAGGAAATTCATAATTAATTGTTTATGCAAGGTTTAGGCTTGATAATTTTTCTAGGGTGTTTTTATACTTATAAGTAGCTGTTAATCACATGAGATCTGTTGTTTGGCACTTTTCATAATGCAAAGTATTTTTAGGTCTTGGTTTAATGCTGTCTTGTCTTTTTTGTATAGAATAAATGGTTCACTGTTTTGACCTGAAAAATTTTTGGTAGGCTTGTTGTTACCTAGCTTAGCTACTGTAATTTTTGCAGATTTTTCTGAGCAGTCTAGCTATAGGTTGCTGTTATGCCCTGTTGTAATCATGATCGGTTAATCGTCGAGGTCTAGGTTAGCTAGTGTCCTTGCTATGTTTAATTAGGGTTATAAAAGGTGTAACATGTTAGGATGATGTTGACTACCTTGTAACTTCATGATTGGTTCATCATTATCATCATACGCTCCCATTTCGTATTGCATTCCCGATACTCATACGCACGATGCATCATAAAGGATTGCCTAAGGAGTGACGCCCGGTAGTTTCCGAGGAGCCGGAAGGAGAGGAGCAAAGAGGAGCAAGGATCTGCGGGAGGCAGCACGGGGCCGAGGATCGGGGCGCCGACTTGCCCGAGTACCCTAACCATCACCCTAGCTCCTTCGAGAAAGGCAAGCCCCGGAGCATTACTCCTACAGTTTCAAAATATTTTACTTGAGTCAATTATTTATTATGATGCATTAAGTTAATAGGTGTTGACTTGAAACCGTTACTGCATTATGATTACCTTGATCCACCTGAATACTTTACCCTAATTAAGTTCAGGATCTCGCTTATGCTTAGCACTGCTTAATTAGATCGGTAGAAGACGGGTGATTGACCCTCATCCGCGAGGTAGGTGGTTACTACCCTATGGTTGATACTATGGAGGTTGGTTAGAGAACATAACCATGTGGCCTTGATTAAATCACGACTAGTCGGAGTTTGTGGTGTGTTAGACCACGGAAACTCCGGCGATGTCACTTAATGGGACTATGGCTTTGTACGTCCTCGGATCATGTTGAACAATGCCTCACGGATAGCCGGAAGGATGCGATCATCCGACCGCGAAGCCTTGAGGATGTTTGGGCCGGCATTTCAACGGAGTTGAGTGTGTTGCCCACAGCGCGGTATTAAAGCCGCAGATCTGGCCGGTCGCGCCGGAGGTACCCGGTAGCCGGGCATGCCCTGGTGCAACCGTATTCGTTGAAATCCGTGTTTCCACCCGAATAGACCAAGGTGACCGTCACTCGTTCTGGCCGGCGAGTGTGGTTTGTGTGAGGAATACCCCGCCAGCTGGTTTGCAATCGATTATAATCGCCATCGTTCCTGGACAGTGAACACTTGACCGAGCAGCGGCACTGTCGCAAATCATTGTGAAAATAGGATGGTTATGGTTCTATGATGTTGATCTTTGGTATGCTCAACTTTGAAGGATAGGATAGCATTGTTTGCTCATACTGCGGAGATGAAGTAGTACGGGTGCTAACCTAGTGATGGCGAGGACCCAACTTAAAAGATGTTAAGCTAGAGAGTCTTTTATAACTAAATGATTATTAATAAGCTCACCTTTTTATCGCAAGTTTAAATGAGTCGGCTACCCCACTTATAAAGCCTTACATACTCCTTGGTGTCGGTTTATTTTTATTTATGACGGGTAAGTCTAGCCGAGTACCTTCTTGTACTCGGGGTTTTATTCCCTTGTTGTTGCGAGATGGTGAGATATTCTATGGCTATTGCCCAACTTGCTTCTACCCTGCGTATGGGGATGAGTAGATCGTGGGCACGATCAACCTATCTATCGTACCTCTATGCTATTATCGGATGTGATGTTGGGCCAGGCACTATGTTTCAACTAAGTGTGCGTTTGTGAACCAAAACTTTATTTGCTTCCGCAATTTGGATTTGAACTTGGTATTGTAATATTTATTTCGTACTCCGATGTAATCTACTATTTGTGAACCTATGTATCACTATGAACTGTTGTATGTTGAACTCAATTCGGTCTGGGCTGTATTGTTGAAAGTTTGAAATCCTTCGAGATTTCACGGACTACCGGGTTGATATAGCCACAGTGTGCTAATTAAGTTGCTTTGGCGACTCATAAGTACATTGTGTTTATATTAATTGGTCGATTCTGTTACAGCTGGCATCGGAGCAGGTTCAATGTATTACTGTTCATAAGTATACTTAAAACAAAATGATTTTGTTTTACAAACACTAATTACGAAACTTATAGCCACTTAAACTCATATATAGGTTTTTCAAAGGTGTGTGGTTTTCAAAACTTATATATGTGCCTTGGACCAATCATATCCTTTATGCCCAATTAAGGACTTTAGGTGGCTTATATAAGTACTAACTTGGGGGATTATTGCATCATATTTTTATTTGTCGCTCATACACGACGGTTTTGTATGAGGGCCATTCACTTGAATGGTTGTGTATGGTTCAAATTTGCCTCTACGCCAAGGTAAGTGTGAGTTGTGAGAGCATGATCGGACGCAATGCCGATCTAGGGGAGTGCTTATTGGTGCTGGATTATATACATGTTCACACATGTTTATAAGAAGGTACCCCATGTGAGGTGTCGTCGTCTTCGATGACTTATTGGGTAGTATGCACTTGGGAATGGGTGCAAGTAATCGGAGATTTCACCTTGTTCGGAAGGTGTCTGGATTTTTACGTCGCTTGCATTCATTGGGACTTGGGCTGAAATGAATCTTCTGCAGGTACACTAACTCCGTGAAAACGTGTAGCCCGACTAGTTACCGATTTATGAGAGCACGTTTTGTATGCCACCGCCTAGACGTAATAGATAAAAATTTTAGGCAGTGAGGACGTATGGAACGTGCATGCATCATGATTTACACATTTGCTCATGTCATTCATTACATTCTCCTCTTCCCTTACAATTAAATTGTCTCGATTCCGCATCTCCATGCTTTAATTATTAAAATTGTTGCTCATTGAAAATAAAACTCCTTTTCAGATGGCTCGGACCAAGCAGACCGCTCGCAAGAGTTCGCGTCCACCCCGCCACCGCAAGCTTGCTTCCCGTGGGAGTACTTCTCTCGTGGTGCGTCGGGTGCCGTCCCACCAGCTCAGGGAGGCTGGTACCTTTCTGAAGAAGAGTGGCTTGCCCACTCTCCTCTGGAGGCTTCTGCACAGTGCTGGTTACCCTCTGGGCACAGAGCCACAGTACTACTGGGACGTTGGTGACCGGAAGAGCTATGGCTTTGTTTCTGTGGTGGTTGTGGTGCCATCCTTGGGCCATAGTGAGACTTGGACCGGATGGACGGCCAAGGGTGAGGGTATCACCGTTTTCGATGGTGCTTAGGATGCTTTGCTTTCGATACTTGAGAAGATGGTGACAGGGCCGCCTAATGAGGTTCGAGGCTCATTCCTAGTGTTTTTCCTTTGGCTAGCCCCCGCATTGACACGTGGAGGCGGGCTCCGGGAATGGCACTAGTGGCTGGACCTCGGGAGGCGGGCGTGCCGGTGCTCTTGCGCGAGTGTTGTGTTCGCCTTGATGAAGGCGTATGCGGCACGGAGGAGCTTGCTCTCTTTAGGCACGACCAGTGGAGCGTGTCGAGAGAGAGAAGGAGGAGCTACGGGAGATGTTCGAGAAGAAGCTCGAGGAGCTCGAGAGGAGATGGCACGATGAGGCGGGAGACCGGGCTGATCGAGAGAGAGAGTTGGCCTTGCGCGGGTCCGGGAGCTTCGGGCTAGAGTTGGCAGGCGTGACGCCACTATCAAGAAGCTTGGAGACACTTTGGCCCGTATAGTTGGAGAGCGGGATGCAGCCCGGACTGAGGCTCGTGGTTTGAGGGCTGCTCAGCGCACTCTCCGGGAGGACTTGCACGAGAAGGAGGTCTACATCAACGCCCTGCGTGAGGAGCTCTACGCGAGACAGCACGGAGAGTGGGTTGAGTATCAGCTTGGTGATGCTGCTAGCCAGGGGAGTGTTAGCCTTATGCGCCTAGACTAGTGGGTTGGTTAGTGTTAGCTGGACTGCTGTCCTTCGTGGTCCGTTGCGACTCTTTTGTTCATGTATGTGTCTGTAGTTGGTACGTTAGTAAGAGTTGGATGTGACCTTGGATCATGTTGTTGTAATGCTATGTCGTCGCTATGCCTAAAAAGTCCAGTGTTCGTATGTGCTGGCAACCATGGATATTGTAAGACTCTATGTGATGTTTCGACATAATATTATTAGTGCAAATTGTGATGTGGAAAAATGAATTATTGTGCCATGTGTGGTTAATTGTATGAATTAATTTTCCTTCAATTAATTTCGCAAGGCATGATCTATTTATTCGTTTACCCTCGAGAGATTCAGCTCCTAATAGTGGATCAATATTATGGTTGAAACATGCAGATGGCGCCGATCACCCGCAATGGTCGTGATAGTGGCCGTGATGAGGAAGAAGGGCATGGTGGTCGTGATGGGGAAGAAGCACATGGTGCACCACCCCCTCCTCCCCTCACCGCTGAGCAGTTGTTTGCGCAGTTTCTGGGAAGTCAGCGCAACATAGAGCAACTTCTGCGTGTCAACTTCGAAGCAAACAACAAACGCCGTGAGGATCATCAGCCTAACCAGTTCAGTGAATTCAAGGATTTCATGGACACCAAGCCTCCAGTGTTCAGGGATGCCCCTGATCCATTCATGGCTGATGCTTGGATCAACACTATGGAAGAAAGGTTTTCTTTGCTGAGGTTATCTGAGGAAATGAAGGCTACCTATGCTGCACACATGTTTGAAGGTGACGCTAGGTTGTGGTGGAATACCCATCGCCACACCTTTCCTGAGGGTCAGCCTATCACTTGGGATCAGCTTGTTCGTGACTTCCGTGCAACTTATGTTCCACCCAGTCTTATGGCCATGAAGAAGACGAGTTCCATAACTTGACCATGGGGAATCGTTCGTGAAGGATTATCATCATGCATTCCGAGAACCTCTCCCGTTATGCACCCGAGTTTGTGAGTACCGAAGCCAATAAGATTGCTTTGCTTTCAAGAAGGGTCTCGGTACAAAGGCGATGAAGACCATGGGTACCTCTACCCGTGTGACTTTCAATGACTTCTACAATGACCGTCTCACTCGGGAGAATCGAACAACCTCGCATCTTTTGCTAAGAACCGTAAGAGGACTAATGAAGGTGGTTCCTCCCGGCCCGAGGGCTCCACCGCATATCGTCCTCCATTTCGCAACCATGGTTCGGGGTCTAAGTTTAGGCCTCCACGGAAGAAGAATGTTCTGCTCGGGAATCGCGAGAGGTTCTCTAGGCCTTTCGGGATGCCTATGCCTCGGGAAAACCGGGTCGGACCAATGTTGCTTTGGTGCCAAGCCGGCGAGTGATGGGCCCTTGCTTCAACGTGGTCGGTCTGGACACCTCTACAAGCAATGCCCTCATCCAAAGAAGCAAATGTCCGCTCGTGTGCATCACACGTCCTTGGAGGAGATTCTTTTCTCGGAGAACCCGTGACGGTGGTATGTTCCCCGTGAACCGCATTCCCGCCGTTTTGTTTGATAATCGGATCATCGCATTCCTTTATGAGTCAAGCATTTGCACAAAAGCATAGTCAAGCCATAAAGGAGTTGAATTTAGAGTTTCGGGTGAGTGCGGTAGGGGCTGACATCACCACGAGACAAATGGTACTTGATGCAGCCTTGGAGTTAGATCGGTGGAGGTTCCGGATGAACTTGATCGTTACGCCTCGGACTAGGTGTGGATGTTATCATAGGAATGAGTTGGATGCATCATTGGGGTGTAGTTACGGATACCACCAATCGGATGGTGTCTATACGGAATCCTATGGGGAGGGCACTTTCCGGATACCCTTACCTCGGAAGATTCCGTTACAACCGTGGTTTATGCTACTAAAGTGACCCCTCTACATGAGATTCCGGTAGTATGTGAGTTTCCGGATGTCTTTCCTGATGAGCTTCCGGGTCTCCCACCTGATCGGGAGATTGAATTCCGCATTGAGTTGTTGCCGGGAACAGCCCCAATTTCTAAGAGACCTTACCGTATGTCCTCTGATGAGTTGAAAGAACTCAAGAAGCAGTTGCAAGAGTTAGCAGATAAGGGTCTCATTCGTCCTAGTGCATCGGAATGGGGTAGTCCCGCCATGTTCGTGAAGAAGAAGGATCAATCCTTGCGAATGGTCGTGGATTGCCGCCTACTTAACTCGATCCACGATCAAGAACAAGTATCCTCTACCACGTATTGATATCTGTTTGATCGGTTGTCAAAGGCAAAGGTGTTCTCGAAGATTGATGCGAGATCGGTTACCATCGGATTAAGATAAGACCGAGAAGATGTTCCTAAGACCGCTTTCTCTACAAGATATGGGTTGTATGAGTACTTGGTTATGTCCTTTGGATTAACCAATGCTCCTGCATACTTTATGTATCTTATGAATTCGGTCTTCATGCCTGAGCTTCATAAGTTTGTGGTGGTATTTATTGATGATATCCCGATATATTCGGAGAATAAGGAAGACCATGCCGTGCATCTAAGGATTGTCTTTGGAGAGATTGAGGAAGCATAAGTTGTATGCTAAGTTTAGCAAATGTGAGTTACGGCTTCGGAAGGTTCAATTCCTTGGACTTGTCCTCTCGATGAAGGAATAACTGTGGACCCTAGCAACATAGAGAAAGTAGTGAATTGGAAGACACCCAAATCAGTTCATGAAGTAAGAGGTTTCCTTGGTTTAGCAGGGTATTATCGCCGATTCATTCCCAACTTTTCAAAGATTGCCAAGCCAATGACAAAATTATTGCAGAAAGAGCACAAGTTCGCTTGGACAGAAGAGTGTGAAACAGCTTTCCATACTCTGCGGGAAATGTTGACCATTGCTCCTGTTCTAGCGCAACCGGATATTGAGAAGCCGTTTGATGTATATTGTGACGCATCCAAGATAGGTTTGGGATGTGTGCTCATGCAAGAAGGAAGAGTCATAGCTTATGCCTCTCGTCAGTTAAAGAAACATGAAGTGAATTACCGTACTCATGATCTAGAGCTTGCTGCTGTAGTGCATGCATTGAAGATCTGGAGACATTACCTCCTTGGTAACCCTTGCAATGTGTTTACGGATCATAAGAGCCTGAAATACATCTTTACTCAAGAAGACTTGAACATGAGGCAACGTAGATGGCTGGAATTGATCAAGGATTACAACTTGCAGTTGCAGTACCACCCTGGTAAGGCCAATGTAGTGGCCGATGCTTTGAGCCGGAAATCTCAGAGTGATGCTCTTCCGTCAGAGTTGGTAGAAGCCCATAATCTTATGCATTCAGTGATCTTGAACAATATTCGCATCAGTTGTGAACTGGAAAGTAAGGTTAAGGAAGGTCAAAAGTCAGACAATGCAATCACAGAGATCAAGAAAAGAATCAAAATCATGCCATCTCAGTTCTTCAAGGAAGATGATCAAGGAGTCTTGTGGTACGATAAACGTCTAGTTGTACCACAGGACAAGGAACTTAGGAAGCAGATCATGGATGAAGCTCACTTGTCCAAGTTATCCATGCATCCTGGTAGCAGTAAGATGTTTCATGATCTAAAACGTCAGTATTGGTGGTCTCACATGAAAAGAGATGTGGCGAGTATGTAGCGAGTGTGATACATTTGTCGGGTGAAGGCCGTTCACTTGAAGACGGGTGGTTTACTTCACCATTGCCAATTCCGGATTGGAAGTGGGAATGTATCGATATGGATTTCATTCTTTGGATTACCCACTACACCAAAGGGTCATGATTCTATTTGGGTCATAGTGGATCGTCTAACCAAGTCTCGCACACTTCATACTGTCCATACAACATATCGTCCACCTCGGTATCGATATCTATGTCCAACAGTTGTCGATTGCATGGTGTACCTAAAGAGATAGTGTCGATAGAGGACCGCGTTTGTGGCTCACTTTTGGGAACAGGTTGCGAAGGGTTTGAATACTCAAGTATTGCATAGTACTTGCTTACCATCCTCGAGACTTCGAGGCGATGAAAGAGTGAATCGAGATTTTGGAAGATCTCATTTGCGTGCTTGTGTTTTGTCTTGGAAGGGCTCATGGGAAAAGTGGTTGCCGTTAGCGAGTTCTCTTATAATAACAGCTATCAAGAGAGCATTAAGATGTCGCCTTTTGAGGCTTTGTATGGTAGGAGTTGCAGAACACCTGCCAGTTGGGTTGAGACAGGAGATAGACGATACTATGGTATTGACTTTATTAAGGAAGCAGAAGAGCAAGTCAAGCTTATCCGACAGCATATTGCAGCCGCACGGTCCCGACGAAAAGTTATCTTTGACAAGAAAAGATGGACGTAACATTTCAAGTTGGAGACCATGTGTATCGAAGGTGTCCCCTATGAAAAGAGTGCAACGTTTTGGAGTGAAACGGAAATTAGCACCTCGGTATGTAGGACCTTTCAAAATCATAGAACAGAAAGGACCTGTGGCCTTCAAGCTAGAATTACCTGAGGATATGAGTACTGTTTTCCCTGTATTCCATGTATCCCAACTCAAGAGGTGCGTGCGACTGCCTAAAGAAAAGATTAAGATGACCGACATCAAACTGCAGCCAGACTTGACCTATGAGGAGAAGCCAGTAAAATTGTTGGATGTCAAGGAGAGAGTGACACGGAACAGAATAGTCAAAACATACAAGGTGTGTTGGAGTCATCATGATGACCTGGATGCGACCTGGGAGACTGAGGACTACCTTAAAGACGCATACCCGAATTTCCATAAGCAATGGTTAGTTCGCTCAAATCTCGGGGCGAGATTTCTTTAAGGGGGGTAGGCTGTAACAACTCCAGTTTTAGGGTTAGCAAAATCTTGCATCATGAGCATGATCATCACATAAGCATCATTATGGCATTTTCTTAGCAATTATTTTTGTGCTTGATTTAAAAAGGCAATTAGTGATTTCAAGTGATTTCTAGAAGTTATACTTGTGGTGCTTTTCTCAAAATGGGGCTTTAACAAAGTTTATAGAGAAGAATTTTTGGAGAAACTTTTGTTTTGACCCCAATTTATGAAAATGACTTTTGGTGCTTCAAAAATGGCAAAAACAGTTTCAAAAATTAATTTTAAATGTATTTTTGAGGCCCCAAATTTATATTTTCAAATCTAGGCCAATTTTGCAAAAACTTTCTACATGAAAGTTATTCATCTTTTAATTTTGAGAAACTTTTGTTTTCGGACCATTTTCAAATTCGCAAAGGTATTTTTCAAGTTATGGGCAGTCAAAATTTTCAGTTCAAATTGACCGGGTGGGACCCACCCGGGCCCCACCTGTCATCACCTTTTTCCCTCCCCCTCCGCTTCGTCGCGCGCGGCGCGCCGCCGGGCCGCCGACCGCCGCGCGCTGCCTGCTCCGCCTCGCTGCGCCCCGCTCGTCGACCGTTTTGTCGCCCGCGTGCGCCTCCGTCCGCGGTCGTGTCCCCGCCGCCCTCGCCGCAGCCACCCGCCGCCGGCCCGCCCGCAGTGCCGCCGCTCCGCCATGGAGGATGCCGCACGCCGCCTCCAGCCAAGCAAGCCGGCCAAGCGAGCAACGACGAAGCAACGGCCACGCCGAGGCACTCAAGTGCCCGCCCGACCGTCGCAGCGAGCTCCGCTTCGCCGCTGCCCCGCTGCGCGCCGCGCGCATCGCGCCGTGCCGAGCGCCATGGCCGTCCGCCGGACCGTCCCCCTCTCGCCCGTGAACCGCCCCGGTCCGAAGTGGACAGCCCGCGCCCTTAAAAGCTCCACCCCACTCCCCTCCACTCGCCCCGCTCCATTCCCCTCTCCCACTCACTCCTCACCGAGCCGCGAGCTCCGCCATGGCCGCCGCCATGAGCCGCTCCGGCTAGCCGCCTCCTCGCCCATCCATTTTCATCTTCCACCGCGTCACCGTGTTCGCCATCCATCCCTCCACCTCCATCCGCCTTCAATCGCCAAGCCGAGCCAAGGTAGTGGCCAATTTGGCCGGTTTCATCCCATCGGCGCCCGAGCCGAGCTCCGGTGACCGTCTCCGCGCCACCTTTAGCTCGCTCCGGTCATCATCTTCACCACCTAGAATGTGCGCTAGCTTCGCCTAGGCTTAGCGCATCCCGTAGGCCTCACCAAGCGCCGCTCCGTGCCCTGCTCCGGCTTGCCGCCGTCGAGCCGCGCCATGGCTCGCCGCCGTGCGTCGCGCGTCGATTTAGGGCACGAGAATCACCATCTTCACCACCGTTGCGTGCGCGTCGTCGTCACGAGCACGTAGGTGCCGGTCTCGCGGCCGGAGACCTCGTCGCCGGCGAGTTCTCGCCGGTCAACGTCGACGCCCTCCGCCGGTGTGGCCGACAGGTGGGCCCGTTGACTGGGTCCCACCCGTCAGCGCCACCGGTGCGAGTGTGCCCCGTGTGCACCGCGCCGGGTACGCGTAGCAGCGCGGGCCCGCGCGTCAGTCACAGCGGGGAAAGCGCTGGGTGCGCATAGCGTTTTAGATGTTTTCTGATTTAAGAAAATGATTTCCAGAAATTGTTTTAAATCTTCCAAAATTCATATCTCCCTCATTTTAAGTCCATTTTGGGTGATTCAAATTTCTATATTTTCCTTATGATGAGCTTTATGCATGTAGGGTATTGGTTTATTTTTATGAAATACTTTTCTGTACTGTATTATTTAATGCCTATAATTGCTTATATCTTGTTAAATGCATAATAAATTGTAGGTTCATCGAGAAAAATGTGATTCTTGTTTTGTTGCTCTAGTTAGGAGATGCTTTATCTATGAAAAATATTATTTATATATGTCATGTGTAGAAAATACCCTGTTTAATTATTGTGCTTGCTTTGCTTAGAGTTTAGGAAATTCATAATTAATTGTTTATGCAAGGTTTAGGCTTGATAATTTTTCTAGGGTGTTTTTATACTTATAAGTAGCTGTTAATCACATGAGATCTGTTGTTTGGCACTTTTCATAATGCAAAGTATTTTTAGGTCTTGGTTTAATGCTTTGTCTTGTCTTTTTTGTATAGAATAAATGGTTCACTGTTTTGACCTGAAAAATTTTTGGTAGGCTTGTTGTTACCTAGCTTAGCTACTGTAATTTTTGCAGATTTTTCTGAGCAGTCTAGCTATAGGTTGCTGTTATGCCCTGTTGTAATCATGATCGGTTAATCGTCGAGGTCTAGGTTAGCTAGTGTCCTTGCTATGTTTAATTAGGGTTATAAAAGGTGTAACATGTTAGGATGATGTTGACTACCTTGTAACTTCATGATTGGTTCATCATTATCATCATACGCTCCCATTTCGTATTGCATTCCCGATACTCATACGCACGATGCATCATAAAGGATTGCCGGAAGGAGTGACGCCAGTAGTTCCCGAGGAGCCGGAAGGAGAGGAGCAGCAGGGAGCAGTGCTGCAGGAGGCAGCACAGGACGAGGATCAGGACGCTGACTTGCCTGAGTACCCTAACCATCACCCTAGCTCCTTCGAGAAAGGCAAGCCCCGGAGCATTACTCCTACAGTTTCAAAATATTTTACTTGAGTCATTTATTTATTATGATGCATTAAGTTAATAGGTGTTGACTTGAAACCGTTACTGCATTATGATTACCTTGATCCACACGAATACTTTACCCTAATTAAGTTCGGGATCTCGCTTATGCTTAGCACTTTGCTTAATTAGATCGGTAGAAGACGGGTGATTGACCCTCATCCGCGAGGTAGGTGGTTACTACCCTATGGTTGATACTATGGAGGTTGGTTAGAGAACATAACCATGTGGCCTTGATTAAATCACGACTAGTCGGAGTTTGTGGTGTGTTAGACCATGGAAACTCCGGCGATGTCACTTAATGGGACTATGGCTTTGTACGTCCTCGGATCATGTTGAACAATGCCTCACGAGATAGGCTGGAAGGATGCGATCATCCGACCGCGAAGCCTTGAGGATGTTTGGGCCGGCATTTCAACGGAGTTGAGTGTGTTGCCCACAGCGCGGTATTAAAGCCGATGGCCGTCGCGCCGGAGGTACTGTAGCGGGCATGCCCCGGTGCAACCGTATTCGTTGAAATCCGTGTTTCCACCGAATAGACCAAGGTGACCGTCACTCGTTACGGCGGCGAGTGTGGTTTGTGTGAGGAATACCCCGCCCTGGTTTGCAATCGATTATAATCGCCATCGTTCTGGACGGTGAACACTTGACCGAGCAAAGGCACCGTCGCAAATCATTGTGAAAATAGGATGGTTATGGTTCTATGATGTTGATCTTGGTATGCTCAACTTTGAAGGATAGGATAGCATTGTTTGCTCATACTCGGAGATGAAGTAGTACGGTGCTAACCTAGTGATGGCGGGACCCAACTTAAAAGATGTTAAGCTGGAGAGTCTTTTATAACTAAATGATTATTAATAAGCTCACCTTTTTATCGCAAGTTTAAATGAGTCGGCTACCCCACTTATAAAGCCTTACATACTCCTTGGTGTCACTTTATTTTTATTTATGACGGGTAAGTCTAGGCGAGTACCTTCTTGTACTCGGGGTTTTATTCCCTTGTTGTTGCGAGATGGTGAGATATTCTATGGCTATTGCCCAACTTGCTTCTACCACAACGTATGGGGATGAGTAGATCGTGGGCACGATCAACCTATCTATCGTACCTCTATCTTTGTTATCGGATGTGATGTTGGGCCGGGCACTATGTTTCAACTAAGTGTGCGTTTGTGAACCAAAACTTTATTTGCTTCCGCAATTTGGATTTGAACTTGGTATTGTAATATTTATTTCGTACTCCGATGTAATCTACTATTTGTGAACCTATGTATCACTATGAACTGTTGTATGTTGAACTCAATTCGTTACAGGGTGTATTGTTGAAAGTTTGAAATCCTTCGAGATTTCACGGACTACCGGGTTGATATAGCCACAGTGTGCTAATTAAGTTGCTTTGGCGACTCATAAGTACATTGTGTTTATATTAATTGGTCGGTTCTGTTACATCACCTCCCGAGGGGAGTTCACCGACTCCTCCTCCTCCGCCGGGCGCTTACCATGGCGGCGGTCCATCCCAGATGGTGGCGGCGAGCAAATGGGATCTAGAACCCTAAATATTGGGGGCAGAAGGAGAAGAGCAAGAACAGAGAATGCGCTGTGGGTACAGAACTCCCAGCGCAGGCCGTAATTTATAGAAGAGCTCAGAGGATTCAAGAAGGCAACTGACGAGATCGTGGGAAATCAAAACACTGCGGCCCTCTCGTTCCTCGAGAGCACGAAGCGACGAAAACCGCTCCACTAAAGCGATGAGCATTTATACGTTCCCCTCGCATCGGAAACCCCCCCATGCGCTCGCTGACGCACGTCGTCCGGGAGGTGGAGCGATTGAGGCACCGACACAATGGTCCCACCACATCAGGGAGCATTGACTCGACCGGAGTCAAAAAACTGTACACCGGATGGACGTGACAGGTCGGTTGCTGATGTACGGTTGCATCAGCAAGCGAATATTTTTCGCTCCACACGCGATCGTGACGTGACACAACGGACGAAAGATAAGTACCCAATATCTCTAATAAATTTTCTATTTTATTTATCCATCCATTTCGAAAGACCACACTTTGGAAAAACCAGTTTTTCACAAATTTCTTTCCTCAAACACGAAGCAAACCGAGAACGCACCGTCTCGTGTCTCACTTGCTACGTGTTAACGGCACCACGCTCAAACAACACGAGTGCGCCAGCAGTCGCTCCCAAAGGAAAAGGGCTCCAAACATTCCGGCACCGTCTTTGTTTGTTTAGGATCATCTAATCCCTAAGGTCTGGTCGGCTCTTGAATGAAGAAGAGACTAGTGTCGCTGGCAATTTTTTCTTCTAAATTTATGACAAGCATAACCTAGCCTTCTGCATGATAAGAAAATTTTACACACCATATCACCATTCTTTCAGGAACAAAGGCATGGTCAAAGTCCACCACGGCAAGACGGTGGCTCACAGCAAAATACAGATAAGTGCTCTCTCAACTTAACATATATGCCTTCACCAATCCTTTCTCACAAAAAATCGCTCTACACGAACTACTTCAAAGTACAATTCGAAAAATCTTTACGAAGTCAAAAACATCTTTTTTCTTTGTATAAAAAGGCCAAAGTACGTTTTCCTTCCAACAGAAAACAATCAGCATGCACTGTCTCTGATCAACCCCGCTACGTGTTCACAGCTCCAATGCTATACAACACAGGGGTGACAGCGGTCGCTTCCAATGGAAATAGGGCCCTAAGTGATTCGGCAACGTGCTATTCACTATAGGTCATCTACACACCTGAGGACTGATTAACTCTAAGGAAGGGCGACTACAAAAACCTTTTTACCAAACATTACATCTCAATACAAAATTTGTGTTATAGACCATATCAAATCAACACAACTCAAACCAAAACATTCACTCATACCACATTCTCTCTTTGCAGCAACAACTCGAAGACGTGTTCCAACCCGCTGCAACAAAGTTACAGTATAGCATTAATATTTCAACCCACACAATCCGACAGCTGAGCTGGGATTTTTTTTCGCCAATGATACCGGTTATTCTAGCACACAAATAGCTAAGCTATTTTCATGGGTTAAGATTCAAAACCATGGTCTCACAGCCACACTGGGGGCTCAGTTAAGTAGCAAAGCTATCTTAACTTAATCATGACAGAGTCATGGCATGGTTCAAACTGACCAGCCCAAATAAAATTTGGACTGCTCGGTCTCACTCAAAGAGTGGTCGGAAACACATAAAGCACGATACTATAGCCAGGTCGTCTTTTTTAGACCCTGACATAACGTGTTCCACCTCATCTCAGGCTCGGGGACTACGTAGGCCCACGTCACCTCAGAGGTGACATGGGCTAGATCCTTTTCTTAGAGCTTGCTGCAACACATACTGTCTTACAGCAACCTCGGGGACTACGTGGGCCCACGTCATTCGCATGACTCGGCCTGATCTTTTTCTTTACACAGAAGTTTAGTTCCATACTAAGCTCAAGCAATGACTCAGTACGACAGATACCATGTGATGGCAGGCATCACATACTAACGAGGGCCCACGTCTCCAGATTTGGGACCCTTTTAAATTTTTTTTTCTTTTCAGGAGCATCATAAATCCTTCGGTCAAACCAAAAACGTCAACTAAGTGTAAGCAAAGAGTGGTCGGAAACACAAGACGGTCCTCCCGGCCACCGCTCGGACCACATGTCGTACGTGTGTCCGACCACCCTTTCTCACTCAACCAAGCGAAGACGGTGTTTTTTTCTCAAGATCCATGATGCTCGGGGACTAGCTGTGGAGGTATAAACTCCATATACCCTCACGGCCTAGTTTGGGCTGACACGCTATCACCTGGCCGGTCCATCAAGCTCCAAGACCGATCGGCTCAGGCTGGTCGGATAGCCTAAAACGGGCAAGATTCTCGAAGACCGACAAGGAGGACAGACCTAGCTGAGATAGGAAAGTTTAGACTTGTAAAGCATGTAAACTTAGTACCAGATAGGCTAGATCCGACTTGTAACCTTGCTCCCCGTAATATATAAGGAGAGCAAGGACCCCCGTGCCAGAGGACAGAATCTGGCATAACGCACAGACTCACACATCCACATCATAATCGAAACAGAGAGCAGGACTAGGGTTTTACGCATCCTCGCGGCCCGAACCTGGGTAAACCTCGCGTGATTGTTCCCTGTTTACATCTTGCTTGCAATCTCGTACGCCTTCCGCCAATCCATTACCGGTCAGGGCATACCCCTGGTTGGACTATCGCCGATATTTCGTCGACACCCGCCCCCTCCGACCCCGAGTCCGATGTGGAGGGGAGCGAGATCGAGGACAGCGACCCAGAGGGGTTGCTCGAGCCAGACGTCGCCGACTCCGACGAAGAGGAGGAGGAGGAGGAGGAGGAGAGTGAGGAGAGTGAGGAGGAGGAGGCGGACAACGACAATGGCGACGACGGCAATGGCAACGGCGGCGACGGAGACAGCAGCCACGGCAACGGCGGCCACGGCGACGGCGGCCACGGCGGCGGCGGCAACGGCGGGGGCGGCGACAGCGATGACAGCAGCAGCAATGATGAGTCCATCGGCGAGAACGACTCCGACGAGCCTCCTCGCAAGCGTGCGAAGGGAGAGTGATCATGATCCTCTCTGCAAGAGGACGAAGTTTCGGAATTAAAGTAGTTAGTTTAAATTAGTTTAAGTAGTAAGTTTAGTTTGAATGAGTAGTTGTAACAGTTTGTAGATGATGACCTTGCCTCCTCGCTAGCGTGCGAGTGGAGGATGATTTTGCCTCCTCGCAAGCGTGCGAGTGGAGGATTATTTTGCCTCCTCGCAATTGTGCGAGTGGAGGATGCATGATCCTAGAGGAGTATTTTGCCAGAGGACCATGTTCGACCAATGCAAGTTTCTATTAAATATTGTTCACGTTAATCGCTCTAAATCGATTGCTTATGAAAATACATTTCTTTGATAATCAAATGGTGTGTACCACTTAATAAGTTTATAGTGGGGCCACAAATATATTTTCAAAAAATCTGACCAAAAATAGGACAGATGTTATGTCAGTTACATCTGCCCCGCCAATAAGGGATGGCCCTACTCACTAGTAGTGACTCATACCTAGTTGGAAGGGTCGATGTAACTGTCATAGCACACCAATTTGTTAACACATTCAACGGTGGCTTGCTTGTAGCCTAGCTGATGTGCCGAGGAGGAGATCAAATATTGTTCTTGTTTAATAAACTGCAATATCTTTCAATGAATAGATAGCCACTCTATCGAAATCGTTATGGCAACTGGCTGGTACCGGCCGACGGACGATCAGACCATAAAAAAAGTGCTAAGGCCGGACAGCCATTATATCGAAATCGCTATGGCAGCTGCCTGATACTGGTGGACGGACAATCAGTACATACGAGAAACGCAAAGGCCGGACATAAATATCAGCGCCCAGGAATTAGGCATTATCTAACATTCAAACCAAATAGCAGTGCAACGACTCATGGATGGGCCACAGTGCAACGACACAATAGTATCCACAAAATCACAAAAGTATTGTAACCACTCTCTCTCTCACACCAACAACCATATGACATGTCTTCACACAAACTACTTTCCTTTATGACGACGAGGGCCTGAGATACGAGAAGCGCCAGTGTGGGCTGAAAAGGAAACACAAATGAGTTGGACAATTTTGCAATACAAATTTTGCAATACCTAAGCGGGAAAGCAAATTAACAATGCAAAACTCTATCCTGTAGAGCAAGATTCCGTTTCGGAACAACTCTCAATCACATATTTCACTTCCCCTTCCATTTCCATTGGGGCAAAACCTGTGAGACAAGACAAGTTATTAGTATACAAATAACCCCAACAATAAGGGTAACGTGCCAAAATGTAAGGGACACCAAAATAAGCTCTGACCATCAGGATGGGATGCCAGCATGTTCTCCGGAGTTGGTGGCACTGATTGCAATACAAGTTAATTGGTACACATACTACTCCAAAAAAAGCATCATGTGCCATGATGGAAATTAAAGGACAGCAGAATAAGCTCTGACCTATAGTATTTCTAGAAGATGGCGTTACTTTCTCCATGCTCGATGGGTCTGAAGAGAAGGCAAAGTTATTAATTAGTATACAAATTAATTCAAAAATGCATCATGCATGTGCCCTGTAGAACGGAAGACGATGGCGACATGTACTCCTCGTCTGATGCCACAAAGGTTAAAGGTGCTGGATTCCTCTCTAAGATCTGCAACTTATCATTGTGCGCCCTGTAGATGGTGTGGCTTATATCCACGCAACCTTCGTAACCGGGAAGCATGCGCAGCACCAAAGCCATTATGTAAGGCTAGAAGATTAGAGGGCGGTCCGGGTCCCTCCTGTGGGTGTCCATCTTATCAACCATATGCTCTATAAAATTTAGTCTTTCATGCGTCTGCACGGCCATTATCATCTCGCCGACAGGAAAAGTTAGATTGGTCTCATCGTCGTTCTCATCGTCAGGCATGACTGTCCTCCTTAGAAGCTTCCAAATAACTTTGGGTTTCCTCCTCAAACATCCAACTCCACCACCATTCTCACTGGAATGATGATGAAGGCTCTCTTCCTCCTCATCCTCCAATAGCTCAAGTTTATCTACTATCATCCATTGTTTCATTGCCATGTAATCCAATCTGCAAGCTTTAGCAAGATCAGAGTAAGATGCCTCCAACCCCCCGGTGCCGGTCATCCAGATGAGCTTCTCATCCTTTTCCTTAATTTCTAGTGTGGCATAGAACTGTCTGATTACTATATCATTCCAGTCTTGCTTCATCTCCATCATATCCTTCAAACCCATGGCCTTAGATGCAGTCATAGCACTTACCATTTTGGTAAACTTATCCAAGTTGTCCCAACTCACCCACCTATGCTCATCACTGATAACAACAAATTAAATAAGAAATTAGAAATCAAGCTACATTCCATTCATATATAAGCATTGGGCCTAAAATCATAAAAATTTATTATACATGGTAATGAAATCTCCTACAACACTTTGGTACTCGATACAAAACATCAAATTCATTTTGGATACACCTTATATGAGCAATCAATTGGAAGCATCAACACATTGACAGCTATATATAGATCAATCAATCTGCTACACATTTGGAAGATCACTGTTCATGTGTGTGTTCAGATTCGAGGAAGGCCGCCATGGGTGTCCGGGTCAAGGTTTCCCGCCGCCCTCCCCTTCCCCACCCAACCCCACCACCCCGCCTCCCCTGCCCCCTCCCCCCAACCCCAACCCCCTTCCCTCCCCCAACCACATTGGCCCCAAATCGAAATCTGGAACCCTAGTGCAAATTCCTAAGGTACAGAGCAAATGAAGGAAAGGATGCGATGCTTGCCTTCCGGCCATGGCAGATTCGATGATGGCTTCGTCTTGTCCGCGGATCAGGCTATGGTCCTCGAGATGACGACGCTTCCACTTCAATGGCGAGACGGCAGCGCTAGAGTGAGCTGTAAATGCTTGCGAGTCGTATATATAGAAAAATGACAATCTGAGGCCTATATACTGTCCGAGTTAGCTAATAGCTAGCCGGCCTGACTGTCCTCATGTCTTGCCTTTGCATGCCGAAGCATAATTATTCGATATTTGCCATAATTGACTTTGAACATTTGTACTATATCAACTGGATCATAGATCACTTTAAAATTTTATACTTGTAACATTGTATTATAAAATTGACCAACTCTTGTGTACTTTCTATTTAGCCCACATTGCGTGTTTACCCTCGTTATCATGACTGCAACTATCTAAGTTGTGCCAACCGGTGTTATGGATCTAAGTCGTGTCAAACTATCTAATGTGTCATTGCACTGTAGGACGTCCATCGAGATGATGCTCAACTCCTTATTTGTGTATATGATAGAATGGCTCATACGAAGTATTAAGTTGTGTTCCCCAATAAATTTTGTGCGGCCTGTGTGTTTTTTATATGGCCGGACCGTCAGTTGCCCTGGATCAGGACTCTACTATAGTCGTTTTTTATCCGGCCTTTGGGAAGTTTTAATGGCCGGACCGTCCCTGCAGGAGGTTGGATATATATTAAGAGAACCACATCCACATTTAATTAATACAATGATCATCCACATTTATATAGACATTTATCGAGTTCATACAGACCATACTAATAATGTCATACAAAGTCATTACAATAGTTTAATACAACTACACATAGATGTCCAAGTACTCCAAAAGTAGAAATGTCGTCTTCACCATCAGTCCATCCTGAAGTCCGGTCCCCAGTTGTAATATATAGCTTTACGAGCTGTAAACTCGGTGAAATGTAGGTCACCGATGCCATGATCAAGAGCAAGGCTCTCGATGTAGAGCAACATATTCAAGACTGCACTCTCCCTTGCCTCACATTTACGACGACATGGTCTGCTCACAACGACTAATGATGGTCTATGGTCAGTCTGTGGGTTTCCCTTATTTACCCCAAGGATCTCAGCCTGAATTCCTGCTGTAGTCTTTATTGGGTCGTCATGAGCAAATCCCCACTCATAACCCAATTTATCCATTGTCTGGTCTAGAATTGCTTCAAGACTGCACCCTGCAAAGGTGATGTCAAACTCCTGTACCTGAAATGTGTTGAGAGAAAATAGGTTTTACACAATATATATAGCAACAAATAAAAATGTAGATAAAAGCTACTAGTCTGTTCCAAAATGTAGTCAAACGAACTATGAGTTTAATTTGACTTACACTTTTACCACATCATGTTGGTTGTTCTCAGCAACCCGTGCACACCAGCCCTCAACATCATCAAGAGTGTTGTTCTCTAAAGCTTGCATCTTCATGGAAGATATGGTAGGCAGGGCGATCCCCAGATTTGTGAGCCTATCTGTACATTCTTTCATCGCATTTTTTTCTGCACCCATCACATCCGGTGCCATCTCACCATCCACTGAGATCCGGTGAACCGTGCGATCCTGACCACGACCCAGAGCAATGGAAAAGCGAATTTGACACTGGAGCTTCCGTGGATCTTTATCTTGTATAAGATAGTTGCTCTTTTCCCATGTGCTGACGAGATCGAACCATCCCAGTGTTTCCTTGAGCCATTCGTAATGATCAATTATCTACGTGGTACATATATAAGTAGAATCACATATATGAGCAAAAGACATATAAGAAATATATTAATTTGCTATAAACATAAAGAGTTGCTTACTATGCTTGGATGATCGAACGCTACAGGCCTCAGTACATTTACTGGATCAAAACCCCTATTACTCACATTGCTGCCCCACCGCCCGAATTGTTTAGGTGGGGGGAGACCACTTGGTCCGGCCATTTCTTCTCACTGAAGTTGATATCAAAATTATTGCAAATTCAATTTGAATCGAACGTATATTGATTTTTATTATACAGAATATTATAAATCAGTGTGACTCTCCTTGCTTTTCTATTCAATTCATGCTTATGTTTGAAGCAATTTAATTAATTAATTCAAGCAATCTTCTGCTGTAATCTTTATGTTTGGCGCAGTGTGTACTCACAATGGAACTTAATTACGAACATGAATAGTTCAGAAAAAGAAAGAACAGTGCAATCTTTGAAACTCTGCATTTGAAATGTGAAAATACAAAAGGGAAGAGATCAAGACAATGAGCAAGTAGTGTTGGTTATCTAATCGGCTTCAAACTTTGTTGGAAGAGAAAGGGTCGGGTGGGCATACCTGTTGGTGGCGGCGGCGGCGGCGGCGGCGAGGTAGCGACAAGAAGTACGTACGAGGACGCCGAAGCCGAGGACGATGATCGAGGTGGCGCCACGGGGGATGTAGCACCAGAGGAAGAAGAGCGGTCGTGGAAGTTACGCCGGAGGAAGAAGAGGGGTTGTGGAAAAAGAAGGCCGGTCATCAAGTACATATAGCACCGGGCACGGCTTCTTGGCTTCCAGTGGAAGGATAAAAAAAACCCTTTATCCGGCGTTTGACACTGCCGCCTCAACGGATAGTCCGTCCATATTTATCTGTTCAGAATTAATGGCGAACTGATGCCTATTGGGCTGCAGGCTTAGGCTGCAGGCGGCGGCATTATTTGGAAAAAGAAAAAAAATTGAAGCGAAAGAAGACCTGCATAGGTTTTGAACCCGTGCCAACACCATACAAAGTATGGGGCTTAACCGCTATGCTAGCAAAGTGATTTCAGCATGTGTCTACGGTTTTTCATTTTAATCCAGGCGACGAGACACGTTTGAGAGGGAAAAAAGACACATTTTTCATTTTCATCTTATCCGCTTCTTAACACAGTTCACAAAAGGAACCGCCCCGGAAAATCGTTCTGCGCCGTGAAAAATTTCTGTGAGTGGCTGTTGACGGGAATAAAGACCAGTTTTGGTACACTCAGAAACCCGTCAACAGTCCTCGATAGAAGGAAGATAAGCATCACATGAGCATATTTATCACTAATAAAGTTCCATTTGTACTCTTAGCTTGTGAAATGCAGGAAAGCTGGAAACAGGCCCTGTGAGACCAAAACCCAGGTCTACTGACCTGATTCTGGTCTCACCAGGATCTGACCACCAAGCAGGATCCCTGAAGCTACAGGAGAACCTGATCCTGGATCCGAATGTGCCACACATCAACATTCCACCTGATTGGTACATTGAGCCAAGAATCCACATAGAAGCAAGCAAGATATCAAGTGAACCAAACTTCGGACAAGACTACACGTGACAAGCCAGGACAGCACCAGGAAGCTGCCACGTGGACCAGGGGTCCAATGCCAGGTCGGCCGACCTGCCTTTGGTGGCAGGACACCTTGGCATTGCTCCCACTGCCACCTGGACCTTCAAGAAGGCCGGTGGGACCCACCCGTCGCCAACCATTGGTCGGCCGACTGCGGGTGGGACCCACTTGAGTCGGTTGCTTCCACCACCTTCCCATGACTCCCACGTGTCCTACACCGAGCATCGTCCATTCAAGTCGGTGGGAAGGTCGGTTTGATCCAACGGCGCATGGCGGAGAGCACACGGATCGCTGACGTGGCGCTGGAGTAACCCCTACTCCACCTCCACTATAAATACCCCCCTAGTCTCTCATTGTAAAGTGTCCCCAAGTAGTTCACATTAGTGTTCTCAAGCTCAAGTTCTCTTGGGAGATCAAGAGTAGTGTAGTCTAGTCTGGAGTGGGAGTTAGAGTCGAGTCGAGCAAAGCTCGGGTCTCCGGAGTAGTCTTCTGGAGAATCTAGTATAGCTCTTGTACCTTTACTTTCGAAGTACTTTCCTTATATTAATATAGTCTTGTTTTACTTTATTAAGTATTTACTTTGAGTACTTTACTTTCGCATTTACTTAGTGCACTGCTATACTAGTGTAGTAGTGTTTTGTCTTAGTCTGATTAGTGTAGAGTCTGAACTAGTTTAGTGTCTAGATCCTTTGTGTGTGTTTCACTACCAACTGGGGCCGAGGTTACTTACGTGGTAGCCAGAGTCTTAAGACTAGATTAGGCGAGGTGCTTAGGCTAGTGCTTAATAGTGGATGCACCCTCTCGTTGATCGGTATATCCTTTCACTTTCCGATGTATATTAGCGGGGGCGGTTGTGACAGAATGCAGTCCCCAGTTGGCTCTATTTGCATCAGGGTTAGGCTATAGGGCGCCCATTAAAGTCAAAGGTCCGCTGGAACAGGGGATGAACCCTCCTGTTTGTCAGCCGGCTTCCCCTATCACATAGATTGTCTAGACATTAGTTTAGTTAAGTCGTTACACTAGTTAGATTAGAATACAGGAGTATAGTTAGACACATAGGAGTCCTTACTCACTCATTGTCCTCCCACCTAGCTACCTACCTACTAGTTACCTTTAGTTATCACTCCTATCAACACTTACCCTCTTTATCAACATCAATAGCTTAGATTGAGTAGAACCACCATGGGTTTCCATCACCCATTTACTAGAGAGTCTTATTCCGCTTCCCGTGAGCGAACTACAAATTCGACACCGGAATACTCACCCGGTTGAAGTGCTACAGCGGTACTTGTGCGCTTGCAGAGTTACCCTTGGTTAGTCTTACGTCGTCACTAGAATCTAGCTTAGCTTAGCATTCTTAGGCTGTTGCCGGAAGAGGAATTGTGACACCCTCTCTCTGGTGGTAGTTCGGGTTTGCAGTAGGCTTAGCTACTAGGCGCCAGTCGCAATTACCTCACGCTAGTCGGTGTGTGCTAAGAAGTGTCGCTAGGCATTTCTGACGCCCTTACCAGGGAACTAGTATCTTTACCTAATTCTAGTGATTGCGCTAAGATCTGCCAACAAGCATTTCTGGCGCCGTTGCCGGGGAAGCGCCGTATTAAGAATCTTTAGTAAATTGGAATCCGTGGTCTACTCTTAATCTAAGTATCTGGTAGTGTTAGGGGGCTTTGCCCTTCACTTGTCTTGTTTTTCTTGTTATCATTTGAGATAGTGTGGAAGGAAGTCCCGCACCAGTTGTTGAGGCAGTCATGGCTCAGAAGACCATCGCTGAGTTCTCGTCGCCGTCAGCCGACTTTGTCGCTACGGGTCCGAACGTGAACTTGGGTGATGCGACTTTTGAACTCAAGCCTACACTGATCAACATGGTGCAAGCAAATCAGTTCTGTGGGAAGCCACATGAGGATGCCAATGCCCACCTCCAACACTTTCTGGAGGTGTGCAACACCTTCACGGTCAAGAACGTCACCGCAGATGCCATTCACCTTCGTCTTTTCCCATTCTCACTGTTGGGAAAGGCGAAGCAATGGTTCTACAACAACAAGACCGAGGTGACAACTTTGGACAGATGTGCCAATGCATTCCTCAAGAAGTTCTTTCCCGCGGGCAAGACCAGTGTCCTACGCGGAAAGATCTCAAGCTTCCAACAAAAGTCCGACGAGACGTTTCCCGAAGCATGGGAACGTCTCAATGAGTACATTCAAGCCTGTCCCCACCACGGGATAGACGAATGGCTCATTATTCAAGGTTTCTACAATGGGCTGATTGGCGTAGCCCGGAGTCACCTTGATGCTTCCACTGGAGGGGCATTCTTGCAACACAATGTCAGGGATGCCAAGGAGCTCATCGAGAAGATGGTGGTCAACCAAGGATGGAATGAAGAGCGCCTTTAGCCCAAGAAGAGAGGTGTCCACGCCCTTAGCGAGGTGGACATGCTCTTTGCCAAGATGGACCTCCTGATAAAGAAGATAGAGGGTTCGTCCTCTAACAAGGAAGTGGAGGCCATCCAGACTCCTGCCGCTATCTGTGCTGTGGGTACTGACCCATGGTGCGAAGTTTGCGGAGAAGAGGATCATTCGGGCAACAACTGCCCCATGACTCAGGAGGAGGTGAACTTCGTCAGCAACAACAACAACAACAACAACAACCACTTCAACAACGGGAATCGGCCCCAACAACCGCAATGGAGTTCACGCCCCTTCTACCAAGGCTAAGGTATGGGTTACAATAATAATTCAGGTAATTCTTACCATAATAATTCTGGTAATTCTTTCAATAACCAACATTCCTTGAAAGAACTTGTCTTTGGTCAAATTAAAATTAATGATGTTCTTAATAAAAGATTGATGGCTAATGACAAGATCTTAGAAAGTCTTAGTGAGAAAATGGATAGCTTTAACTCTGCTATGAAAAATCAGTTGAGCTTTAATAAAATGTTAGAAAACCGGTTAGCTCAACTAGCGCAGCTGTCCCCACTTATGAGCAAGGTAAGATTCTGGCAAAGCCTGAGGACCCTATTGAGGGCGTCAGGTTGGTAACTACGAGGTTCGGTAAGCCCAATTCTCGTTCTGTATGGGTAACGGTGGATTCACCGTTTGTCCCGAAGAAGGGAGATCCTGGCCTGCCGACGATCACTTGCCAGATCGGACCGCAGATCTTCGACAACGCTTTCTGCGACCTTGGATCCGGTGTCAACATCATGTCCAAGGTAACTTATGATAACCTGTTAGGGAGCCCATTGCACCCTACATATGTGCGTTTGCAGATGGCGGACCAAACCATCCGGTTTCCCGAGGGGTTGGCACGGGATATCTTACTCAGAATTAAAGATGAGTATATCCCTGTCGACTTCCTAGTACTGGACATGGGAGCCAACGTCGAAGTACCGCCCATCCTGGGACGACCATTCCTAAACACGGTGGACTCAACCATCTACATGGGGACTGCACAGATCCATATGCAGTTCAACGGATGGAGGGTAAGAGTGCCTTTCAATGGTTTTAAAGCTAACATGCAGGCACAAGCACCCCAGAAGCCGCGTCGCCAACACCGCGGAAGGAAGACCACTAAGACCGCTAAATCGGCCAAGAAGGCCGAAGCAAAAGAAGAACCCGCCGAACCAAAAGCCGAAGTCCAGAAAGAATGGCGGAAGAAGGAGACACCCTCACGGTCCCCATCTCCGGACCGGCGAGGTGTCCACCGAATGAACCCGACGGGAGAGGTCCCGCTCTATGGACCTAAAACACGGAGTCCACGACCGTGTGTGTCGTAGTTATCTCATATTTATTTTTATGCATTTAAATTCTGCATTTCCCTTTTCAATTGCATGTTTACTTTCACAACTGCAAACTTTCTGTTTCAATAAAATAAAGCTAGATATAGGTAATAAAACTTGATAAGAGTGTTTAGAGAAAAGTTGAGCTGGTGGGGCCACCAAGGCATGGTCGACCGACCTGCATTTGGGGTCCACAACCACTCCCTTCACTCTGGCTAGAAGCAGGGATCCATGCACTGGGTGCCCTGGGGCTCACAAGCCCTGGTCGGCCGACCTGGACTTGGTCCCACCAGGCACCCAGCTACCACCCATTGCTGACACGCATGGATCCTATGCTCATCCCACTAGCCAGAATTCGAAAAGAGATGGTCCGATGCTCATGACTTTAGCTTAGGATGCTACTTTAAGCATGAGAATGCTTTAGGGAACATCCCAACACTAAAGCAAGCATAGGGAACAACATTGCATGCCTTGAGACAACCTTTATTCTTGTCTCCACTTTTGCCCTTTCCTTTTCCCTTTCACGAAACACTAGACATAGGAATCCGAATCAACCAGTAGGAATCTAGGACCAAGACCACCACCACCTTTATCAGACAACCAGACAAAACATGTCCAAAGTGGTGAGGGGCAGAAACCCTGGTCGGCTGACCAAGGTTTGGTCCCATTTTTCAGACTTTTTGCAAGCACGAGGCAAGATTCCTTGTCTAAAGTGAGACACAAGTGCACATGGCCCAATATGGTGGTCGGCCGACCTGCCTCTCGGCTTGGTTGGCCTTGCCCTTTCAACCCTATAAATACCACCCCAATGTGAACTCAATCCCACACCACAACCAGTAGAATCATCTCGAGCTCACTTGGCCTTCTCTTCTCTCTTAGTGTTTTAAGCCTTCTCAAGTTTAGTGTAGTAGTAGTCATAAACCCAAAAACCCAAAAACATTTCCCTTTTCTCTCTCAGTAGTGTAGTAGAAAAGCTTGGTCTTGTTTGCACACTAGTGTAGTTAGGATGAAGAATCCCTTTTGAAGGTCTAGCAAAAAGAAGGGCGAAGGCTCGTCCTCGAGCTCTCGCCAATCTGAAAGTAGGGGTCATGAGAGGGAGGAGGAAGAACAAGTGCACCAACTTGTCCCGGCCATCATGCCTGGCAGGATGATGGAGCCTCTTAACAACCTCATGGTCACCCATGAGGAGTTAGGAAAGCTCTATACTCTTCGCACTTGCAGTTTCCAGCACTCCACACTCTTCGACCAAGAACTCCTCGACAAAACAGGTATGAGCACAGACTTTGCCATAGTTTTTAATACCATTGGTTGGTCATCATTTTGGCAAGTTTCTGAGCGTTGCATAGAGTTACTCACCAAAGAATTCCTTTGCACACTCAAATCAAATGCTTTGGGTGTTAGCTTTCGCATGTTTAATAATGACTATAACCTGTCTTGGAATGAGTTGAGCGTTGGTCTAGGCTTTGATCATGATTGCATACTAGATGAAGAGGTTGCTTTAGCAAATTTTAACTTTGCTTTGTCTTTTGGAAATCAATTGCTTGTGTCCAATGACTGGTCCAATCCTAAACCTAAACAAATTCATAATCCAACCTTGAGGTTTATGTTCTTTTGGATTGCAATCACTCTGTTTCCTAGGGCTGATTTATCAAGAATAGGTCTTAAAGAGATGCAACTCATGGTTAATAAAATCAAGTTTGCCCCTGTTAAAATGCTAGTACACTTTTGGGAGAACTCTGTTGTTCAAGAAACACCCATAGGATTTGCTTCGTTCGTGACTAGAATTGCTGAATCTTTGGGTTTGCTTGAGGGGAATGTTTATGAGTTTATACCTAAGGAGAGACCAATTATTCTTGAAGAAATGTTTATACATGCTGGTCTAATTAAAAGAGGTCCAAGAGGTACGCTTAAGATGACTTATGGGACTGATATAGCCGAGATCCCTCTCCCCAATGAGGGACTTTGGCTGTCTAATGTCTCATCACTAACCTTGGACAGAAGGGGAAGACCTTGTCCTGCTGCAGGGACGGACAGAATGACGAGAGCACGAGCCCGTGCTGCTCAGGAACAAGCTGGTCCCTCTCATGCTGCACCCAATGAGGAAGAGGAGGTGAGCTCTTCCCACATGGAAGCACCCCCTCATTCCAGGACACCTTCCTGGGCACATACCCCTCGCCCTCGCAGAGGGAGGCGTCAGGCGCCGACCGAGATCGAAGCACTCACCCAAGAGGTGGAGAACCTCCACATAGAGAATCAAGTCACGTTGCAAATCATGCAACAGAACTTGGACATGGTCCAAGGCGTCATCACGGAAGACGGGTACTGCTGGGACCAGTGGAACGCGTGGTCCTCACAACAGTAAGCAAGAGACAAGCTTGGGGGAGATCCTCTCCCCCACTAAGGTAAGTTCATCCAAGGTATGTTTCCAATCCCCCTCATTTAATTCTTGTCTTATTGTATTTTAGTTATTGTTTTCTTGTATTTAAAAAAAAATATTTTAAAAATTTAAAAATCCAAAAATATTTGTTTGCTTTATTTCCCTTTTTGTTTATATGCTTCATGTGTGCTAGTCTTTCTATGGATATGATGATGAAATTGCTAGTTAATGTTTCTCTAGTGCTTGTTTACAACTTAGCACTTCTCTAAGTCTAGCTTATTTGGCACCATTAACCATCATGAACTTGATCACTTAGTGGGTTGCAAGTGCTAATACAAAGTCTAAGTTGTTGTGAGATATGAGATAGTTAAGATAGGAGCCCTACTCTATTGTTCTAAGCACGCATGGTTGCCAGAGTTTTCCTCTTAAAATGAATGAAAAACTTAATTGTTCCTCAATGGTGTTGAAATTCCTACCACGGCCATACATATACCTTGATATATCCATAAGCCTTCTACATAAGCTACTTGCTTGCATTGAGTTTGGTTAAGACTTGTAGAACCTTTGTTAGAGATTTGTCGTGGCCCTCAGATCAAGATCCACACATCACCAAATATGCTGCTTCTAATCCGGAAGTATGCAATCATGCTGCTCCTACCCTGCGAGTACGCATCTTACTACCATCATTTATGCTGCTCCTACCCTGGGAGTACGCATCTCACCATCCATCATTTATGCTACTCCTATCCTGGGGTTACGCATCTCACCATCATAATTATGCTACTCCTACACTGGGAGCACGCATTATCGTCCATACCACCATTCTTGTGCTGCTTCTACACTGGAAGTACGCACCTTCACCATTTCATCCTATGAGTTGCTCCATGCTCCACAGTTAGAGATTCTCTCTCAATTATCATTTGTTAGGTGAGACACATCTCATAAAGGCTAGGCATCTATTGAAAAAAAGAGAAAGAGAGAGTGAGAAAAAAGGAGAGAGAAGAAAGAGCTAGCCTTGTCTCAATAGAAGTAGAGAGAGAGATAGCATCAAATAAAGGAGCAACCTCACCCATAATAAATCCACCTTTCACTCATTACCTCATCATCCATTACATTCATCCATTCCATTTTACATCTTGATCTAAGGTATGATAAGACTCTTCTGTGGTCCAAGATTTCAATTCTTCTTAACTAAGACAACATATGCCCTGCAAGTACGCTATTCCTTGACATACCTACTTAAGCTCCACATAAAGCCTTATTAGAGATAGGATGTCTTTGAAAGGCAAACACATGATGTGCCTTAGTGAGGATTCATACACCACTTGAGTGACTTGAGAGAAACCATTTGAGGAACATTAAGACTTCTTTTGAAAAAACTTATCAAAAACCTCTGGCATGAAACGTGCTAAAAGAATGAGAAAAGTAGATGCTCTAGTCAAAACAGTTATGTCTTCCAACATCCCAAGGCTGAGTTAATGCCATAAGCCCCATGGGTGCTAGAGTAATATGGATGTGTTAACATAGCTAAATTTTCCATTCAAGGAGAAGTTCTTTGTTGTGCACTTAGTACTATTGAGATGTTAACTCAGTAAATGATACCTGATCCAATCGAACCAAGTTTTGATCGTTTGCTCGGGACGAGCAAAGGTTAAGCTTGGGGGATCTTATTGACGGGAATAAAGACCAGTTTTGGTACACTCAGAAACCCGTCAACAGTCCTCGATAGAATGAAGATAAGCATCACATGAGCATATTTATCACTAATAAAGTTCCACTTGTACTCTTAGCTTGTGAAATGCGGGAAAGCCGGAAACAAGCCCCGTGAGACCAAAACCCGGGTCCTCGACCCGATTCTGGTCTCACCAGGATCTGACCACCAAGCAGGATCCCTGAAGCTACAGGAGAACCTGATCCTGGATCCGAATGTGCCACACATCAACATTCCACCTGATTGGTACATTGAGCCAAGGATCCACATAGAAGCAAGCAAGATATCAAGTGAACCAAACTTCGGACAAGACTATATGTGACAAGCCAGGACAGTACCAGGAAGCTGCCACGTGGACCAGGGGTCCAATGCCAGGTCGGCCGAACTGCCTTTGGTGGCAGGACACCTTGGCATTGCTCCCACTGCCACCTGGACCTTCTAGAAGGCCAGTGGGACCCACCTGTCAGCCAACCATTGGTCGGCCGACCTGTAGGTGGGACCCACTTGAGGTCGGTTTGCTTCCACCGCCTTCCTGCATGACTCCCACGTGTCCTACACCGAGCATCGTCCATTCAAGTCGGTGGGAAGGTCGGTTTGATCCAACGGCGCATGGCTGAGAGCACACGGATCGCTGACGTGGCGCTGGAGTAACCCCTACTCCACCTCCACTATAAATACCCCCCTAGTCTCTCATTGTAAAGTGTCCCCAAGTAGTTCACATTAGTGTTCTCAAGCTCAAGTTCTCTTGGGAGATCAAGTGTAGTGTAGTCTAGTCTGGAGTGGGAGTTAGAGTCGAGTCGAGCAAGGCTCGGGTCTCCGGAGTCGTCTTCTGGAGAATCTGGTATAGCTCTTGTACCTTTACTTTCGAAGTACTTTCCTTATATTAATATAGTCTTGCTTTACTTTATTAAGTATTTACTTTGAGTACTTTACTTTCGCATTTACTTAGTGCACTGCTATACTAGTGTAGTAGTGTTGTGTCTTAGTCTGATTAGTGTAGAGTCTGAACTAGTTTAGTGTCTAGATCCTTTGTGTGTGTTTCACTACCAACTGGGGACGAGGTTACTTACGTGGTAGCCGGAGTCTTAAGACTAGATTAGGCGAGGTGCTTAGGCTAGTGCTTAATAGTGGATGCACCCTCTCGTTGATTGGTATATCCTTTCACTTTCCGACGTATATTAGCGGGGGCGGTTGTGATAGAACGCAGTCCCCAGTTGGCTCTATTTGCGTCAGGGTTAGGCTGTAGGGCACCCATTAATGTCAAAGGTCCACTGGAACAGGGGATGAACCCTCCTATTTGTCAGCCGGCTTCCCCTATCACACAGATTGTCTAGACATTAGTTTAGTTAAGTCGTTACACTAGTTAGATTAGAATACAGGAGTATAGTTAGATACATAGGAGTCCTTACTCACTCGTTCTCCTCCCACCTAGCTAGCTACCTACTAGTTACCTTTAGTTATCACTCCTATCAACACTTACCCTCTTTATCAACATCACTAGCTTAGATTGAGTAGAACCACCATGGGTTTCCATCACCCATTTACTAGAGAGTCTTAATCCGCTTCCCGTGAGCGAACTACAAATTCGACACCGGAATACTCACCCGGTTGAAGTGCTACAGCGGTACCTGTGCGCTTGCAGAGTAACCCTTGGTTAGTCTTACGTCGTCACTAGAATCTAGCTTAGCTTAGCATTCTTAGGCTGTTGCCGGAAGAGGAATTGTGACACCCTCTCTCTGGTGGTAGTTCGGGTTTGCAGTAGGCTTAGCTACTAGGCGCCAGTCGCATTTACCTCACGCTAATCGGTGTGTGCTAAGAAGTGTCGCTAGGCATTTCTGACGCCCTTACCAGGGAACTAGTATCTTTACCTAATTCTAGTGATTGCGCTAAGATCTGCCAACAGTGGCGCGCTTGTTCAAATTTGGTTCCAAAATTTTCGTTGCCACCTCTGCCTGCCTAATTCATCCACCTTTGGCCGCCCGGCGTCTTCTTTCTCTGCCCCTCTTCGTCCGCCTCCACTCCCAAGAAGCCAACGCACGCCGACCTCGAGCTTCCACTCGCGGCCCCCTACCCCCTCACATCGGCCCGGCGACGACATGGCGGCGCCGCAGAGCAACAACCGGCGCACAGAGCTCCGCTCGCCCCGGCTGCGCGCACGTTCTCTCTCACGCCTCTCTCTCTCTCGGTGCTCCGAGTTCGCCGGCCGCTGGGTGCGGAGCTGTGGACGGCGCCACGGCTCTGTTCTCGCGCCTAGCTAGCAGCCGCAACCACCGGCTAGGTGAGCCTCTCACACACAGCTCCAAAGATCTGGCCTTTTGCCTCACAGTGACCACTTGCAGCCTGAGCTGCACTTGCAGTCGGAGTGCCACACATCGGCCGTGATGAGGCCGAGCGCGGACGCGCGTCGTCTGCGCGACGACAAACCGCGCGCGCGCACCACCTGGAGAGACCACGCCTCAGCCTCAACACTCGGCCACATAGTCTTCGACAGCGACGTGGCCAGGCGCCGTGCGATGTCGACCGCGCGCCGGTGCACGACGTCGCGCGCACGCGTGGCCTTGGTCGAGAACACGTATCTACGCGCCGGCGCCCTCCAGCCGCATTCACCTCGCGCTGTCACCACGCGTTGTCCTCTGAGCCCTCGGTGAGCACGCTGCAAGCTCCACGTACCGTGTTATTTTTCTTGAGCTGTACTTTGTTTTGCCGCGCGGCTTAACAATATCATTTTGTGTGGCCAATGATGATAAAATTTAAAGAAATAATTACTTTAGTATACATACAATGACTGTTAGGAGCTACACAACTCTTCTCTCTTGGCCAATAATGATGTCAAAATGATTTGTTTGAGGGGTCAATTTTTTTGACCATAAGCTTGATGAGGTTGGCTGCCCTTGCTCTACATGGTTGAATATGTATTTTCTGATCTGTTTTTTTTTTCTTTCATATGGCAGCAACCAATGACTCGGATCAATGTTTTTATTTTTGCATATCATCGGAAACTTCTGCACGCGAGGACACACAAAAATGACCTTTGGATGACCTTCGGGTAAATGTTTTTCTTGCATGACCTTTGAAAATAGTAGTACAATCTAAATCTGAGGCTAGTTAATATACTTCCATGACCTTTGGAAATGAAACTGGGCCTATCATTATTATTTTCATACCAAGGTAGTAATAATGTTGGGTTTTGTTTCATTTGCAAAGGTCATTTTGTGTGGCCAATGATGATAACATTTTAAGTCCCTATGTTGTATATGGTATTTTATATATATAAGAGTTTGTTGGCTGCCCTTGCTCATCATGGCTAGATATATGTTCTCTGTTTTTTGTTTTGATATGGGCAGCAACCAATGACTCTGCACTGATCAATAATTTCTGTTCTTTTTGCAAACTTCTGTGCGACGACGACACACGGCGTGCACCACCTGGAAACCGCACCTCCACTCGGCCAGAGTCCTCGACGCCGTCTTCTGACACCAGAAAGATCGATCTAGTGTATGCTGGACAGGTATGTTTACTCTTCTCGACATATATACTCTGAAAAATTCTATACCTGCATGTTCTATCTATGCAAATAATATGAAGTTCCTTCATGTATTTTGTTTGTTTGGACTTTGTAGAAATTTCATGGCACCACACATAGTTGGAAACTGATCCTTTTTTTCTTAATTGGACAACGTGTGCACAGATAAACGCTACACAACCCAAGTTGGCTTCGCACTGCAAGTTTATGGACCATCTTCCTTGATTTTGAGGTGCTATACACATATATACTCTCTTACATTGTATACCAACATGTTCTATTTTTGCAAATAATAAGTAGCTCCTTCATTATTTTATTTTTTTTGGACAGTGTGTTGCAAAATTGGAAACAGATCCTTTTTTTTCTTTGGACGTGTGCAGATACTACACACAACCCAAATTTGGCTTCGCACTGCAAGTTGGATCATGTTCTCCTTGATTTTGAGGTGCTAGCTAGCACAGATAATTAGCTTGCTTGTAATTTGTGTTCAGATTGTTGTACAAATCAAATATATATCTTGTTGTACATGTATATATATTATATATATTGTCAATATATAATAAAGTCATTGGTGGGTATTTGTGGAGCTATTTTAAATTATTTGAAATTGGTTGCAATTTTCAAATTTAAAATATGGCTGCAATTTTCAAATTCAAAAATTTGAAACTAATTTTAATTATTAATTATCCCTAATAAGACCTTTTCGAAACTCTTGAAAACGGCATCGAAGTGGTTGTCGTAATCAAACCGTTTCCAAACAAGCCTTATCTGAGGCTTCTCTCTTAAGAAAAGCGCCTCTAAAAACCCACTTCAGGGGCGGTTCTCCTAAGGCAACCGCCCCTGAAGAAGAGCTTATCAAAAGCGGTTCTCTTAAGAAAACCGCCTTTGAAGACCCTTCTTCAGGGCCGGTTAAAAACCCGTCGCTGCAGCTGCCTGATTTTTACAGTCCCTCGCTTAGTATCGGCCAGAAACGCCGCGCCTGAAGTCACGATTTCACCGATGTAGATTTAACAATCTGTAGTAGTGGACTTTGATATTTACATTTCCTCCTTGTGTAAAATGCTTCACCCAATCACACCACTTTTGTGAAAATCCTTTCATCCTTAAAGTTTGTTGTAGGAAATTCTAGTTTACTTTATCATAAGCTTTTTCAAAGTCAATTTTAAAAATCACACCATCCTGTTTTTTAGTATGCAATTCATGCAAAGTTTCATGGAGAATAACTGCTCCCTCCATGATGTTTCTACCAGGTAAGAAAGCTGTCTGAGTTGGCTTGATCAGCTTCTGGGCTACGGAAGTTAACCTATTTGTTGCAACTTTTGTGAAGATTTTGAAGGAGACATTCACCAAACAGATGGGTCTATATTGCTGAATGACTCTAGCATCTTTCTTTTTAGGCAACAAAATTATGTTTCTGAAATTAAGACGATTAAGCGGCAGTGTTCCGTGATAAAAATCATCAAACATAGCCAACAAATCATCTTTAATTAACCCCCAAAAAACTTGATAAAACTCAGGTGGGAACCCATCTGGACCAGGTGCTTTATTGTGTTCCATTTGGAAAACAGCAGCTCTAACTTCCTCCTGTGATAAAGGTTCTGTCAAAAACTCATTTTCTAGATTTGACACTTGAGGAATGTCCTCCATCTGAGATTCATCTAGAGAGACTAGAGAACCTTCAGATGGTCCGAACAGGTTCTTGTAATAACTAGTGATATGCTCTTTAAGTTGAGCATCACCGGTTAAAATACTGTCACCATCCTCCAACTGAAGAATACGAGTTTTTCTATGTCTACCATTGGCTAGCAAGTGGTAGTACTTTGTGTTGGCGTCACCCTCTAACAGGTGTTTCGCTTTAGCTCTTTGGTACCATTTGAGTTCCTGTTCCCTTAGCAGTTCTGCAAGTCTTTCATTTAACACATGTTTTAAATCTCACTCTACATTACTTAACAGGGTACATTCAGCTTTCTTGTCTAACTCGTCCAATTTGTTTAGCAACCTTGTTTTTTCCTTTTTGTACACACCGCTCACGTGCTTCGCCCACCCTCTCAGGTGCTGACGAAGTCTCCTAATTTTGAATTGCCACCTCTCTATCGGCGATCCTGCAGATAGAGAGTTCTGCCAAACCTCTGACACCATCTCACAAAATCTATCCCTTAACAACCAGCCTAATTCAAACTTTAACTGGGGCTGGTAAGTTGAGGATGACTCATTTGTAGAGAAGAGCAGAGGTGTATGATCAGAAATTTCTCCATTTAGGCAGTGTATCGACGAATGAGAGTAACTGGATTCAAAATCCATGCATACTAAAACTCTGTCTAATTTTTCAAAGGTTTGGTTCTGCAAGTTATTTGCCTAGGTATACTTCCTACCTGTTAAGTCAATTTCTCCAAGGTTTAAGGTGTCAATCACTGCATTGAACATAAAAGGTCATCTGTCGCTATAATTGTCATTATTCTTCTCATCTGGTTTATGTATAATGTTAAAGTCACCACCTATGATAATAGGTACGGTGTCCTTAGAACAAACATGAACAAATTCGGACAAGAAATTTGACTTTAGCTCATTTTGGGCTGGTCCATAAACGAAATGAGATTAAACTTAAAGTCATTTTCTTTGTGACGCGACTTAAACCGGACGAAGAAATCCCCCTCCTCAATTTGCTCAATGTCAAATGTTAACAAATGCACGCCCGAGAATCATGCCACCGGATCTACCTCGTGGAGCCATACAATGCCACATAAAATCTCTCCCCGCACAAATAGTGTTGAGAGTATTTGGTGGAAAACTAGCTCTCCTGTTTCCGATAAGGCAATAAAATCTAGACTTTTCTCTTTTGTTAAGTCCGACAGAAATCTATACTTCTTACCATCGGCGAACCCATTACAATTCCAAAAAAATGCCCTTCATTTTGAAAACCTTTTATTTAAATATTTCTTTTGACTAGGGTGGCCTCTACCACTATGTGATACAGGGGTTTGTAAGATCAAAGGATCACAACCCCCATCACCTAGCCCTTCAGCAACCTCTGTGCAAATAAGATTTAGCGCATCAAGATCTACACTATCTTCATTAGTGGCAACAAATGATGCATCCTCTACCAACACTATATCTTCCTATTTTCGTCTTTCATTTTCAAGCATTCTATTATACTCAATATCTTTCAATTTTTTTAAAGAGTGTAAAAATGTCACGTTCACTATTTCCTAAACTAACTCCTAGAGCCTTTGCGGAACTTATCAAAGATAAATCATCGCGTGAAATAAAAGAGGAAGCTTGCTGGATCTTACCTTTAACAGTTGCGGTCTCCAAGTTCTTGATGGCCTTGAGCCTTGCCGCTTTCTCAGTGGAATCCATGTCCACCGTCGAAGCATTCCTCTTACTCGACCTCACAGGAGAGGCTATCCCCTTGCTTAATTTTTTATTAGAGATCCCAGAGTCGGTCTGTGCGGGTAGCACGGTTGCTTTCCAAGTCCCTGTACCATCTACAGCTCCAGCAGACTGAGAAAGAATCACCCTTGGCTTGATTGACTTGTTGGTAGGAGTACCCTCCACCCCCAGCTGAGCCGCCCCACTAAGGGTAGCCGCCTGCTGTCCATTGGGTGGCACCACACCATTGCCATTGCCAGGTGCCTTATCATCCTCATCCATTTTTTCCTCACGGAGCCACCCCCTCCCCCGTTGGGGTCACCTTGTCTTGGGTCACTTCCTTTGGGTTTGTCCCCTCCTCCTCCTTGGTAGAGTGCAGATCAATAATTTCTGGCTCACCAGTTGGAGTTGCAACCTCAACACCAAACTGTAGCTCGTAAACATAGTCCCCAATAACAACATCTACAAACTCTAGGATAAGTTTTGGGTTCAGCACTGCTACTTTCAATCTAGCTCTACCAGTGTTCTCAGTGAAGACCATGTCAACAGATCAAGGGACACCTAGGATAGTTCCAACTGCCCAGATTACTGAAAACTTTTTGAACTCTCTGGGTAGTCCTCTAAACTGTATCCACACTTTGTCAATTTCACGTCTGATCACTTCATTATCAGTTCCCTTCTCAAACTGGAACCTGGCTTGGACTGCTTTAGCGTCCATGGGGCCCTAGTTTACAACCGAATCCAGTAAATCAGCGGATGGGAAATTAATGATAAAAGCACCAGTGCCTGTTGTCTGAATTTCCCATCTGTGGTTCTTATCAGGGCGTAGCCTTTCAAGTTCTACTGCCAATTGATCGACAGTAATAGAACCTTCCAGTTGATGCACCACTGCTTTTGTCTCATGAGTGTTGGCTTTTAGATTTTCGTTTACTGGAATAAGATAGAAACCATGCCCTTCCACAGCATATCCATAAAGAATAGCACTGGCATTTGTTTGTTTATTATTTGGGCACATCTTGGTTGCGTGATCTCCAAAACACAGCTCACAACTGAGAATAACAGTACACTCATGAATAGTATGCCCTTTATTACGACAACGATAGCAAAATGGTTTGCCCTTAGTTTTTTTGCCCCTTGATCAGATGACTCTGGGATATCAATGGTTTTACCTTTTGGCACCTCGGCTATGGGGACAGCCTTCTCTACTGTAGCCATCGGCGGTGCTGGATCCACCGCCATGGCTGTTGCCTGTTGGCTTGCTGCAGGTGCTCCTCCATTCTTCCCATTGCCAGCCTCCAACGAAGGAGGGGGTAGATGGACAGCCGCTTGCGCTCTTCCTAGCCATCAAGGAATTGTGCGGAGTTTTTGCTAAGGCCGAGGTAAAAGTGTTGTAACAAGGTTGACTCGGTTATAGCTAAATCTGGGCCAGATGAAGCTAAGTCTGTAATACGTGCCCATGTCGCACCTAAAGACTCCTTTTCTCCTTGCTTGAAGCTTAGGATGTCTAAACAAAGACGATCTATGCGGGATATTGGGAAATAGGTTAGGCAGAATTTGGCTTGTAGCTTTTCCCATTCTCCGTTTGCACTGCCTACATAGCGAGTATACCAGCGTCTAGCTTTTTCCGTAAACGAAAACGGAAATAGCTTCCACTTTAGTGTTACTCGTCTCATCCCTTGGATGTGAATACATGAACAGAGTTGTTCAAAATCACAAAGGTGAGTGTAGGGGTTTTCATCTTCTTCCCCAGCAAAAGATAGTTTCTGAACCATAGCTATGAAGCTAGGGCGAAGCTCATAGCTAGGTGAAAGAATATGATGGGATGATGGTGGTGGCTCCAAACTAGCGCCCTTTGGAGCGGTGAGATGAGAGATGGGTGTTTGGTTCATGGTGTGGAAAGGATAAAAATAAAAGAAAGGTAAAAATAAAGATAACTAGGACGACCTAGTTCTGAGTTAGAACAGCTACCGTTCCCCGGCAACGGCGCCAGAAAGCTTGTCGACACCAGAAGTGGCAAACGGATATACCGCAAGCGTACGATAGTCAATGTAGCCTTCGCCGGGAGTATTCCAGGTATCGTATTTTCCACAGGAAACATGAAGTGAACTAACTAGGATCAAGGACGTCCAGTGATGAAATGAAGGGTCTAGGATAGTAGGGTAGAGAGGTCTATCTAATAGAAATAGTCTGGCTATGATATTCTAAGTATACTGGAGTTTTTCCTTACTGGGGCCGATAGCCGAAAAAGGAGGAGACAGAACCCCTACTTAGGCGACTACCAGTTCAGACCAACTATTATTTGTCAACTTGCCTAGAACACATAGCGAGGAACTCCTGAGTCCCGGAACAGTCTGTCACTCTATGCCGGGCGTCTCGATAGTGCGACAAGAAGTCAGCACCAGTAAGACTTAGTCTAGACACCACGTCTACACAAATCCTACTACTCTAACCTCTTGCGAAAGGCTAGAGCACTCTAACTAGCAAAGCGATGCACCAAGTAAAGAAAACAATATACTTAAAGTACTGAGCTAGAATATAAATACTAGAAAAGACTCAGATGTAAGACTTACAAGAAGCTCGCATCCGCTGAGGTGCTCCCCGAAAAAGACTCCTGACAGGCCGGGACTCCTCCTTGGCGACTCCTCACTCTCTCTCTACTAACATAGCTGAATTTACTAAAGAATGGCTCTCACCTAAGTTTCATGCTCTAAAGTAAAGGCCTATGGGGGGTATTTATAGTGGGAGGTGGAGTAGGGGCTACTCCAAGTAGGGAGGTAGAGTAGGGGCTACTCCACCGCCATGTCATCGATCCGTGTGCCTTCCATCTTCCACCCTTGGATGAACCGACCTCCAAATCGCCTTAGATGGACGCCTATGATCAACCACCATGTGGGGGACATGCAGGGAGTCGGTGGAGTGCCAACTGACTCTGTTTAGCCACAGGAAGGGCGTCGGCCGACCCCCTCCAATGACAAGTGGGCCCAAGTGGGCCCAGCCCCTTCCTTCTAGAAGAATGCTGACATCGGTGGGAGAAACCTGACCCCGAGGAGCCACCATATGGGAGTCGGCCGACCCCCCTATGATAGGTGGGCCCTCTCCCCTTGCTTGTGGGCCCTCTCCATCATCTCTAGTTTGGGTAGCAAGTGGTGGGACCCCCTGTTCACCTCGGATGATGGAAATGTGGGTCCATGGATCCATGTGAGCTGAATATGAGCCGTTGACAGGAAACACACTTGTGATCCAAGGGTTGAAATTGACTTGGGTGTGCTTCTCCTGGATCGTGCCAGCATGGCACCCCCTGGTCCCACAGGGAGGGGATCGGCCGATCCCCTCTATGTGGCCCCAGCGTGTCAGCTTTGGCACACTAACTCTTGAAACCATGGAATTAGGATTGGTGCGGTCAACTTGTTGATTGATCATTTCTTGCTTGTTGATACTTCTTCTCTTTTATGCTTCTAGACCCTGAAAAGTGTCCGTTTGCACCTGCACTCAAATAATGACATGTACATGTGGAACCAAGTCAACTGTACCTATGTCACTACTTAGTTTGATGGTTTCCTTCCAGAAAGAATACTTTGTTGACGGTTTTTGTGGGGTAAAAACAGGGTATAACTACCGTCAACAGCCCCTTGGTGGCCAGCCATGGCAGGGTGATTCACCGGCGCAAACTCATGAATGAATTGCTGCCGGGCATATCCCCACCATGGGCCTGGCCACCATATCTCCTGTATGGATGGCGTCCACGGCCTGGGGCATATTGGCCATACCCCAGGTCGTGGTACCCTCCGTAGCCATAGCCTCCATGGCCCCCATATCCTCCTCCATTGCCGTAGCCTCGCCCACGCCGTTGGTGGCCATCATAGGGATTGCCATGGCGACCAAACCCCGGTTCATACCCTGGGTTGAAACCAGGATTGTAGCCTTCTCTTCCACCCCCGCGCCCTCCAAACCCTCCACCGTTCCCTCCTCCCTACGCCGCCATCGCTTTTCCTTCACGAAGAACCTCGGCAAAGGAGCGTCGGTTTGTGGTTGCGTTTCGTGATGGCGGCTGGATAGAAGGGTTTTGGGTACGGAATTTGGTGCTAGTGCGAGATAGAAGGGTACACAACCCCCGGAAAAACTTTCCGGGTCCAATTTGGACTTTGTCCGGGTATTTTGGCTCCACCTTCTCCACAATCCGGTTAGGAGCTCCCGTACCCAACGGTGCTACCCTCCGATCCAGAGAGAAAGTAGGATCCCCCACCCGTGAATCCTGGCTTCCGAAATTTTTTGGACTGGTCACCTCCGAACCTGCCGCATCCTCTCTCTAATCACACATGGTGTGGACCGTAGTGGTCACGGGAGATAGCGGAGGGAAATGCGGATATGGCTCCTTAGAATTAGCAACTTGGGTGTTCAAACTTTTTGAAACCAAACTTGCACCGGCTGTCTTCTTCCCGCCGGCGAGCACAAAGTAGAACCATTAACACTTACGATCCTCTTTGCCGACGAAGATCTGGGTGAATTCGATAACAAGCTTTGGCAATACAATCCCCCAAAGCTTCACCCGGAACGTTTGCGGTTCACCATCGTTGACAAAAAGAATTTGCAAATTTGATGTCTGTAGAACTTGAGTCATTACACGTACGGCGCTTTGTCCGCTCTTACCAGCTCGTCCAAGGAGAAACCCGCTTCTTGTGCGCGATGAACGAACTCTGGAGTTGACAGGTCTTCGTCGTCGTCAGAATCAACATGATCAATGTTGGATGTCCAAAACTTTGTTTGTAGTGGCTCTAATTGATCAACAGACTCTTGATCTCGGACAACATGTACGGCCTTGGGACCGTGACATGCTGCAGCGACTGCTGCCACCATCGCAGAAAGTTCCTCCCTGCCGCGAGCAGCGCGGCGCTCAACTTCATCAGCATCTTCGGCTTCCAATGGCTCCGGAGAAGGAGTCAAAGCCTTCAAAGTTGATGGAGCCAGGGTCAAGCGACGCGCTCGACCAACACCAACTCCACCCCGACGAACATGCCTTCCCCCTCCCGGAGTCATTCCGGCGAAGATCCGGTGAAAAACCGAAGCTTGGGCGCATCAAACGGTGAAGAAAGCAGGCACACAACGTCGCGTGTGTCCCAGGACCTCTTCTCCAAGAACTAAGCTGCACCAGAGTGAAGGAACGCAAAAAACAGAAGAGCAAATTGTGAAGAAACTAATTGGAAAAGACGAGATTTCATGTGCGTGGGATTGGGGGGCAGGAACGGAGCCCCAGGTGGATCTGCTAGCGCCTGCAGGCTTCGGATCCGAGGACGATCACACGCTGTGATCGAAAATTCCCCGTCGAACCGAACTCCGCCGTGTGTACCGCAGAATCACGAACGGGCGATTCCGTCGAGCGGCGCCCAACCCGCCATCGCCGCGTGGAAAGCCTGCCGGTGTAGTGACCGGCAGGGGTGGCCCAGCGCCGAGGGGCGTCGCCCACCGGGCGCCGCGTGGCCCATCGCCGTTCGCCGGAGTCGCTTTCTCACTAGGCGTCACGTTCCGTCCTCTGCCGCCTCCTAGCGCCATCATTCATGCTCATCCTATTCCCTATTCCTAGGTGGCTGTTCAGCAGTGCCGTACCTTTTCCTGTAGCAGCATAGTTCTATCTTTGGGCGTTTCTTTAGTCACGTCGTGGGTTCCATGTAAGCGACACATTGATATTTATCCTACTACATTGGTCCGCTCCCACAGAAAATGCAATTCCAACATTCAAAATTTGTCAACAAAAACATCAATTCTAGCTAAGGAAATACTATCCTTTATGCCATGGGTGCATTAACCATCTAGACTAATATTAATTATCTAGACTAACAAACGAATCAAAATCAATCCTATCTTGGGTTTATGGAGAGTAGGCACAGATGCATCATTTTCATTATTCATTAATCTGTCCTAAAATATCTAAAATTGCATTATTTCTGTTACATAGGGACTAGTTGCAAATGATACGGTGCTGAGGAGACCTATAAATATATATGTGACATGTAGTTACTTAATTGGGCATTAGTCCCATATTTAGTTCATTGTTTCTCTTTTTCTTGCTTTCTTTAAAACCAACATTAGCTAGTTCTGTTTGATGTTTGGTGAACCATGTGACTATAAAAATTGAACTTGTATCCCGACCAAAATGCATTTATTATCGGTTAAATATATTGTAGTTTCTAATGTTCCATTTATTGGATAATGGCCTGTATTATGACTTTATATAACATCCTATATGTTTTGCCTCGTGCTAAGTTCAATAAAAATTTGAACTATTTCAAATTTACAACAAATTAAAATTCATTTAATTTGTGGCTCGCATGCAACACTGTTTTAAGAAGTCACCATATGCATTCTTGGAATTTGTGCGCTGTCTGAAATTCATTTATAGAACCAAAATATTTCCATGTGAATTCCAAAATCCTTTGTATCTAAATCCCTCCTTCGAAACCCAATTTTTCCTTTATCAAAATCACAATCCCAGCTAATAATTTAGATTTCCCAGTCTACACCCTTTACTTCTCAATTTCAAATTTCAAACTCAAAATCCAATTCCAAATTCACTCAAACCATAACTTTTTAATTCTAGGAAATAAGACAGAAATCCCAAAACGGACAAGAACCACAGGTTCAATCCCATTCCGTTCTCCCTCCCTCTCTCTGTTTAGGGCACACACGGCCCTCTCCTCGTCTCCCTCTGTCTGTTTAGGCCGCACACGGCCGATCCTGCTACTTGCTTGCCCCTGCTTCCGCATGAACACCAGTCAGGCTTGATCTGTGCTGCGACGTTGATGTCCTTGCAGGATAAGGTGAAGTTGTCACCGACCAGGTCCCCCGATGTCGTCAATGGGGTCAGCTCGTGGGTGGGTTGTGTCATGTTTACCTACGCATTCACCATAAGTGTCGATGGTGCCAGAAAGCTTGTATCCCCCCCCCCCCCCGGCTCTAGGACGCCGCCAATGCCGTGCGGTGAAGACCACGGGGATGGGACCATTTTGACAGTTGAACGAGACATTGAACGCATCTGGCCTCCCGCCAGCGGGTAGGCCGCTAGAGAGTTGGGTCCCATCGAGCCTAGCGAAGGAGCAGCCCTGTGACTGTGAGAAGCATGTCCGGGGAGGGAATCGAGTGGCTGTTATGCGAGAGCCCGAGTTGGTGGAGCGAGGGCAACATGCCCACGACTAGCTTTGGTGAGACAGCGTCGGAACAACAGGTTGCCTTGGAGGTGAAGCACATGGAGCCATGGGATGACGGGCACATTGGACATAGCCTCCCCGGCCATGGGCGCTACGACTGCTACTTGGTCACAGAAGTAGAAGGAGGGAAAAAAGGAAATGGAGAGGGGAAGAAGAAAAAGGCAAGGGAAAAATGACATTTCAAAGATCATCTCTCTCCTCTAAATAGAAATGATTATTTTATTGAATGCTCTACCAGCAAATTTAACAAAAAGCAAAGTGTCCTCCAACAATATTTCTATTTTCTGTGCCCAGCAAAAGGAGGTCATTTTCAGTGTCCTATGCAAAATTTTGCCTTGCAAATAGTACAATTCTAACTAGGCAATTTCATCTTTAATACCATGTAGCATCAAGTACCTCGGCTAACACAATTACCTAGACTAGCAAATCAACTGTGAACTGATCGTTTGGTTCCTTGTGGTGGAACTTGCTCACCCATGTTCCTGTCCTTGATTTCGCACATGTGCTCGTATTTTTTTGTATTTATTCCACAGTTTAACGGCACTATGCTTTTAGTGGTAAACAAGTGCATTATTTTTGCTTCTCTAATCTGTCCTAGAATTTCTAGAAATATAATTGCAGTTTTCGTGGGAAAGACTGAGTATGTCTGAAAAACAAAAACGATGGTGTGCACCATACCGAGGTACCTCACATTTGGTTAAATCACATATGTACCTTGTATAGTATTAGCAGGGAAAGAGCTTTTCCTCGTTAGGATGCATTCCTTCCCACCAACTAGCATGGATGCAAGCACGGCGCACCATATATTCACTTTCCTGGCACGATTAGTATGGATATGTGGACCAAACGGGACCTCTGCATTCCTTAAAGCTTTTCCATTACAAGTCATTGCACCTAGAACTGAGGCAAAAGGATTGAACAATCACATCAAAAAGAAAAATGAAAAGATTTATGAAAACGACAAACGATCTTATCAAGTGTGCTGAGGAGACCACAATGCATCTCTCCCCCTCTCTTTGGGTTGCCAAGGCCAACAGCCAGTTGTGATGTAACCAATCATAACTGGTTCGTGCCACCGATGAACTGTTGCGATGCCTTAGGTTACAAACTACTCTTGGTTCCAAATTATAATTTGCTTTCACTTTCTTGGTTACATCAAATTTGCTATGTATCTAGAAATAATGTATATCTAGATACATAGCAAAATTGATGTACTAAAAAGTCGAAGCGATATATAATTTAGAACGGTGGTATAATCTAGCTCAGAAGTAAGTTATGGATCTAGCACCATATATATTACATATGCTAGATAATAATCTAGAGTGGGACCCTGAAAATTCTGAGATGGAGATAATGCTCATCATTTCATATTTCAACTAGGTCTTGCTTCCCTTTCAAATTTCTTATAGCTTCTAGAGGTGGAACACTTATTTATGCAAGTATTTGGATCTATCAAGTATATAGTGCGCTCCACGACTAGCAGTTAGAGTTAATGTAACTTATTATCATATGACACAGAGTTATAAATTATGACATTTCATCTCCTGGTCCTTTGCTACTTATGATCACAAAAAAAAGTTTCTTTGCTACTTATTTTCTAGAGGGTGGCAGGGTTCAACAACAAACTCATACAAGGTTTCCATTTTTTTTTTTTTTTTTTGTCTTTTAGAGATGTCTTGTATATAACAACATGTTCTTGCTCAAATAGTTGTAATGTGCCAGGAGCGAATACCATTTTTTAGCAGTAGTTGTGTGTGCTTGCTAGTTCTCTGATTACCTCAGACCAGTGTGATAGTGGGAGAGATTGAAAGGATCGATCCGAAGCGTAATAGTGATGTCCATAAAATTGGGGCATTAGAATTGTAAGAGTGTAAAAAGTTAGGATTTTTAAGTTATACAGAATTATGAGTTGTTACCACAGGTCCAGAGCCCTCACAAATGTGCTCGCACCATGATCTAACGGATCTCAAATGGCCTGGTATCTAGGAGGCACACAAAAAGCCAACGAAAAGGAAATAGCGCTGTACACAAGATGTACATTCTTGCATTCAATGAATTGTCAATGACCGATCGAATATGGTCATCGCAAGACAATCTGGTGCGAGTGCATTTGACATTTGCCACAAAAGACCACTGGTACACAGACCAACTACCACCGTAGTATCCAGTGGATTTCATACTACAAGCACCATATCTGCCCGCCATTTTCTTCAGTAATTTAAATAATGTGGGAAGGGTTGAGGCCAGAACGGTTTGGAATGGGGCTAACCGAACGGTGCCTCAGTTGTTTTTCCGGTGCAACACAGCAGAAACCGTTAAATTGTAGAAGTCATTACTACAATATATTTGGATATTGTAACACTATTATAATTTTTCTTTTGACTTATATACAGTAAGATGTGTTACTATATCCATGTTAAGTAGTGGTGTGAGGCCGCAAAACCATATGTCAGTCACTCTTGCCTCCCTTACCACTCACCTTAATGTATGATGGCTCCTTAGCCTTCACTCAATGTTCACCAGGGTTAGACAAATGTTGTATTAGCAGCACTTGCATTTACAGTTTATTTGGTGCAAATTAAACTTTCAACATGATTTGCATCGTTTCTTCACACTGCTTCGACCGGGCTTTACATGTAGAATGTCCTGGGTTGCTCTTACACCTTTCAGGGTCTTGGATATATCCATTTAACTTGATTTGAGGTAATATATTCCTCGAATTTCACCATACCTTTCTTCAAGTATATGTATATCATCTTGCATTGATGAGACTAGAAGCTTGTATACCAAATGTCACATTAGGTATATTGTATTCAAAACTACCAGGATCACTAAATGCTTGCTGCGTCAATGCATGTTTTGTAAAATATGAAACCACAATGAAATGGCAAGAATGTTTGTTTGGATTGGATGAACATGTATACAGAAATCAGATGAGATGACAGCGGGCTAAACCTCTAGCTACTGTTCGTCCAGAATTCCACACAACTAGAAATTCCATGAAATTTTCACGGCATTCGTCAGAATCCAAATTCTAAGAAATTCAAATCCTTCGATTTATCTTTTGTTCCCTAGTTGTTTGAAAGCCCCTTGCCGCCTTAGTGCAACAAAGGCATATCATATCACCAACCAGCTAGCACTAAGGAAAGCATATATGCATATGGTACTGATTTTCAGCAGCTAGCAGTAGCTACTATTTCTGCAACTTCTTTTGCTATGAATGACGCGTACAACTTTCTTTAAGCGGATCGCGAGAAAGCATACTGTGAAGCTAAAGGACGAGCTGAAGGACCGGTGAACGGCGACCAGAGGGGGGGTGAATGGGAGCCTCAAAATTTCTTTCGAAACTCTTGGTCCTTGGCTCTACAAAGCACCCCAAGAAGCGATACGCAAACTGGTGATGATCACGACCCTATTACGAGGGTGGATGTTCCTAAGGAACACGGATCACCACAAAGCGGAAGAAGCGGTAAAACAATCGAGCTCAAACGAACGGAGGCCGGAGCGAAGGCCGCGGACTTACGGGAGCCAAGTGCGAAGGCCCCAAGCAAAGCGGGAGCGAGCAAATGCTGCGACTCTTGGTAGCCGAGTGCAAAGGTCTCTAGCAAAGTGGGATCAAAGGCTGCAGACTTATGGTAGCCAGGTGCAAAGGGCTCAAGCAGAGCAGAGCAAAGGCTACAGACTCTTGGTAGCCAGGTGCAAAGGCCTTAAGCAAGGCGAGAGCAAAGGTTGCAGATTTGAGTGAGCCAGGTGCGAAGGCCCCAAGCAAAGCAGGAGCGAAGGGTGTAGACTTGCAGGAGCTAGTTGCAAAGACTACACACAAAGGCTACGAGACTTGCGGGAGCCGAAAAGCGAGACTAACAGATTTGTGGGAGTTGAAAGCGAGGGCTGCGGACTTGTGGGAGCAAAGGTGGTGCGAAGGCTCTTAGCAAGGCAGACGAAGTGTGTGCAAAGGCTCCGGAAGAAGCAGTCGTAAAGCACACCAAACTAAAATGATCTTGAATCGAAGAAGACACACCGAGACCTAAAAGGGGAAGTGAAAACTCGGGAAGAACCAAAAATCCATCACAGGAAACAAAGACAGGTGATTATTCCTAGAGGAAACAACAGGGACTCGGCGCTCTGCTTGCCACACAACTTTGGTTCGAGTACAAATCGTAGATTTGCAGACCTCTCTCTCACCAAGAAACTAAAAGAAGAAACCCTAAAGGAAAAATGCAAAATGAAAGAGGTGGTGGGGAAGGGAACCCCTCACCCTTATTTATAGGGCCTATTACACATTCCCTCTTTGCCCTTGATACATGAAGAGCCAAACCACTCAGCCAGGGGCATAAGGGTCCAACTCAAGCTTCACTTGATCCGACGGCCACCGCGCCTCCTCACCGGTAGCCTCGCTTCCAAGCGATCTCCCCGATGCCGCCACGTGCCGTCCGTCCACGTGGGACCTCCGCCGGGTTTTGAGGCAAAGCCCGGAAACCCTCCGTCGATGGTTTTGAGGCAAAACCACCAAACCCTCCGCGAGTAGCGTAGCCCATACGCGTCCCCCGCCGTGTACACTTGCGCTCGTCGATGTCCCATCGGCCACCACGGCTGGCCACCCGTCCTCAGTCCCTCGATCCAAGCCTCACGTCCGCCCTTCACCGCACCGGTCCGTCGGCCACGGCACGCCCTACTTGATCTTCACCGACCGTCGACCACCGTCTCCGAGCTCGACACTGCGGACAACATGAGCCAAGAGACACCATTGTTTGACACGTATCCGCGTGCCATCGGTTAGTAAGAACACACGCACACACACACACACTTTCTGTTGCCATGTTGACAATCACTAAGCACAACACAGAGGCTATGGAAAAGCCATGTGTTCGCAATCTCCCCCTTGATGAGTGCATTGTCAACACCAACACAAAACCAGAGACAACTCATCCAAGTGACCAAAAGCCAAAGAGAAGCTGAAAACAGGTCACTTGCCATGAGCAAAGCAAGATCAAAACTTGGTCCCCAAAGACATAGGCAAAGGCTCGACGCAACCAAGCAAAGCGAAAGCTAGCCCTCAAGAAGAGGCAAAGGCTCTACACATCTTAGCAAAAGCAGTTCAAAAAGCTAAGAGTGCAACTCTCACTTCAACACGGCTAGACCCTCAAGAAGAGACAGAGGCTCAACACATCTAGCGAAAGCGGTTAAAAAATAGCTCGAGTGCAACTCCCCCTTGACAAAGGCATCCTCCCCTTTGCAAATGCATCCTCACAAATGAACTCTCTCGGATTTGTGGAATCATTCTCCCCCTTGTTGGCAAATGCACTTATCAAGACGAAGCAAAAGAAACTTCAATTTCCCCTCAAAGCATGCCATGAAAGAGATGCAAAATGCAGAGCTTCAAGAGTATAGCAATCCGAGTACATAGATGCTCTAGCAAGTATGGCAAGTGTATATCAAAAAGCACAAGTCGAAGCCAATGCTCAAACTGATCAAATGATACGGAATATGAAACATAAGTATTTTGATCAGGTATTGAGCATTTTATAAAAGGTGTTCACCAAAAAGAATAGCACCTAGCACATATAAGCAGGAGATCAAACAAGTGCTAACATATGTATACAAAAGTGAACTACCCCATATAACGGTCACACATCATGTCTCAAGGAAGCACTTAACAACACTTGTAACTTCAACATTGATCGAGTTAAACCAGCGGTTAACAAGGTTTCTTTTAGACATGTGTATGCGAGAGGATCAAAACTGTCCGCCAAAAGGTTGTGTTATTTTTATCATGTTTTTCAACCACGCCGAGTTCATCCCTTAGTGCAAGTGGGAAGCTGTCTCGTCATGAGTGGTTGTGGACTAGCACTACAATGCCCAAGTTCATCTCACTCGAAAGAATGAGAAGCAATCTCGTGACATTGCCGTGGGACAGAAAAGATCCAACTCAAAACTTTTCATCATTTCTTAGCTTAGACATCAAGTTTTAGCACAAGATTATCAAGAGATCCGAGCTAAGTGAATGACTCAAGAAACATGAGACATAGCAACTCAAGCATACATATGAAAGCAACAAGGTTCTCAACAAAACCTACACATGCTAGTTGCCATCTCAAGGGTGAACATTTTTCGAGTTGCATCAAGAATTAAGCAAGTTCACATTTAGAAAACAGGCTTAGCTCATAACATGTAACAAGTGATCAGAAGAAGCCTAAGCCGTAAGTTCCAAATGACATACACAAGACATACTAGCAAGAGCATGAATGTAATCAAAAACTGCTATAGTCATGAAGCTCAACAAAGGTAATATGATACATGATGATATGCAATATGATACATATGAAAAGCCAAAGAAACAAAAGCAAAGAAGAAAGCCAAAACCAAACTGTACATCAAGATACAACTACCCCATTCTAAAAAGGGAGCAGACGACACACACAAAGTGCTGAACTTACCTTTGGTTATCCCCGAGAGTGATGTACTCCTTTGAGCTCATGGGGTTGAGGCTGGAGAACCATTTTGTACTTCCGGTCATGTGGCGCGAACATCCGGAATCAACAAACCACGTGTTCTCCAAGCCTCCGTCCTGCATCAATAGTAAGACATGGGATGGGCAAACGAGGCAGCACTGGGGTTAGTGAAATGAGGAGTAAACCAGTGTTGTCCCATCTATCCAGGAAAAGTGTTAGCATAAACACCATTTATGCCATGTCCCATTTGGAATGAGCGATCACCACGAAAGGGAAAACATGGTCCGCTCGAGCTGTAGGACGGAAAGCCACTGCCACGAGGTCCACGGTCATACTGAGGACGACTGACACCTCGACGGTCATGACCAACCTGTGGTCCAGCAAACTGAGGCCTAGCACGACGCCTCTGAGAAGAAGGCCCATGTATGCTATGAGAAGAGCGATACATGTCTTGGAGAAGCTCAAACTCACGCCGTTCATCTCTCTTCCTCCTAAAGCAGAACTCAAACCAGTGACCATCCCTCTCACAGTAGTCGCAGTGGTAAACCTCTCCCTTGGGTGGCTGAGGGTTCACTTGCTTGTGGGTATGGGTCACTCTTGGTTGTTTCTTGCTTTTAGGAAGGGGATCACTAGAGATGTTCGGTAGAGCGTCAAGTGTGTTCCTGAGGTGGTTTGGCTTTGGAGTCCACACTTGTTTTGGGGGTGGAGCTTTGGGTGGTTCCTCAAACACACCATCTTTCACAGTAGGCTTGTTAGGCTCTGGTGGAGTGATTCTCACAAGTTTGGGAGTAGTGGAAGGCTTGGTGGGTCTCTCAGATGCACTCAAACCACTGTGTTCACCAACCTTACCAAAAACATTTTCACCCTTCCCACCTGTAGCAAAGCCTAAACCCGTTGTGTCAGTTCCCCTCTTGAACTGACTCATCATCATACCAAGCTGCGGCTCGCTGCAAGACAACCAACTTAGCATGGACCGAAGATTTGTGATTTCTTCTTCGGCCCTCTTCTTGTCATGCCTACAAGAGTTAAGCTCTAGCTCCAAAGCTTCACAACAAGCACATCTAGAGACTTGACTAGACTTCTCATGTAAAGCAATTCTAGCAAATTTTTCAGCTAGCTCAGACTGCAATTCAACACAAGACTTGCAAGGACTCACAGAGACATACTTAGCCTTAACCTCATCAAGCTCATCTACCAAAGCAACATACTTGGATTGCAGATCAGCAAGGTTAGCCATATGAATAGCACAAGCATCACATTCAGACTCATCCGAGACAGCTACAGATGCCTTAGCAAACTCAAGCTCTTTGAGAGCGACCTCTAGTTGCCTCTTAAAATTGTTCCTCTCACGAGCAGCACGCTTAAGCAAAGCATCTTGACTAAGCAGAGTAGCAGTCAAACTATCAACCTCAACGGCAAGGTCATCAGCGAGAAAGTGATACCTCAGACTTAGAGTCATCATCGTTTGCCTTACCATCGCCGACGCTCTTTACCTCATCACCAAGAGCCATGGTGCAGAAGCCTTGCTTGGTGGTGTCAGCGTGGAAGCAAAGTCCACCCAGCTTGTCCTTGATCTTACGCTTGGACTTGTTTTCGCTAGAGGTGGAGGAGTCGCTGTCGGTGGAGTCTTCAATATCGCTGAGGCCGTTGAGGAAGGCTCGTCGTTCCGCCTCTTGCTTCTCTAGGTACTTCTTCTTGATGGCCTCTTTGTCGAATCCTCCCTTGGACTTGTACTTGGCGTGGCGGTGCTCGTGCTTGTCTTTGCGCTTGCCGTGGTCGTACTTGTTGTAGGAGTTATTATCGGCCTTGGGGCAGTTTGCAACGTAGTGGTCGAGATCTCCACATCCAAAGCAGCCTTGCTTGGTGATACCACGTCGGCGGTTCAGGCGGTTGTTGTGGAACCGTGAAAACCGACTGATCACCAAGGCCAGCTCGTCATCCCCAAGACTCTCCATCTGCTCCTCTGTCGCTGAAACCAAAGATGACAAGGCAAGCGAAAGCTGTGAAGGGTTAGCAGAAGAACTTGAACCTCCAGTACCTGAGACCAAAGCCATGGTAGGGGCAGACGGATTCCTGATCCTCGCCTGCGTCTGGTGGTCAATCTTTGTGGACTTGGGCTTGCTGAATAGCTCATCCACAGTAAGAGTGTCATAGCTGGGCGACTCGATGATCGCCGACACTTTCACTTCCCAAACCCTCCGATCAAGAGCATATAGAATCTTGAGCGCTCTCTGATGATCGTCATAGGGCATCTGAGGGTTGTTTGCCCTCATCTTGTTCACAATGGTTTGAAAACTAGAAAACAGAGAATCAATTGATTCACCATCGGTTTGAACAAAATTCTCATACTCTCTCTTGTGTGTCTCATAGAGTCTGGTCTTAACATGGGCAGTGCCCTCATGATAGCTCTGCAGTCTAGACCAGATCTCTCGAGCAGTTGGACAATCAGAGACACGCTCAAACTCTTCCATAGAGAGAGCAGAGAACAAGACAGTTCTGGCAGTATTGTTCACCTTGTGTTGATTGATCTGCACAGGAGGGAAGGAAGAATCACATAGTCCGTGTTCTCGCAGATCTCCCACACTTGCGTATCAATCCCTTGGAGATGCGCCGACATGCGTATCTTCCAATAAGGATAGTTCTTACCATCGAAGTGCGGTGGCTTGCCAAGCCCACGGTTTTCCATAATGTCGCCTTCGGGGATCACAGACCGATTAAGGTGAAGTGATCCTTAACCGGCTCCGATACCAATTGAAGGACCGGTGAACGGCGACCAGAGGGGGGTGAATGGGAGCCTCAAAATTTCTTTCGAAACTCTTGGTCCTTGGCTCTACAAAGCATCCCAAGAAGCGATACGCAAACTGGTGATGATCACGACCCTATTGCGAGGGTGGATGTTCCTAAGGAACACAACGGATCACCACAAAGCGGAAGAAGCGGTAAAACAATCAGAGCTCAAACGAACAGAGGCTGGAGCGAAGGCCGCAGACTTACGGGAGCCAAGTGCGAAGGCCCCAAGCAAAGCAGGAGCAGAGCAAAGGCTGCGACTCTTGGTAGCCGAGTGCAAAGGTCTCTAGCAAAGTGGGATCAAAGGCTGCAGACTTATGGTAGCCAGGTGCAAAGGGCTCAAGCAAAGCAGAGCAAAGGCTACAGACTCTTGGTAGCCAGGTGCAAAGGCCTTAAGCAAGGCGAGAGCAAAGGTTGCAGACTTGAGTGAGCCAGGCGCGAAGGCCCCAAGCAAAGCAGGAGCGAAGGGTGTAGACTTGCAGGAGCTGGTTGCAAAGACTACACGCAAAGGCTACAGACTTGCGGGAGCCGAAAGCAGAGACTGCAGATTTGCGGGAGTTGAAAGCAGAGGCTGCAGACTTGTGGGAGCAGTGGTGCGAAGGCTCTTAGCAAGGCAGACGAAGTGTGTGCAAAGGCTCCGGAAGAAGCAGTCGTAAAGCACACCAAACTAAAATGATCTCGAATCGAAGAAGACACACCGAGACCTAAAAGGGAAGTGAAAACTCGGGAAGAACCAAAAATCCATCACGGGAAAAAGACAGGTGATTAATCCCGGAGGAAACAACGGGGACTCGGCGCTCACGCTTGCCACACAACTTTGGTTCGAGTACAAATCGTAGATTTGCGAGACCTCTCTCTCACCAAGAAACTAAAAGAAGAAACCCTAAAGGAAAAATGCAAAATGAAAGAGGTGGTGGGGAAGGGAACCCTCACCCTTATTTATAGGGCCTATTACACATTCCCTCTTTGCCCTTGATACATGAAGAGCCAAACCACTCGGCCGGGGCATAAGGGTCCAACTCAAGATTCACTTGATCCGACGGCCACCGCGCCTCCTCACCGCAGCCTCGCTTCCAAGCGATCTCCCGATGCCGCCACGTGCCGTCCGTCCGCGTGGGACCTCCGCCCGGGTTTTGAGGCAAAGCCCGGGAAACCCTCCGTCGATGGTTTTGAGGCAAAACCACCAAACCCTCCGCGAGTAGCGTAGCCCATACGCGTCCCCGCCGTGTACACTTGCGCTCGTCGATGTCCCAGGCTGTCGCCCACCACGGCTGGCCACCCGGTCCTCGGGTCCCTCGATCCAAGCCTCGCGTCCGCCCTTCACCGCACCCGGTCCGTCGGCCACGGCACGCCCTACTTGATCTTCACCGACCGTCGACCACCGTCTCCGAGCTCGACACTGCCGGACAACATGAGCCAAGAGACACCATTGTTTGACACGTATCCGCGTGCCATCGGTTAGTAAGAACACACGCACACACACACACACACTTTGTGTTGTCATGTTGACAATCACTCAGCACAACACAGAGGCTATGGAAAAGCCATGTGTTCGCACGAGCTGTCTTGTGGTCACATAGACAGTGGTCCTCAGCAAAAAAGGTTTCCTCGTTGAGAGCTCCAAGCACATGCTTGCGTCCAACTGATAAAGATCAAATGAAATGCTGTTGAAAGTGCATAAATTAATGGTGGTAAGTGCTGACGCATCATGGCGGGCGCTTCTTCTAATGGTGCCTAATAATGTTTCTGGACCACACAGGTATTTTTGCTGTTTTGGTGAGCTATAGCCTCTATCTCGAGTGTTTGCTTTGAAATTGGAATAAATGTATTACGTGTAAAATAGTTCAGAATTAAAAGAATCGAACAAAGAATTCAATATAGTTCGTATTTATGCAATGTCTTAATAGTTTGATTGAATGGAAACTAAACTGTGAAAGGGCCTCTAGTCTAGTGGTTAGAGCACCTGAGTAGCACCCAGCGGACCTGGGTTTGACTCCTTGTGGGAGCGAATTTAAACTAGTCTGAATTATTAAAAATTTAAAAAATAGACTTGGGTTTCACTTGCTGAGTTTGGTCAAAAAAAATGGGAACTAAACTTTATACAGTTTTAGAACCTTGTTTGGATGGTCATATATTCACTACAGTCCATATGTGGTGGAGCGGTTTAGCGTGAAATTTAAACTAAATTCCACAAGAAAAAACTCTAACAGGTATGGATTAAGGTCAATACACGAGTATTCAAACTAAGTCCTAAATTGATTCCATACACTACGTTTGAACGAACCTTACACCGTCCACACCATGGGCCAACGGGGATGCTGCGCCAATGCTGGCCAGGGTCCACCAGTGATGCCGCGCTCGTGCCGGGGGATTCGCGCCCACACCCCCAGCCCGCGCCCACCGCAGGGCTGCCACCAAAGCATCTACCGTGAGAGGGAGAAAGAGAGAGCGTGAGGGAGGTCGTGAGAGAGAGATAGAGCCGACGCCGGAGAGATGAGAGAGAGACGACAGAGGGTGTAAGACGGACGTGAGAGGTGGCGGACTTAAGTCGATTGAGGACCGGACTTGAAGCACATGGTTCCGTAGTATTTACGCCCATGAGTGTCCTCCTGAGTGAAGTATTGGCTATATATAGTGCTCGCCTTTGTCGATACTATAAGACCTGCTGGTCTGGTCTCATATCGGTGCACATACAGGGTTAGATAGATAAGCTAAGGTAGCTAGCTAGCCCCAGAAGAAGAGCATACAGAGTTAGATAGATAAGCTAAGGTAGCTAGCTAGCCCCGGAAGAAGAGCATGGATGCGGACGGCAACGGCGAGAAACGGACGACATTCCGGTGGATAAACGTGGCCCGGTATGCTGTGGCCACCGTGATGACCGTGCTCATCGCCACCGTCGTCATCATCGCCATCAAGACGGTGATGCGGCCCGACACGCTGTATGTCACGGTCGTCGGCGGCTCTATATCCGTGGTGAGGCCGCCAGGGCCACCATCGAGCCAGATACAACTCCAGATCACATTCTATTTGAACAATCCGAGCGGCCGCGCCGTCATGTACTACTACAACATCACGGTCTACCTCTTCGACAAGAACATCTCGGCATCAACGCCGAATCCGCTGGGCGATTCCTTTTACGCGTTCGAATATGGAAACATGACTCTGCAACAGCAGGACGCGTTGAGTTCCTCCGAGCAGATTGCCGTGGGACCCGACGATGGAATGACGCCGTCCTACTTCGACATGCTATACCACAACAGGAGTGCTAGAATCAACGACGTGACGATGCGGATGGAGGGCAACCTCGTCACCGAGCCCTTATCCGGGTACAACACGACTGCTCGCTGGACCACCTACTATTGCAGCCAGCTCGTCGTCGGCTGGGCGCCGGCCACCACCAGAGGCGGCCAAACCGACGACGAGGCCAACAAGAACACGCAGGGCAGCGGGCTTTGCTCGGTGGTCAGTTAAAAGATGGAATAATATCTCTTAACAGTATTACCCGTGTGTGTTCGTGTAATTAAATTGGACGTGCTGTTTGTTGTTTTCATATTTGATTTGATTCCAATGCTGCCTCGATCTGCGTGTATGCAAAGCTATATAGCATGTGCATCAAATTACTCTTTCTTATTTCATTTTTCATGCATGTGTCGTACGTTCCTATGTGCTGCTGAAACAAAATCGGTAGAGACCATCATCACCGAAACACGTTAGCATGGTATGGATGTGCAGCTGCCATATAGATTATGGGGTATCTAATTTGCCATGCGTGCAGTTAAATTAATTCGGTAACCCACACATATCAAACAAACAGTCAGCACTACATTCTAGTAGCGACGGTCCTCACCCAATTTTCTTCCCTGCTGCTAATGGCATGCAGCTGAGGCTGCAGAGGCCTGACGGCGTGAGGTTCATTTTTCGCCATGGCCTCTGATGCCGACTTGTTGGCTTATTAGTTTTTTTTTTCTGCTGTTACGTTGCTTATTATCATATCTTATCTCACTGTTCGTAATTAGTGGTTTTCCTTTGGAGCCTCCACTTTAATCCTCACATGACGCATTAAGGAAAAATATGTAAAATCGTAAAATTTCTTACAATAATGAAAATATGTTGGCCTTTAATTTTATATATTTAACTATTTTTTTATCAATTCAGGAAAGTATGGCTCCACCAACTCGTATTAATCGAGTGAACTGTGAGAACTGGCATACTTGGCGAAAGATTACAAGAGGGTGGAGATGGACTAGACAGTAGCAGCATGCATGGTGATGAGTCCGTGGACATAGGATAGCCATGCAGCAATCTTGCTCTCTCTTTTTTTTTTCTTTTTTTTTTCGAGAACAGCCGACTTCATTCATATATGACCAGGATTACAATCATTTACTATAATTTCCCAAAGCGCTGGTGGTGGTATAAGCCACTCCACAACCGGTTTTGCATGGGAAATAAGCTTAGCACATTCATGTGCAGCACAATTACAAGTTCTACTAGCAAATTGCAAAACAAAATCATCAAAATGCCGGCTCAGATCTTCATCCTGACGCAGCAGAGGGTCGACTTCAAATAGCTGTGTGTGGCGCTTCTCCCATAGGTTAACAAGCACCTGGCAATCAGTCTCCAGCACAAGGCGGCGATCTCCACGGTCTAGAGCAAGCTGGACACCATCCCGACAAGCTGTTGCTTCCGTGGAGAGAACGCTGAGACAATGGTCATACCATCGAGCCCTGCCTCCACACACCCGTCCTGCATCATCTCTTAGCACTGCTCCGGATGCGCTTCGTCCTTCTGCAGCCAAGTATAAAGCATCGACATTGATTTTCGCCCACCCAGCCGGTGGTCGCTGCCATAGCTGCCAAGGTACCGGGGGTTTTTGGTCCTTTGCCGGGTGTGAGAGCTGCCACAGATCGAAGGCAGTGTCTTTGATCCACTCCACCGCCCTCCTCACAGGGATCTCGGATTCACCATGTCTTCTCTGATTCCTGCTCATCCACAGCGACCACATGCCACACAATATTATCCCTTCATCTTTCTCAGGGCATACCACTGGATCAATCAGGTCCCTAGCCCAAGTCAAAGGATGAAGCTCAGGGATCTTCACACCAGTGAGCGCCTTTGTTTCCTCCCAAAAGTACCTTGCGATTGTGCAATCCATCAGAGCATGTTTGATTGACTCGTTATCAGCTCCACAAGTATCGCAGTTCGGCCTTGGTTCCATGTGCCGGCGGTGAAGGGTATCTTTGGCTGGCAAGAAACCGTTTACAACTCTCCACCAGAACACACAGACCTTGGGGGGAATGCATAGACGCCAAAGTCGCTTCCAAGTGACATCACCTGATGTTGATGGCGTCCCATGCTCTCCTCGGTGGCTTTGCTTGTCGTACAAACACTTATATGCTAATCTCACCGAGTAATTACCATGAAGCTCTAGCTGCCAAGACCAGATGTCCTCGCCAGCGCCACTGATTGGCGTACGCAGAATGGCATGGGCATCCACTTCGACAAACAGCTGCTTGATCAGTGCCTCATCCCAGCCACCACTATAAGTGATTAACTCAGACACCATGTTCACCTGTGGGTCATCCGGCACAACAAGTGGACGCCCCTCAAAGTGATTCGGAATCCACCGATCATGCCAGATATTCGTTGTAGCTCCATCACCAATTCGCTTTAGGAGCCCCATCTGTACAGCTTCTCTAACTGCGAGAATAGCACGCCAGGTCTGGCTAGCATGTTTCCTCCTCGTTACCGATAGAAAATCTGTGTCATGGTAGTACCTGCCTTTCAACACTTGTGCACACAGGGAGTTGGGTTTATTTATGAGCCTCCACCCTTGTTTGCCCAGCATAGCAAGGTTAAACATGTGTAGATCACGAAATCCCATAACTCCTTCAATCTTTGGCCGAGTGAGAAGCTCCCAACGCTGCCAGTGCATGCGTTTGCTATCTGCAGAGCCACCCCAAGAAATAGTTTGCTATCATAGTCTTCATTTTCTTGCACGTATCCTTTGGAACAAGGAAACAACTCATGGGATATGGAAACAACTCATGAGCCACCCCACTGACTTGATCAGAACTTCTCGGCCAGCAGCGCTTGCCTCTCGACCAGCCCATGACCCCACACAGCAATCTTGCTCTTAGCCCTTTGGTCTACTTGCTAGCTAAGGCCCTATTTGGTTTATGGGACTATGGACTAGGGACTATGCATGCACCACTAGTTCCAATTAGTCTCTAAAGAGAGACTAGTAGACTAGAGACTATTAGTCCCTCTTTTAGTCTCTATGTTTGATAATTTATGGACTACAAGGGACTAAAAATTAGTCCCTAGTCCCTAGTCCCATTGGAACTAAACATGCCCTAAGATTAGACTAGAGCCCAACATAGACGAAGTGCTCAGGAATTATTCCAACATTGAGTTAGCGTCTGGGCATAGGCTTGGCTGTATCAAATTGGCGAGTTTGAAGCTTGGGCGGACAACAAGACAGGGCGCGGTGCACCTATCTTGGTGGACGATGGTGCTCAGCGCAATTCTAGGTCCTCGACTCTAGGTCATAACTGCTTTGGTTGGAAAGGCGCGTGGTTGCGGCCACAAGAGTGGCCATGGCAGCATGTCGGGCTGTGGGCCCAGAGATGGGAAGGCTCGGTGCGGCTCTATAACACCCTAAAATTTGCATTCTTTTAAAATAGTTAAAATTGATTTATTTATGTAATTAAGTGTGCATTCAAATGTAGGAAACAAATATTTTTTGCGAAAATAAAATCAAATATAAGGATAGATACATGTTGATGCACTCCTGCTGCTGCACACTTCTTTATGTAATGATTGGTTTTGCTCAAACGTGAAAATGAATTAAAAATTTATTTGAAAATGAATTGCAAATTCTAGAAAGTAAAATGAAAAGGAATTTCTTTTCCTCGCCCTCTCCTTCCTGGCTTTCGGCCAGCTGGCCCAATCTCCAGTGGCCCGCACTCCTTCCTCTCCCTTCCTCTCATTTTCTTCCTTGGCCGGCCCAGCTTGAGCTGGGAGACAGCAGCTAGCGCCTTCCTCCCTCATCCATTGCACTGACTGCCCGGACCCGCTTGTCAGCACCGCCTCCAACCTCCTGCCGCCAGCTGTCAAGGGAACTGCTGCCCGCACCCATGTCTTCCCGTCGTGGGAGCATCCCCCAGCACCTCGGTCGTGGGAGCAACCACCAGGTGATTAACCATGGAAACTAAGCGGGAGGGGAGGAATTTTGTGGACACTGGAATCCCCCTCCACCCGTGTGGGGAAATTTCACGTGGCGAGATATTAACCTGGTGCTATTTGGATGTGATGCTGATGCCTCGGGGAAGCTAAGCACGGATTGAGTCCTGTGCTATGTGAAACAAAAGCGGATGCGTCATCGACTCGTCGTGCGCAAAGTACGACGGGGAGCGCTTCCCGACCTGTTGGGTTGTGGATTTCTTGCCCGGGGAAAGTGAAGGGAATCGGGCCACCAAACCCTGTCGCTTGCGCTTCCAAACGGCGCGGCATGCATGCACGGGGGAGCGTGGCGCGTGGGCTTCTAGCCCAGGGAAAACGGCGGGATCCCGACGGGGAAACAGGTTGCCAAAGTAGCCCGCTGCCTTTGGCGACACACGTTCCCCGCCGGGTTCCCCGCGGTTTTCCAGGGCGTGAAACCCACGGGCAGATCTCTCCCCATGAAATCCCTTGCTGCATTTGGAAGATCGTAGAGACATGGAATATGGCCCCTTTCGCGTTTTTCACGGGGGAGCAATCCATGACGCAAGAGGCCGGGCGCGTTTCCCTGACACGACCACGAGTCACAACGCCTCCTCCAACTCAGGGCATGCCGCTAGCCGGCCGCGCGGTGCACTGCTTTGCCTTTGTTGCCAAACAGCGACAGAGAATTCACACCCTGCGAGGGATGGCTGCCCAGGGAATCAAATTGCCATCAAAATCCTCCCGAGTGCTTTTCTTCCCTGGGATAGATTTCACCTTCTTCCAAAGGTTATCCCCGGAAGAAAACGGCAGGGCAGGAATTTTTTTGACATCGTAATCCACTTCTCCTCTCCAGGGGAGATTTCACGTGCGGGATCGTTCCCCTGCTGCTGTTTGGAAACCCTTTTTCCCCTGCTGCTGTAGGCAACTGCACCTAGATCTCCATGGCTATGACATGGTCCTGGATCATGTCGCCACACGCCAGTGATGGAATGCAGCCTCGCCCTTACATGTACTTGTTGCGCCACATGCAGGCATGCAGCCCGCGATGACTGGGTTCACGCGGCGCATCTTCCATCCATCGCCGACGACCGGTTCATGCGGGACGACCTGGAGCTCACCGACGAGCAGGTGGAGGTACTGTCGGGGTTCATGAACATGTTCATGCTGGCCTCCATCCTGGCCGCCGGCTGGACGGCGGACGCCATCGGCCAGCGCGACACTGTGGTGCTCGCCAACTCGTTCCACATGGTGGGCGCGCTTGCCACGTCGCTCGGCGGCAGCATCGCCTCCGCTGTGCCTAGGCTGGTGCACCATGTTCGTGCTGGGCGTCACGCCGCCGCTGCTCCTGGCCGCTGCTCCTGCCCGGAGTCGCCCCGGTGGCTCGCCGTGCGCGAGCGCGACGACGTGGCGCGCGCCGTGCCGGAACGCACCTCCGACGCGCCGGCCGAGGCCCATGAGGAGGGAATGGCGGAGGCTGTGATGACCCAATTGGCGGAGGAAGGAATTGACGGAGGCCGTCACGAGCAAATAGGCGGAGGCGGCACGGAACGACGGCGGCGATGGGCGATGCGAACAAGAGAAGCGGAGGCATCATCACGACTCACGAGCGAGAGAAGCGGAGGAGTGGTCGCGAGTGAGGAAGGGGAACGCTTCCCGACCTATCGGGTCGTGGATTTCTCACCCGTGGAATGTGAAGGGAATGGGGCTGCAAAACCCTGTCACTGGGGCTTCCAAAGGACACGGCTATCTGACACGGGGGAGCACGGCACGGGGGCTTCTAGCCCTGGGAAACGGCCGGGATCCCTCCGGGATCCCCTGCTGCCAAAGTAGGCCTAAAAGGGAACCCGAATCCCGTCGCTACTCCCCCTACCGCGCCCCACTTCATTTGCCCTCGCTCAAGCGCGCAAAGATCACAACGGGGCCTGCTCCGTAGCCGCCGCAGCCATGTGCCCATGCCACCGTTCCTCTGCCTGCCATTGCTCTTCCGTATCAACCAGTTTCCGCCTTGCCGTAAGAAGTCCGCTAAAGTCCTTCCTTCATTACAATTCTATCTCAGTCACTCACCTGCCATCATCGGACCTCCACAGAAAGCTATCGTTCGTGATCCTTCACCGCCAACCGCCTCTATCTCGTCTCTGGTCAAATTGAAGCCGGGGTGAGCATCGCCTCCTTCCCCTCTCCCTCACCATGCTTTCTTTTTCTCGAATCATGTCCTCTGGGGCTGTCTTTGCGTGGGCTGACGATCTCCTTGTCGCTGGCCATGGTGCCCGCCGCATCAGCCGTGTCCTCTGGCCACGAAAAAGGCCTGGGCGAGTTCGTCCAGCCGTGTCCTCTCTCTTCCGGTGCTATCGGTTCATCGAACCGTGGCCCGTAGGCCTCGATCCCCGCATGCCGAAAAACTCCTCGCCGCCGTTAATGGAGCTGCCGCGCCGGAGTCCTGTTCCCAGCCGGCGCCTCCCGGATCCCCTTTTCATCTAATTTGGGTCGTCGATTTTCTGATCAACGGACCATATTGTCCGATAGCCCTTCGTGAGATCTTTTGCTAAAGAGCCTTCCATTTTTCACCATTTTGCGCCCGACATCCTTCATCAAAATTAAAATCTGAATTTTTGTTTTTATTTATTTTAAACCGACAATGAGATCAAATAATTTACAGATTTGCCACTGATTTTGTTTTACTCATAAAAACTTCATTTTTCACTCCGATTTGATCCGTTTAAGTTGCATTAGGATCCTAATTATGTAATCTACATGTTTAAATCGCTGCTAACCCTGTTGGCAACTTTTAAATTTTGTGGTTAGATTTAATTAACTAAATAGCTATAGAAAATCTTGGTTAATTCATAACTTTCTTGTTCTAGCTCTGTTTCTCGTGATCTTCGCGTCTATGTGGTCGTAGAGAGGCGTAGAATCTCTTTGCGAACCTTCTATCTTGTTTCCATACTGTTCATGTACTGTTCTAACAGTAGGCTTATTTGCTATGCACGAATGCCTCTGATATGTTGTATGTTGCTTGTTGGTCGAGTTTAGACGGTGAGCAGTACTTTGGAAGCTTGGAGTTCTCTGGAGATTGGCAGGACCTGCAAGAGTTCAGTGAGCAAGGCAAGTTTAGCATGGGATCTTCCTTGGTGTCCTATTCACCTTTAATTATTTACTTGTTTGCATGTGTCTAATTTAATAGCCATAAGGACATCCTTGTTGTTGATATCATATTTCCTTGATTCCTATGGGTTATTATATGCATATGGGTTGTTCGCTAGCACTCAATATAAGGTGTACATGATCTACATAATGACTAATGGTTCTATGGAACATAATGGTAAAATTTGTTTTTAACAACTTGACTATAGGGTGAAAGAGCAATTGACATTTAAAAATAATGCTCTTAACCCTCAATAAGGACTTATCTGTTGGTAAAATCTGGGACTGATAGTGCAACCGTAAGGGTCATATGGCTCTGATTTTAGCTCAGTGTGAGACTTTTCTAGCTGGTCGAAGGTTACCTTTATGGCGCAAGAGGGGTGTGTATCAGGATGGGTGTAGTGCGGCCTTTGTTCCAAAGAGTATAGAATGTGTGGAATGTGCCTTAGGAAAGCAAGACTTTACATTTGCACGACACAGAAACCTAGTAGCCCTAACTAGTTAGAAGTTGCCTTTGAAAGGACTCATAGTGAACCCGGCCGACCTTCCTTAGAAGTGGCACCTCGGACGAATGGGTAATTCACGTCTCACGGTGAAAGTGCACAAACCCTGCACGGTGCAAAACTATTATAATAGTCATGCTCATGGACACGAGCGGCCTGGAAAACTCACAGAATAAATGGTTACTTAATTATAATGTTGTTAAGACATGATGATTTATGATGTTATAATGATGATGATAAAATGGCTCAATTGTTTCTGTTATATGATCTAGTGGGATAACTGGGGTTGCTTAAGCATATCTTGATAACTTAATGCTAGAATCTTTACATACTAAAACTGCTAAACACAGTAAATCAGTGTCATCCCTTTTTGAGCTTGGTAACCTCATGTTATCTTGTTAAGTACGAGATGTACTTATGCTTGCTCTTCTTTTCTTTACTTGGATAAAAATCCAGGATGGGTAATAGATGTCAGTGGATATGAGGACTTCCCTGAGGACTTCTACGTTTGAGTCAACCAGTTGACAGTCCCGGTGGATGGTGGTTCCATGAGAGAGTTATCCTTTATATTTCTACTTGTGTTGTAAAGACTATGTGTTAGTAGTAAACGTGATGTAATATACACTGTGATGATACTACATGTAATTTGTCGACTTATGTGTGCTACTGATCGTAGGATGCATATAAGGTCTATGCATTCAATTTTATCCTTAAAATTGGGTGTGACAGGCTCGCAGATCTGGCGGTGAGGAGGCAGGTTCGGGCCAACATTTGAGGTGTCTCATGGCATGGCCGGCTTTTGTTGATACTTCTAACGCCGCTTAAGCTAGGTTGTCATCCCTAGCACGATGCGAGAAGTGTGGTTGTACTTATGATCATGCCACTTATAGAATATGAAAGAAGGTTATCCGCAAGCGCACAGATAAAATACACCCGTTGTAGCATTACACCCAGGAATGTTCTAGGTATCGTTATTTATAATTCTACCACTGTGAAGACACAGGAGGTATAAAGAATATAAGCTATAACATACACACTTGCGATAAGAGTTCCACTGGATCATTTCATAACAGTGATCAATCAGATAATAAAGATATTTAAGATAAACAGATCAAGGTAATCCTAAAAGGGAGTTACATGGAGCATTTTCCATCCTGATCGTTATCATAACTAGAACTAGAAATTAGAGAGTAACTCCTATAATATCTATATCTCTTGTAAAGATAAACCCCACTAGCTATTTCTCTTACCATGCAAAGTGTCCACATTAGCATTCACTCAACATCCCACTAGCACATTCTATCTCGCCATGCAAAGTGTCCACATCATTGTCCACTAATACATCCAACTAACACATGGCATTATGTATAGTTGTTCCACATCAAAATGCTACAAATCATCCACTAACATGCCCCACTAGCTATTGCTCTTGCCATGCAAAGTGTCCACATCAGCATCCACTCAACATTCCACTAGCACATTCTATCTCGCCATGCAAAGTGTCCACATCATCATCCACTAACACATCCAACTAACATATGGCATTATGTACCATTTAAGTTATTTAGATTTGCAAACCACATCATTTACTAACATATATTTAGTTGTCCACATCAAAATGCTAAAAATCATCCACTAACATGTATTATGATATTTATTCGATCATATTAGTAAATATAAGTAGCATAATTTCACTGGCGATTCCCACAGCAACGCACGGGGTTTCTCCTAGTTATAACTATATGTCACAGATTACATTGATTAGCGCAATTACATCTAGTAATCGTGGTTAGACTTACTTCATATCTATACACAAAGAGACTTTTCTAAGGAAAATCAAGAACAGAGCAAGATTTACTTCCATGCAATTGGGTCTTACTTGGCCTATATTTGGGGAGTGGACTACATAAGACTCAATAGGAATGTCACACCCATGATCTACTACTTGTTGGCTCGGAATATAGGGTGCATCCACAGGTAAACAATGCATAAGCACCACGCTTACACAATGTCGACCACTGACCCCTCGATCGTCGGAATGAGCGCTATATGAACATGAGCATAAACACAAAGCTAATCTAGCTATGCTAAACATATAATCAAAGCAGAGATGAACATTATAATTATGAATAGGAACTAATACCAAGTCATATCAATTGATCAACTAGAACAAGAACTAGAACAAGAACTAGAGGAACAATAAGAACTAGAACAAGAACACGATGAACTAGACGAATTAGATAATGAACCAGATGAACTAGAAGATAATATAGAACAAATTGAACAAAAAGATTAATAATGTTGATACAAGAGAGAAGTACAAGACTTTACCAAGCCTACTCGTGACTAGATCCGGAATTCAAGCGTTACTTGCCTCCTCTAATTCTATTCTTATCTAGCTATGCCCTAGGATGGTGGAGCTCTAGGTTATCCTTTCAAGGGACACCTCTGAACTGAACAATGATTAATGAATATCTCCTGAGGGGGTCTAGGTCTGGTTATATAGCTCCTAGGGATGAACCGTAGCCCTTGGATCAAACTGACTTGAAACAATGGTTGAGATGTGTCGTAGATGTCACTTGGACGCCGTCACTCGAAGCTAGGCCCACTTGGCAGAGACACCTGGCTGGCCGGCCTGTAGTTGGGGTCGGTTGACCTGGCTCAATGCCAGGTGGGCCTCCCCATTGGTGGGTCGGCTTCTGGTGTCTTCTAGTTCCTTCCTGTGCTAATTTTCGATCCGTTCGCGCAAGTAGTCATGTCGTGGTTGGACTCTCTTCGTCCCAATTCCTACTTAAGTCCCTGTAGAATGCAGTTACTCCAAAGCTATGGAATTTCGCCAGTTTGGTTCACCAAACATTGATGATGATGGTTCTAGGGTGTTGTAGAGTCTTCCAAGTCGTATCCATCAAGGAATTTCTCTCTGGGACTCCAAATATAGTAAATGATATGTCTATTTCGATCGTCTCGACGAGCTCTTCGCAATGGTGTGTTCTAATTCATCACTTGAGATGCACATCAGATGGCGAAATGTTGGATATCTTGCAAAACAAGTGAGAACAACACAACTCATGGAACTCGTTAGAATCAAACGCTACAACGATGCACTTTTATTCATTTAGTTCATTTCCAACATGAGTTGACGGCTTCTAATTGGAGTTAATTACCATCAACAGATGGGCACTCAAGGCACTATAGGGCCTCCGTCTTGGCGAGGAAGGCCGACGCCCGTGGGACAGCTGCTACACCTAATGGCCTGCTATGATGTCTTGAACCTGGCGTCGATCACCGCTGCCAGCAGTGGCGGTTCGTCCAAAGCGATGGCACGGTGGCAATGACAACGAGTAGAGATGTTAAGCAAGGAGGCTGGTGAGGGAAGAAAAAGTGGCGGCTGCCACAGGGGTCATGGGGAAGCATCATGCAAACTATATTGCCCTTCCAATTTTCCTTTTTTCCCTTTCTTTCTCAATCTTCCTCGCGGGCCTCTCTTTCTTCCTCCTCGTCTGCCCCAGCATGAGGCAGATGCTAGTTCGTTGCTTGCCTCGGTGGCCACAAGCCCTATAGAGGCCACGCCCTGGAGGCTACAAGTCACAATGCCTGTGGCCGCGCAGGCCCTTCTTGACAACAGTCTCCCCGGCCCTATGCCCTAGCTCCCCACCTACTAGATTCACTGTGCTGGCCTAGTGTGTCCGCTCCGCACTTCTAGGGCAGATGCGCTGCCCCTAGCCATGGGCACCCGGGGGTGGCCAGCTCGTCTCCCCTATGGCTGTAGCTGATCTCGCACACCAGTGGTCGTGGCCGCTCGCACCTGACGGTCGCGTCTTATGGTCCTCTCCCTAGGGCTGTCTTGGTCTTCAGTCTCACTGGGTCCCATGTGTGGCAGATGAAGTTGATATAAGTTCTTTTTTGGCGAAATAGCCATATTGGTCCCTAAACTATCGTCTGAGGCTCACTTGGGTACCTCAAAAATCAAAACGTCCAATTTAGTCTCTAAACTATCCATTTTGAGGCCAATCTCGTCCATCTACATTAAATAATCGCCACACGTGCATGAACACATGCAAAAAGTCAGTGTTGCCCCTCCCTCCTTCTTTTACGGAGCCGCACAAGTTGACGGCGTCTCCATGCATCGTTTGTTCCCTGTTTCCTGTCTCCCTGTCTATCCCCTCGTCCTTCTCAGTTCACGGCAGGAAGAGCCGTGAGTGGAGCAGCGCAGCCCGACCATGAAGGAATCAGACGAGGATAATGGAAACAGGAACGAGAGGGATGAAACGCCGTGACCGTGGTGCCTGCTTAAGGATGGAAAGATGGGTAGCATAGATATTTTTCATGGACTCCGAGACACATGGCAACTAATTAAAGGGGAGGTACGAGATTGACATGCAAATCAATAGTTTAGGGACTAAATTGGACGTTTTGATAGTTGAGGGATCAAAATGAGCCTCGCCCAATAGTTTGAGGTCCAAAATAGCTATTTCGCCTTCTTTTTTTAAGCTTCATCCTTAAAACCCCATCCCTTCATGAGAGCAGAAAAAAGAAGAAGCTTCACCCAGGAAGGAATTTTGAGAAAACACTGTGTGGTGAAAACAGCTCATGAAGCTATGCCAAACAGGGCTTTGTACCGGAAAGAGTTATGTGGTTCCCAAACCCAAAGAATAGTAGCCCCAATACCGCAGCTGACTATGTATAGGCTTGTCTATATAAACACCCAAATCATAGGTGGAGTACCCGCAGAATGCCTCAGTAGCTAAGAATCCCGAAACCCGGTTCTTCGCGTAGGAACCAGCAGCCATGTTTGGTGCTTTGCCACTGCTTCTCCTCTTGTCCTGTTCTTCACCTCCATCTACCAGTGCAACCGGCGACAAACATAATGAGTACTCTGTCGTGGAAATCAGCTCGCTGAAACCGAAAACTGCCTGCTCAGGACACAGGGGTCCGTGCGTGCGGCGCCACCGTCCTTGTCTATATGGTTGCATCAAGGTCGTATATATACTATTTGATTTTTCTCACACAGGTCTGTGTTCATGTACGTACGTGCAGTGACTCCGCCCTACAACAGCACCTGGATACCGTTGCATCTGCATCATGGGCCGTGCTCGCCTTCGTCGTCCAACGCCCCTACTACGCCGTCCATGGTCGACGAGCTCCGGCAGGACCAGCTGCGTGTCGACGACATCCAAACGAGGCTGTCTCATGATGTTGGCGGGAGTGAAGCCACCAAAGTACAGAATGGCGGCACCAGAACGGATCTGCACGTAGACAGCAAGCAGGAACCCGCAACAAATGTGGCTGCTGGGGTATGAATTATTAGTATTTCATTGACAAGTACATTATATTCGGTCGCTTTATTCAAAGTGATTTAGAGCATGTTTAGATTCATTAGCACTAAAAATTAGCAGCCAAAATTAGTACTATTGGATCCAAACAGATTTACTTATAAGATAAGATTGGTACATTTCATTTTGTGTTCTCATATATTGTTTACATGGCACCCGTGGTACATTTAGTCTCAGTCGTCGTCACAACTTGCGGCGGCAATGCGAGGAGGGCGATCAATGCTTCCGGGAGTGCTCCAGACGGTGGTGCTGGACACGGCCAGCGACGTGGCGTGGGTGCAGTGCGTCCCCTGCCCCGTGCCGCTGTGCCACCCGCAGACCGACACCTTCTACGACCCAACCAAATCGGCCTCCTACTCCGCCTTCTCCTGCAACTCCCCCGCCTGCACTCAACTCGGCATCTACGGCAACGGCTGCATCAACAACCAGTGCCAGTACCTCCTCCGGTACCCCGACGGCTCCTCGACGTCGGGGACATACAGCTCCGACATCCTGTCACTCACCCCGACGGACAGGGTCAACAACTTCCAGTTCGGGTGCAGCCACACCGCGCAGGGCAACTTCGACAACCAGACCGCCGGGATCATGGCGCTGGGCGGCGGGCCGGAGTCGCTGGTGTCCCAGACGGCTTCGACCTACGGCAACGTATTCTCCTACTGCGTGCCCCCGACAACGAGCACCAAGGGCTTCTTCGTGCTGGGCGTGCCGCACATCGCCGCCAACCGGTACGTGCTGACGCCAATGCTCCGGAACGCGCAGGCGCCGCCCACGTTCCACCGCGTGCTCCTGCAGGACATCATCGTCTCCGGGCTGCAGCTCGGCGTGCCGCCGGTGGTGTTCGCGCCGGGCGCCGTGCTCGACTCCCGCACGGTGATCACGCGCCTGCCGCCGACGGCGTACCGCGCGCTGCGGGACGCGTTCAGGAGCCGGATGACCATGTACCGCGCCGCGCCTCCCCGGGGCGGCCTCGACACCTGCTACGACCTGCGCGGCGTCGCCACCGTCAGGCTGCCGACCGTCGCGCTGGTGTTCGACGGCAACGCCGTCGTGCAGCTGGACCCCGCCGGGGTGCTGTTCAACGGCTGCCTTGCCTTCAGCGCCAACGCCGCCGACGGCTTGCCGAGCATCCTCGGCAACGTGCAGTTCCGGACGATCGAGGTGCTCTACAACGTCCAAGGCGGCCTCGTGGGGTTCCGCCGTGGCGCGTGCTGAGGGATGGAGTGCTCATCGCGTGCAAGTGCCATGTCATGCCTATGCTCCTGCATGCATGCTTGCAGCAAGCTCCTGTCACGACTGGAGCCTAGCAGCTTGCTATATCTAGCTACTACGTATCTAAAAATGGAAATTTGGCATTGTTCCTAAACGCATCATCTCATATCATGATATGATGCACGTACATGTACCCTTGGTTCTTGAGCGTCGTCATGTGTGTAAGACGCAACGGTTTGTGCATGTTTTTTAATTTTTACTACATGTTTGTTTGTGGCTCATACGTACAGAGATGAGCTAGTTCGTTCACTGTAATAAATGAATGATTTTATGCTATGTAATCCAGCTTCTTGTGTCCAAGCACTAATCGATATGGTTGTGGCTTTATCTGGGCTTTGAGACTACATATATCTACTACATTGTTTTGTGAGATATGGAATGTGTCGATATGATCTTGTGGTTGGTTCCGTCTACCACAGCGATCACACAGCCGTTTTTTGGACTTTCGGTTCTTGTGTTTCTAACTTATATGTTAGCATGCACGAATGAATAGATTTCTTGTGGCATTTGGGAGTGTAACTTAACCTACGTGGCATGCATTAAATCCCAATGACACCATGCACATGGACTAACCAAAGCACGCACGGTAACTCATCGCGATCGAGTTCTACCACTGCAAATGGCACCCGGCAGGACCTGTACAAGCCGTGTACAAAACCTAAAAGCAAACAAGAAGGAGAAGAGATGGGATTTATCTACTGTATGTTTCAAGGTGTACATGTCAAAATCCATCTCTCATATATTTTGTTTGGATTCCTTGTGGTGGAATCTGCCCACCCAGATTTAAGTCATCGACTTGGCAAGTATACTCTTATTTTCATGGATTTATTCCAAGATTTAATTTAATGGTATTATTCTTTCAGTGGTAAATGTTGTTCCTGTCGATAGTGAGGCGCTTGTGGTGACTTCACAAATTTAAAGTTTTGTCGGCCGCTAAGTCTTTCGGAGATGCTTATAGAAGTAGGGTTTGCGTTTGTTTGTTCATAGATGTGGGTGTGTGTGCATGCTGTGGTGGTAGGGTTTGTGTACGTATGTTTATGTGGATGAGTATGTTGTGGACGTCTAGGTTGTACTGTGTATAATTGATAAAAAGACTACCCACAGCGTCAGAATTGACAAAATTGATGCTGAGCAGCCTGGACAATTAAACAAATCTTTGTGCAGAACAGCAACTCTTGAGAAAGGAAAAGAATGCTCTGAGACTCATTGGGTTCTACTTCTAGTATCAGCATCGATGCAAACATCACGTCTCTGGTTGTTGGCATCGACGTAACTTAGTTTCTATCTTCAGCGAGTTGACCCAATCTTAAAGCATTACAGCTGCCAAAAGTAGTCGATCTTTTGTGCACGCTTTCCCCACATGGGAAAATGTGTCAAAGCGGCTTATTATATGCAAATTAAAAGGTAAGTACGTGGTCCTGTTTGTCCTTTGACAAAGCAATTAAAAGAAAATGGAACCTATACCAAAGATAAAGAGAGGGAAAAGAGTAGGCATTATAAGCAAAGACTAGTAACGTCACACGATGAAGACGTGTAGCCAACCAAGCCAAAAGAATGGAGGCACTGGGTTAGTGTTCTGATATCTTACAATTACTAATTGGAGGCCTCGAAGGAGGCTCCACATTAACTCTCGCCAGAAGCGCTAGAAAAAAACATAAATCCTATAAATTCTCACAAAAATCAGAAACATCTAGCCATCGATATAATAAGGTTCAATCATGACCCGCAATAATAACCACTAGATCAAATTAGTTTTGTAAAAAATTACCCACCACTGCCATTACGAAAATAGAAAAAAAAACTACTTAAATTAGTTACGAGAATTCACATGTTGTACGTGTGTTTTCTGACTCGCCCTACGTATCTAATCTAACCTAGCGCATTGTTTTTTTTTCTGCTTGCCGTGTTCCTCTCCCTGGCGGCGTGCTCCAGTTCTCCTACCATTAGCACACGTAGCATGCCATGCGATGGCTTCATCAACAATTGTCTTCCAATTCTCCTCTAAGCAGTGCGCGGCATGCCATGCACAGATGTCTTCGTTCACTACTACAGCAAGGCTCTATAGGGGCGGCTACTGTAGCACTGTAGGGGCGGCTACAGTAACCGCCCCTACGCCCCCGATCTTACAGTGGGGGGGCACTGTAGGGGCGGCTCAACACCAGCCGCCCTTACAGTGGGTTCACTGTAAGGGCGGCTGGTGATCCAGCCGCCCTTACAGTGACATCCACTGTAAGGGCGGCTCAATCTAGAGCCGCCCCTACAGTTAATTTTCAGCACAAAAAAAATAAAATCCAAATCCAAATATAACCACAGTATATATATTATAATTCGAGTTCAAATTCAAATCTAACAACCACATTTATACATGTATTCATGCACAAACACACAAACACCATATAAAACATCATTAGAAGCCGTAATTCAAAAGTTCTACAAGTCCATTACATAGTCATAAGAAATAAGCCATAATCCAAGAAGCTCAGTTACATCATTGACCAAAGGTACTTGGCACAGTAGTACCGAGACAAACTAATACTAAAAGTAGCGAATAATACCAAGGTTACGTGCCTATACATATTCAAAGCAACAAGGGCAATGGAATATACTATATGCCAATGACAGCAGCTATACGTTCATTGGTGCCTATACATGTTCAGAATTCTAATTTATTTCAGATAGTGACTCACTAACCTTGAGAATATTCTCTTAAGAAGTTCTTGGAACACCAAGAGAAGACCTTGATTGCCTACACAACAAAGCTGCATAAGTTAGAAGATTATTAGACAAGGCTCAAAGAAAGCAAAAGCCTGTTTCAATTGCATGTGACATATTAAACCAAGACCTACAGTGAAAGCATGCTAGATAGAGAAGTTAGATTAAGCTTCAGCCTTGAAATGCATTATCAACTAGCAGGAGATAAAAGCTACTAAGTCATCTCACAGCCAAAAAGAATGAGCTGCAGCTTCTGACTGAAGCAACAGCTACCTCACAACAATTTTTTGTTCAGGAAAATAAACTAGCTATTGAATTCCAGAGAGATTAACAAAGCTACTGATAAATGTTTATGGCAGTGAGAATGAACTGAGCTAAAAGCTAACATGAAGAGCTGAGCTGTTGTTGCTTACTGCATTGCCAAACAGTGAGATGATGAAAAACAACAAATGTGTAAATCTCCTCACCTTCTTACCTGATAGTCGAAGTGTTGATGCTGATCCAAAGGGTGAACAAAATAAAAAGATTGCAGTCTGAAATGAGAGGAGTAACACACTTGATCAAATAAAATTATCTAGTAGCAAACAAGCCAATTTGCGTAGAATGAAAGGGGCACTTAACAAATTAAATGAGATATTAGTGTAGATCACTGTTGTTGTTGCTGATCTGAAACTGAAAACAAGCCCAGCACCTTCTGATGAACACAAGATTGTGTATAGGTATGGTAACCGAGCCTGACAAGCAGCAAGACATTATTTAGATAGTTCTTGTTGGACAATGCAGTGATCAGCATAGTGAAAATATTCTAAGGAGGAAATATAATTCATGTGAGGGCAAACAGAGAAACTGCTTAGTAAACTATCACAGACCAGGGACAGGACTCTCACAGTCGACACTCCTTTTATCCATACAAATACACTGCTTGGAATTCCACTGTACGTGCTCAAATTCTCAGATCCACTCAAACAAGGTAATAAGATTTGCTACCACATCACAGCAGAAACAAAAGGGGCACGAAATGCAGTAGAATCACGCAAAGGCCGGGTGAAGAGCACGAACCCGAGTGAAGACCACAGATCGAGGGATTGAGATGCGAGTGGAACCCGCCCTCTTTACGCCCTTGGCTAGAAATCGAGGCCGGGAGGCAAGCTCGGGCAAGCCTCTGCTTGTTTGCGCACGCGTGGTCAAGCTCGAGGGCACGACCGCGGGGCCGCTCGACGGAACCTCGTGCGGGTGCACGCCCGCGGCTCGTGTCACTTCCACGCATCAGGGCCGCGCCGCCGCCTCACGCGCTCGTCGGACAAGGAGAAGGAGGCCGCCCAGATCCACCCGCGCCACCCCGCCGGGATCCCCGCCGCCTCACGCGCTCGCCGGAGAAGGTGAAGGGCCAAGGAGCGAGGCCTCTGTGCGCCCGCGGGAGGTGGAGAAGCGAGGCCACCGCGCCCCGCGCGCCGCGCGCCGCTTGGCCCGCATCGCCGCGGGACCTTGGCCAGCGCCGCCGCGCGCTCGTGCCGCCGGGTGGAGGGATGAGCCGCCGGGTCTCGCCGTGGAAGGTAGGGGAGGCCGGGATGGGGTTGGAGGGGCGGCGCCGCTGCACCGTGGCTGGGGAGCTCGGCGCCGATGCAGGGGGAGAGTGGGGCGGCGGCTGGTGTGGGGGTAGTGGGGGTAGGATTTAGGGTTTGATGCCATATATATATGGCCCGATTAGATAGGCCTGGTGGGCCGGCGTATGGGCCAGCGGGTTGGTTAGGCCTGGGTATGATGTCATAATATTATATAGGCATTTAATATATGAAATATTTAATATATGATATATTAATATATATATCATTTAGTGTTTCATTTTGGATGGTTTGACCAACTGAAATATTTAATTTTTAAAAAATGACATTTGACTTCAGTTTTTTGAAACCCTAAATGATTTCAAATGGAAATTTGATTATGAATACCATGTTTGTTAAAATTTGACCAATCACATCTTGCATTTCTAAAACTTGTGATTAGACTTTTCTGAAACTTTTCCAAAAGTAAAAGTGTCCTATGTATAAAAGGTAGATCTTGGTGAGCTCTAACACCCATATATTCAAAAGTTTTTCATTTGAGGTCATTTACTGTCTCGTTTGACCTAGGTTGACCAAGTCAAACCTCTGTTTTTTAGAAAATACGCGTTGACCGGACCCTATATGGCCTCAGATGCAAAAGTGATGAACAACAAGTTTGATCCACTCATCAAGATACACATTTTCTCCAATGGTCACCTTTTCATCTGAGATTGTTTGGACCACTCAAACTTTGAAACTTCAATTTTTCGCGGCTAGACGCGGTTTTCGACCCCTAGACGGGCCCACCTCAAAAAGTCATGAACATCAAGTTTGATCCACTCGTCAAGACGAACAATTCATACAAAGGTCATTTTGCATTCGACGAAGCGTTGCGAAAGTGTAGTTCTAAATCCACTCGTCCCGCATGAAGTTTTATTAAGTCTCGTGTGGGATTCAAGAATTTGTGACTAAAGTTTACCAACACTTCCTCAAATGAAAAAATGTTCTATCTATGAAATATGTATCTTGATGAGATAAAACTATCTTGTATTCAAAAGTTTTTCATTTGAGGTCATTTGGTAACTCGTTTGACTAGGGTTGACCAAGTCTCGTCTTGGATTTTCAAACCCTGTGAGAAGAGTTTAAGAAAACTTTTCCAAATACAAAAATGTTCTATGTATGAAATGAGTATCTTGATGAGATGTAACTATCTTGTATTCAAAAGTTTTTCATTTGAGGTCATTCGGGGCCTCGTTTGACCTAGGTTGACCAAGTCAAACCTTTGTTTTTTTGGGAAAATACACATTGACCGGACCCTAGATGGCCTCGAGATGCAAAAGTGATGAACAACAAGTTTGATCCACTCATCAAGATACATATTTTATCTAAGGGTCACCTTTTCATCTGGGATTGTTTGGACCACTCAAACTTTGAAACTTCAGTTTTCATGGCTAGGACGGGTTTTCGACCCCTAGACGAGCCCACCTCGAAAAGTCACGAACATCAAGTTTGATCAACTCGTCAAGACGAACAATTCATACAAAGGTCTTTTTTGCATTCGACGAAGCGTTGCGAAAGTGTAGTTCTAAATCCACTCGTCCCGCATGAAGTTTCATTAAGTCTGTATGGGATTCAAGAATTTGTAACTAGAGTTTACCAACACTTTCTCAAATGAAAAAATGTTCTATCTATGAAATACGTATCTTGATGAGATAAAACTATCTTGTATTCAAAAGTTTTTCATTTGAGGTCATTTGGTAACTCGTTTGACTAGGGTTGACCAAGTCTCGCCTTGGATTTTCAAACCCTGTGAGAAGAGTTTACTAAAACTTTTCCAAATGCAAAAATGTTCAATGTATGAAATGAGTATCTTGATGAGATGTAACTATCTTGTATTCAAAAGTTTTTCATTTGAGGTCATTCAAAAAGGCCTCGTTTGACCTAGGTTGACCAAGTCAAACCTCTGTTTTCGGAAAATACACATTGACCGGACTCTAGATGGCCTCGAGATGCAAAAGTGATAAACAGAAAGTTTGATCCACTCATCAAGATACATATTTTATCCAATGGTCACCTTTTCATCTGGGATTGTTTGGACCACTCAAACTTTGAAACTTCGGTTTTTCGCGGCTAGACGCGGGTTTCGACCCCCTAGACGGGCCCACCTCGAAAAGTCACGAACATCAAGTTTGATCAACTCGTCAAGACGAACAATTCATACAAAGGTCTTTTTTGCATTCGACGAAGCGTTGCGAAAGCGTAGTTCTAAATCTACTCGTCCCGCATGAAGTTTCATTAAGTCTGTATGGGATTCAAGAATTTGTAACTAGAGTTTACCAACACTTCCTCAAATGAAAAAATGTTCTATCTATGAAATATATATCTTGATGAGATAAAACTATCTTGTATTCAAAAGTTTTTCATTTGAGGTCATTTGGTACCTCGTTTGACTCGGGTTGACCAAGTGAAAGGCCCTTGTTTGGTTTTGATAATTGAGTGACAACTTTAGGTGGACTAACATGTGTGATGATTGAGATACACAGGAGTTAGTTCACAGGTACATGTGTGTGAGCAACATATGCTATGGTGGGGATGGCTTGGAGATGAGAGGCTCAACACATGAGTTGATGGAGGAGCTCATTGCAAATGAGACATGACATAGAGTCATGTGACCAAGTGGTGAAGATCAAGATGAGGCTTGGCTCAATGGACCGGTTGCAAGTGTGAAGGGCAAGTTGAGGCTACGAAGCGAAGGACCATGCGATGGTGAAGCTTGGACAAGACTTGGCGCCGATGGACCGACGCAACGGTGAAGAGCAAGTGAGGTCAAGATCGACGGACCAAAAGTGTCACATGATGATATGAAGTGGATCATATCATTTGATGATCGTGTCATGCATGCGGTGCATTGGCACAATGGAGGATGACGGTGGAGATGAAAATGCGCAAGGCAAAGGTATAACCTAGGGCATTTCATTTCACCGGTCTAAGGTTGAGTAGAGAAGTACTTGACCGGATTTAGGATAGATGGCCGTACTATCAAGAGGGGTAATCTTGTTTGCATATCGGTCATCTAGTGCCACTTGAGTGATCTAACATTGCGACGTGCTAGGATCGAGTGCGTTGTGAGATGAAGAGAAAATCCTTTGAAAATGATTGTGAAAATGCTAACACACAAGCACATGGAGTTGTACACTTGGTGGTGTTGGCACATTTACAAAGGTGGCGTTTGTTCGCGCTGTGGTTTGTAGGGTTGAGTTGGGCTTGGGTCCCTCTCTCCCTCCCGCCGAGCTTGCGAGGCGGGATTAGGCGCTTTCGGGAAAATTGGAGGCATATTTTCCATTGCGCCGAATGCAAATTGTTGTTGGAAACATACTGTCCATGGTGATCAAGTTGGTATACTTGTTGGATAGCATGGTGGAGAAGATTGCGTTTCGACGGGTCAGGAATCATGGATTTACAAGCGCCGGACGCGGCGGGCGGACGCGGCCAAAGGGCCGGACGCGTCCCGGCGCGTGGAAGGTTGGCGTGGGCGGTAGCTCGGCGGCTGCGCCGTGCGCCGGGCGCCGAGGTGGCGCGTCCGGCGCACGCCGGACTCGGACCAAAACTTCGGTGCCGAGTGCCGCGAGCACGTTCGCCCGCGCGCCGGATGCGAGCGGCGGACTCGGGCGAGTCACTATTTAGCGTTCCCGGCGGTTCTACGCATGTGCGCGCGGGCGGTGCGTGGATGGACTGCGGCCGGACGCGTCCGGCGGTGGTCACCCGGGCGCGTCCGGCGTACGGGGTTTGAGCGAGATCGTGAGGTAGCCGTTGGGGATCAACGGTCGACTTCGAACGGTTGGTACACGTGGCATGACGGGAGCGCCGGACGCGGCTTGGAGCGTCCGGCGGTGGAGGCGGACGCGTCCGGCGCTCTTGTTTCGGTTGCCCGAGGTGGCAACGGCTCTTTCAGCCCTTGGGGCTATAAATATGTGTCTTGGCCGGCTGTGGCTGGTTGCTGAGCACGCCCTGGCTATGTTGCCTTGTGTGGTGGTGCTTGGAAGCCCTCTAACTCACATATGCTTGGTGGTGATCATTCGATAGTGTGAGAGAGCGATTTCTAGTGCGTTGCTTTGCGAGATTGCATCGAGTGGCACTAGGTGGTTGTGTTGCAAGCGGGAGAGCTTGTTACTCTTGGAGGTTGCCACCTCCTAGACGACTTGGTGGCAAGAGGCTCCGTGGTAGCACGCATGGAGATACGGTGCTCCGGAGAAGAGATTGTGAGAGGTCGGTACTCACCTCGCGGGGATCGCGAAGAGTAGCCCTATTGGATTGCGCATGTCATTGAGTTACCACCCTTGAGTGTGTGGGTTTGCTCGGTGCCTTGAGGGGCTCACTTGAGAGTGGTGTCTTGCGGTGCCTTGCGGGGCGTGCCTTGAGGGGCAAGTGACTTGAGGGTCACACCGAAGAACCATCTAGGTGAAAAGACCGGAGGAACCACCAAAGGTGTTGGTCGACACAACGGGACGTAGCTTGGGGGCAACCAAGTGAACTCGTGAAAAATCGCCGAGTCGTCTTGTGTCCACTCTTCGCGGTGGTTTGCAATCTCTTTCACAAGCTTTGTATTTACATTCTTTACTTTCATATATAGCTTGTGTAGTTGCTCTAGTGATTAGTTAGCTTGAGTAGCTTGTTATTCACCTTCTTGCTTGTGTAGCTAAGAAGTAGAGTAAGTTGCCTTGCTTAGCTTGTGTAGTTAAGTAAGTTTGAGCTCTTGGGTTTAGCCTGTGTGGCTTTGTCCTTGAGCAACTAGTGAGCTTAGGTTGGCTTTGTGCTTTTGCTCATTAGAATTGTGTAGGTGCACACCCGGTTGCTAAAGTACTAGTTGCTTAGGTTTGTGTGACCTTGTAAGCTAGACTTGTTTAGTGTGCACTAGCTAGATTGGCACCTTGCTTGCTTGTTTTAGGATCTTTTACAAGGTGCATCTAGAGTAATAGTTAGAGGGGTGAAGTCTTGGCTAGGCCGATAGATTTAATTCCGCACTTATATCGGTTAGCCAGAGCGATTAGTTTTAAAAAGGACTATTCACCCCCCTCTAGTCCGCCATCTCGACTTTACAAGTGGTATCAGAGCCGGGTCTCTCATTTTAGTGGTCTTAACCGACCCGAGAGGATGGCGGCTTATGGGCTAGATGTTGAGTGTCCACACATTTTTGTTGGCACACACTTTGCACGATGGAGAAATTGGTTGTCTTGCAATTTTAAGTTTATTTCTCCTCAAATGTGGTGGATTGTAGATGTGGGCTTCTCTTGTGCAATTGAAAGGAAAACTCAAGCACAAAAAAATTGCTTCACTCTCAATTGCCAAGCTACTAACATTCTCTATAGATCTTTGGATGATAGCATATTTGAGGAGATCATGGATTTTGAGTCCGTGCATGAGATTTGGGTATACCTCAATGAGAAGTATGGAGCGGCCTCCGATGAGGAGTCCATGTTGGTGGCACATGAGGTTGTTGAGCATGACCATAACAAGGTTGTTGTGGAGGATTGCTCCACCTCATGGTCAAGTGAGGAATATGATCAATCTACCTCAAGCTCACTTGACAAGATGGAAGATGTTGCCTCAAGTGATGCAAGTGATGATTCTACCTCAAGCACACTTGATGGTGATGATAGTTCATGCTCAATTGATGTTGCTACTACAAGCTCTCCAACATCGTCATATTGCTTCATGTCACAAGGTGACACTAAGGTATCAAGTTGCAATGTGATTGATCATGCCTCATATGATGAGCTTGTTAGTAGACTTGCTAGCATGACCATGTCTTTGGAGAATGAGAAATCCAAAACAATGAATCTTGAAAATGAAAACTCATTTCTAAAGACAACATGTGAACAACAAAAGCATCTACTTTATGTTACTACTTGTTCACATGATGTGCTAAAATTGACTCACGAGGAACTTTGTGTTACTCATGACAACTTGTTGAAAGATCATGCTTTTCTCACTAAGAAGTTTTCCAATGAACAAATTAAAACTAGTGAGAGCTCATCACTTGGGTTGAATGATCAATCACATATGACTAACCCTTGTGATGTAGGGAAGAAGCATGTATCCACCTCTAGCTATGATTTATTTGATATGTCATGTTCTTCACAATTATATGCTTGTTCAACTTCTATGTCTTGTGAGACTAATCTTTTGAAGGAGAACAATAGACTCAAGAGCAAAGTGAAGAATTTGAACAACAAGCTAGAGAGATGCTACAACTCTCAAGTCATCTTTGAACACATGTTGAAGAACAAGAGAAGATATGGTGACAAGAGTGGCCTTGGTTTCAACAAGGACAATGTTGGGGTGAGTGAAGTGCCAAAGATCACACATTCTCAACTCTTGAAGAGCTACAAGAGATATGGCAACATGAATGGCATCTGCTACAACAACACCAACATCAAGGGAAAGAAATGGGGCAAGAGAAAGTATGAGAAAGAAATGAAGAAGCTAGAAGAAGAAAGGCTCTCTCATTTCATGTGCTTTCAATGCAATAAAATGGGACATCTAGCAAGAACTTGCCCAAACAAAGAGAAGTCTCAACCAAAGCCACAAGATGAGCAAGAAAAGAAACCCCAAGATCAAGTCAAGATCAACCATGATGACATAGTTGGTGACTTGAAGATGATAAAGAAGAAGACAAGAAGGGGTGGAAGAGCAAGGCATCCAACTCCTATCCAAGATGCCAAGATGATGATGAGCAAGAATCAAGAGAAGAAAGATTTGGCTCACATCAAGTGCTTTAAGTGTGGAGAGATGGGACACTATGCCTCGGGGTGTCCTACCAAGCTTGAGAAGAAGGCTCAAGCAACTCAAAAGAGGCAAGGCAATGAAGAGCATCACATGAGCAATGAAGAAAAGGCTCAACTGAAAAGAAGATGTTATTCATGCCGGGAAAGGGGACACATAGCTTATTCATGTCTCCTAGGTAACAATTCTAAGCCTATTTCAATTGATAAAAATAATATGCTTAGAAAGGATGGTAATGGTACCTCTACGGTCTCTATTGCAAAACATCCCGCTATCCATACTAAGGCTCTATCTAAGTATGTGGCTCCTAACTTAAGAGGACCCAAACATGTTTGGGTACCATCAAAAAGTGGATGATTGTGTGTAGCTACCATGGCATTGGAGACTTGATTCAATTGAGTTCATTTTATTAATCATTTGATTGAATCAATTATTGAAGCTTAGTGCTATTTCTTTCCCAATGCCAAGTCATGACTAGTGAAGTCCAATGTGCTACAACATACAAGTGCAATAATCAAGTTGTGGTAATCAATTGGTATTCGAAGGCTTGCAAATTATTTGAGTTGAAGCTTGCTAATGGATGATCATGAGTTATCAAAGGTATATTCCTAGTTGATCTATTCATTTGGGTGCATATGAGTTGATTGAATTGGATATATGCATATGTTGCTTGCTATGAGGAGTTTGAATGGATTAATTGCTTAGTAGTCAAATTTGGATTGGTTTGGTTGGATATGAACACAAGATGACTCTTAATAAGTGGTTTGAATGGATATATGTCTTGTGTTGGTATTCAAACAAATTGATATCAAGTTTGACTCAATTTGAAGAGGCATAGCTCAATTGCTTAAAATCTGTCCAAATATTTAGAATCTGAGCTAGCTGAAAAGACAGCCATGATTGAGTGATCAAATCTATTTGGATTGGCTTGAAATTTGGTATGGATGCTATACACTTATGGTACAATATGCTGTACAAACTTCATGAAGATTGGATAAGAATTGCTTCGGTTTTGGAGTATATCTTGTCAGCAATAGTGCAGCAGTTTTCAGCATGACACAGTAAGGGAAGATGTGAAATCTGGTAGCAATCTAGAAGGCCAATGAAGCTTAAATTTTTACAGCTGCTGGTAGACTTAGTGTTGCACATCTCCACCAAATTTCATGACATTTGGATCTGTACATTGTGAGATATGAATTATTCTTTGAAGAGTACAGAATCTGCCAGAAAAGTGACTATCATTGGTTATATCAAGAGTCACTCAAATTGAAAGGTCCTCAAGTTGGTTTCTTGTTTACAAGTGGTTGAGGAACCTAAGTTTGGTTTTGAATTGGTCTAGAAGCATGAAGAATAATGAGTACAAGGTCATTTGATTGTGAAGTGTATTTGTTACACAGTTTGGTACTGAAATCGAAGATCAAGATCAAACTCAAGATGAAGATGAAGTTTAAGTTCTAGTGACAAATTGAAGATCATTTGGTGGAAAGAAAAGAACTTAAACAAGAAAGAAAAGGACTTAAAGAAGATTTCAAGTTAGTCATCATAAGAAGTCCAAGGATCAATCAACAAAGACAATTCAAGTGAGTGTCGAGGATAGTTCTTGATGAGAGATCACTTCTCCCTTGCGGGGGGCTTGCCACCCATGAGTGGCTAAACCAAGTGGGATACTTGGTAGGCTAACATGGAAGTGGTGATCTAAAGATTATTGGAGATACTCGGTTGAAGCAATCAAAAGGGTTGATCAAGAAAGCAAGCAACACCCAAAATAGAGAGCAATACATGACAAGTCAAGAAATAATCCAAGTGGTATACAAATGGTACCCATTCAAGTGGTATTCTCTCATGCAAGCAAGAGTCAAGAAAAGAAGCAAGCCAACCACAACAAGAAAGTGCACTTGATCTTAAGTGGTTATCATTTCACATGGATGAAGCATAATGTTCAATCATGGTATCTTTTGGCTTCATCAAGCTTATAAATGGACTTCACATTGCTATTGGAGTAATGAAATTGGAATCTATGTGACTATCCTCTACTCCAACATAGCAAAGGTATCATTGTATTGTGCATGATCATTTCATCCCTTACTAATATGCGGTTAGTGCATATAGTACATGCTTATTAGGATCATGCATAACAATGAAATGTTTTAAATTCATAGTCTACCACTATTGCTTGAATGTTTGATTTACCTAGTGGTATGAGTATGAGTTTGTTCATGAGCTAGTGAACCCAAGTACTTGATCTAGTTTGAATTGCATATAAGTTTCAAGTACAACATTGACAAGATAACCCTTCTAGTGAGGTGTGAAGAAGCTTGTCATTGGTTCAAACCGGACTTGGATGTTTATAAGTGATTCATATTGGCTCAAGTCAAAGAGAAAGAAGCTCATGAAGTTTATCAAGTTCAAGAATTGGATATTCATGACAAATCCAACAAGTGGTTACCATAATGATAGTTCTTGCAAGAAATGTCTAGTCTATCACTATCTTCACAAGTGATGTTCCTACAAGTGGTATGGTACACATGGTCTTCATTCAAGTGATATCTAGTACATCAAGAAGATGGTTCCACAAGTGATCCTCAACTTTAAGTGATCGATTCAAATAAGAGAAGCTGCCCTCACCAATAAAGAAGGTGTCTATGAATTGGTTTGACCCATGCTTTGTCATAGGGGGAGGAGCCCCACTTCATTGGTATTAGAGACAAAGAAACTTCAAGTGACCTACATGTAGTATCTTTGGTGCTATGACAAAGGGGGAGTGCCCAATGCATAGTTACAAGTGGATTCCTTACAACTACATAAGGATTTTACAAGTGGTGTCATTCCAACATATGGTGTTGTCCATCAAAAATGAAGATTCAAGACTCAACCATCAACCCCTAGTTCCAACCCTTTGCATCAAGAGAATTTTCTTATAAGTGGTATCTTACATGAGGCATCTTCAAGTGGTATAGCTCCATCCCTTTATGGTTATTGATGACAAAGGGGGAGAAATATGGAACAAAGATATGAGTGGATGCAAGAAGCATACAAAGAACAAAGATATGAGTGGATGCAAGAAGCATACAAAGGGAGTAGAAGATGGACATGGACCGAGAGGGAGCAACATTGAAAATGGAGGAGGATCAAAAATTCTTGGACAAGAGGAACACACAAGTAGGGGAGCAAGCTCATGAACTTGATTGATTGCATTTGAGATGTGCATATTCATGTGCTTGCTTGCATTTGCATAAGTTCTTATATTTCAATATGCAATGCTTGTGTGGTGAATGCTAGTTATAGAACTTGATTGATGATTTGAAAAACTAGCATGTATAGGATGGTTTAGCTAGTCACATGTGCTTTACAAGTGGTACTAGAACCTTGCTTTTAATATTGATCTCATGAGGTATCTAGTGTTGCGTTTCATATGATTTCTAGCTAACCATGATGCTAAGGATGAACTTCAAGCGGTGCAACTCCGATTGGTATCACGTTTCAAAGGTTTATCCTATATACCTTAGCATCACTTAGTAGTGCTAACTCTCCCAAAATTTCCATATTTATGCATGTGTGCAAGCTTGAAACCAAACCATTTGAGCACACATGTAGGGGGAGCTATCACTATCAAGTTGACTTTGTGGTACTTATCCAAATCATAACATTGAGCTTAAATGTTGGATAAGTGGCATAAAGTCCAAATATTCTTAAATTCCATATCTTTGTAGAGTTGTCATCAATTACCAAAAAGGGGGAGATTGAAAGGCCCTTGTTTGGTTTTGATAATTGAGTGACAACTTTAGGTGGACTAACATGTGTGATGATTGAGATACACAGGAGTTAGTTCACAGGTACATGTGTGTGAGCAACATATGCTATGGTGGGGATGGCTTGGAGATGAGAGGCTCAACACATGAGTTGATGGAGGAGCTCATTGCAAATGAGACATGACATAGAGTCATGTGACCAAGTGGTGAAGATCAAGATGAGGCTTGGCTCAATGGACCGGTTGCAAGTGTGAAGGGCAAGTTGAGGCTACGAAGCGAAGGACCATGCGATGGTGAAGCTTGGACAAGACTTGGCGCCGATGGACCGACGCAACGGTGAAGAGCAAGTGAGGTCAAGATCGACGGACCAAAAGTGTCACATGATGATATGAAGTGGATCATATCATTTGATGATCGTGTCATGCATGCGGTGCATTGGCACAATGGAGGATGACGGTGGAGATGAAAATGCGCAAGGCAAAGGTATAACCTAGGGCATTTCATTTCACCGGTCTAAGGTTGAGTAGAGAAGTACTTGACCGGATTTAGGATAGATGGCCGTACTATCAAGAGGGGTAATCTTGTTTGCATATCGGTCATCTAGTGCCACTTGAGTGATCTAACATTGCGACGTGCTAGGATCGAGTGCGTTGTGAGATGAAGAGAAAATCCTTTGAAAATGATTGTGAAAATGCTAACACACAAGCACATGGAGTTGTACACTTGGTGGTGTTGGCACATTTACAAAGGTGGCGTTTGTTCGCGCCGTGGTTTGTAGGGTTGAGTTGGGCTTGGGTCCCTCTCTCCCTCCCGCCGAGCTTGCGAGGCGGGATTAGGCGCTTCGGGAAAATTGGAGGCATATTTTCCATTGCGCCGAATGCAAATTGTTGTTGGAAACATACTTGTCCATGGTGATCAAGTTGGTATACTTGTTGGATAGCATGGTGGAGAAGATTGCGTTTTCGACGGGCTGTAAATCATGGATTTACAAGCGCCGACGCGGCGGCGGACGGACGCGGCGGGGCGGGCGGACGCGTCCGGCGCGTGGAAGGTTGGCGTGGGCGGCTGGCTCGGGCGCTGCTGTGCGCCGGACGCCGAGGTGGCGCGTCCGGCGCACGCCGGACTCGGACCAAAAACTTCTGGTGCCGAGTGCCGCGCGAGCACGTTCGCCAGACGCGCGCCGGACGCAGGCGGCGGACTCGGGCGAGTCACTATTTAGCGTTCGGCGGTTCTCTGTGCGCGCGGGCGGTGCTGGTGGATGCACTGGCCGGACGCGTCCGGCGGTGGTCACCAGGCGCGTCCGGCGCAGGGTTTCTGAGCAGATCGTGAGGTAGCCGTTGGGGATCAACGGTCGACTTCGAACGGTTGGTACACGTGGCATGACGAGGAGCGCCGGACGCGGCTTGGAGCGTCCGGCGGTGGAGGCCGGACGCGTCCGGCGCTCTTGTTTCGGTTGCCCGAGGTGGCAACGGCTCTTTCAGCCCTTGGGGCTATAAATATGTGTCTTGGCCGGCTGTGGCTGGTTGCTGAGCACGCCCTGGCTATGTTGCCTTGTGTGGTGGTGCTTGGAAGCCCTCTAACTCACATATGCTTGGTGGTGATCATTCGATAGTGTGAGAGAGCGATTTCTAGTGCGTTGCTTTGCGAGATTGCATCGAGTGGCACTAGGTGGTTGTGTTGCAAGCGGGAGAGCTTGTTACTCTTGGAGGTTGCCACCTCCTAGACGACTTGGTGGCAAGAGGCTCCGTGGTAGCACGCATGGAGATACGGTGCTCCGGAGAAGAGATTGTGAGAGGTCGGTACTCACCTCGCGGGGATCGCGAAGAGTAGCCCTATTGGATTGCGCGTGTCATTGAGTTACCACCCTTGAGTGTGTGGGTTTGCTCGGTGCCTTGAGGGGCTCACTTGAGAGTGGTGTCTTGCGGTGCCTTGCGGGGCGTGCCTTGAGGGGCAGGTGACTTGAGGGTCACACTGAAGAACCATCTAGGTGAAAAGACCGGAGGAACCACAAAAGGTGTTGGTCGACACAACAGGACGTAGCTTGGGGGCAACCAAGTGAACCTGGTGAAAAATCGCCGAGTCGTCTTGTGTCCACTCTTCGCGGTGGTTTGCAATCTCTTTCACAAGCTTTGTATTTACATTCTTTACTTTCATATATAGCTTGTGTAGTTGCTCTAGTGATTAGTTAGCTTGAGTAGCTTGTTATTCACCTTCTTGCTTGTGTAGCTAAGAAGTAGAGTAAGTTGCCTTGCTTAGCTTGTGTAGTTAAGTAAGTTTGAGCTCTTGGGTTTAGCTTGTGTGGCTTTGTCCTTGAGCAACTAGTGAACTTAGGTTGGCTTTGTGCTTTTGCTCATTAGAATTGTGTAGGTGCACACCCGGTTGCCAAAGTACTAGTTGCTTAGATTTGTGTGACCTTGCAAGCTAGACTTGTTTAGTGTGCACTAGCTAGATTGGCACCTTGCTTGCTTGTTTTAGGATCTTTTACAAGGTGCATCTAGAGTGATAGTTAGAGGGGTGAAGTCTTGGCTAGGCCGATAGATTTAATTCCGCACTTATATCGGTTAGCCGAGCGATTAGTTTTAAAAAGGACTATTCACCCCCTCTAGTCCGCCATCTCGACCTTACACCAAGTCTCGCCTTGAATTTTCAAACCCTGTGAGAAGAGTTTAATAAAACTTTTCCAAATGCAAAAGTGTTCTATGTATGAAATATGTATCTTGATGAGATAAAACTATCTTGTATTCAAAAGTTTTTCATTTGAGGTCATTTGATACCTCGTTTGACTAGAGTTGACCAAGTCTCGCCTTGAATTTTCAAACCCTGTGAGAAGAGTTTACTAAAACTTTTCCAAATGCAAAAGTGTTCTATGTATGAAATATGTATCTTGATTAGATAAAACTATCTTGTATTGAAAAGTTTTTCATTTGAGGTCATTCAGGGTCTCGTTTTAACTAATTTTGTGAAAAACCACTGTAGGGGCGGCTGGATCACCAGCCGCCCTTACAGTGGCCTGTAGTAAGGGCGGCTGGATCACCAGCCGCCCCTACAGTGCATTAGCAGGGGCGGCTGGTGATCTGGCCGCCAGCCACCCAGCGGCAGCCACTGTAGGGGCGGCTGCATCACAAGCCGCCCCTACTAGAAAATACCAAGTGCTCCTACAGTGAGTTTTTCACGTAGTGGTTAATACTAACTGTGTTGCAGATGGTGGTGGAGTAACATATATGTATCCATCTCACTCTCAAGTGCGAAAACCAATCGACTGGTACCGGCAAAGAGGCCAAGCGCAAAGATCTTGCCAGAGCTGGGAGGACAGGCCACACACGACGACCGTACATGACCTCTAAATAAATCAGCCATATGAAATCTTGGGCGGCGAACATAAAGGTCAGCACCTGCTAAAATATACATCTGCGTACATCTTAAATTTGGATAAACTGCTAACATACATCTGTGTACATCTCATCATAGTGGCATGTGCAACCAGACTAGACAAATCATTTTCTCCATGCATGCATTGGCTGTTCGAGTTGATCGGTTTCTTCTACTGAGATGCTTGATCTATAGGTTGCATCCCTATGTATCGATTTGACATCCAAGGCACCTATCGCAAAATGCGAGCTAGGTTCGACTGAGAAAACTCATTCGTATCATGCCAATTTCTATGTAATATATATGTTGTTTTTTCTGTTACCATCTTATATGCTTATTTTTCTTTTGCTAGGTAATATTCGAATGATGTATGCAGAAGATTGGAGCTTGGGCCTAAGATATATATATGATGCTTGATTTTGAAATTATTGTAGGAGGGTTCCACTCATCAAGGTAATGCAGCCATGTATCTCTATATCAACAATGTAATTGAAGTATTCAATTTCCTACTTATTTATTTTTTAGGAAAAAGGAAAAGACTGCACCTATATACGAGCTATTCATAGGTTAACGTAATCCCTTAGAACTCAAACAAACTTGGAGGAAATGTATTACTGTTTCATTGCTTTACCTATAGTCCATACCAGTCCTAGAACCAAGAGTGTAGATAGAGCATTATCTCCAAGAGTTTCCTTATCCAACCTCTTAGAGTTCAAATTAAGGTCTATGTGAAAAAGCAAAACCACCCTCCAACTATTGCTCTATCCAGCACTCAATATTTAGGGTGATATTTTTGTTAACACTTTATATGTTATTGCTATTGTAGAACTATTAAAGGATAAAAATACTGGAGATAATTGTTTAGGATGCATATTCTAATTGAGGATACGAGGGATTGTTTTGGATCAGAGCTGGGGGGGTTTCAATATAAGGAGATGAAGGGCCTGATTAAATTAAGTTGGATTATTATCAAATAGACTATACATAAAGATTCTTATAATATAGATTAAAGGTAATAACAATATTTAGTCCCTAGATTATTGTTGGTTAAAGTGAAAATACACATAATTAGTGGCTAGCCTTCACATTAATTATCACCGGGAGTGTTAGAAAAAGATAAATTTTAGAAATTCTCACAATAATAAAAATATGTATTCCTTCATTTGGTAGGGTCCAAACATCGTCATTAATAATAGTCGTTCAATCTATTCGTTTTACAAAAAAAATAACTTTGCGCCATTATAAAGAATGTATAAATAATTCCCGAATTTTTCATATAAATTAATCCTCCTGCGTTATTATGAAATATATTTAAAAATAATGCACACAATTTGCATCTAAATTACGCACTCCATTCATTATGAAATGTGATTCCAAATAGGTCCCTAACTTTGCATCCACTATAGAACTTAGTCATTACAAAAGGAAATTTAAAATAGCCACCTCATATATTTTATAAATTACTCGCAATTCGAACTAGGAAAAATAATGCAAATTAACTATACTACTTTTGCATTAAAATTTCTCATATATGCAAATATGAAGTAAAATATAAATCATCACACTTAATTTGTATCTAAATTACCCACCTTATCCATCCTAAAAGTAAACATAAATAACACCAAAATTTCCATATAAATAATACAATAAGCTATCAAGGAAAATAATTAAATATCCATAAAGAATGAAATATATATTCTAAATTAAACACTTCTATAATTGTTAGGTTAAAGTAAGAACGAACTTTTATGTGTCCACGATGTTGAGCATGTAAATCCGTACACATTAATATAAATATTTCTTTTAATAGTTTATCAAGTGTGTAAACATGTTCCCTTAAAAAACTACATAGCAAAGACAATAATAGATAACTTTACGTTATATTAATAGTAATACTCCATGGTATATAATAAATTTCATAATTTTTTATTATAAATAAAATTATGAGTTTTGGCTGAAAATTTACATTTCATCAATATTGGCATGTTAATTTCAAGCACTGTATATTTTATAAAACAATGTTGCTATAAATAAAATTACACGACACAATAGTAATTGACCAGGTGAAAGGAGAAACGACTATAAATATTATTGTAGGAACCAAGAGAGCAATCCTGGACATATAATGTTTGAAAAAACGAAAGATGAAAAATTAAGGATGGAATGTACAATAAAAATTACTATATGAACTTGACATGATGATAAAAATAAATGCAATATCTAGATAAAAAATAAATTTAAAATATAGATTCATGATGGGCACAAAGGTATGCAACAATAGTATATCACAATGGAGCCCAGTCAATTGTAGAAATTTGCACAAAAATCAAAATCAACCTACCATCAATTGTGTAGACTATAATCATCATTGGCAATAAGATATGGCTCAATAATTGATAAGTTTATCACAAGGCTACATGTTTGTATTGTGTATCATGTTTGTAAATGAACAAAGTCATAGACATTAAATAATATAAGTAATGCTTATCTCTTAAAAAATTCTAACCTGTGCGAGAGCACGGGTTGATGAACTAGTGTTTATAAATCATGAGGGGTGGAGGTGACTGAGGTGGGACATAGTAGATTAATAATTCGGTCGGGATAGGCCGAGAGGACGTACCAAGGGAGTGGCCCCGACATGACTGTTGACATTTCTAACGCCACTCAGTGTTAGGTTGTCATCCCCAACATGGCGCCAAAAATGCTGGTACTAATAAATGCAACTGCTTCTAGAAATAAATATGGAATCTGCAAGTGCACGAGATAATACCGATGTAGCATTTTAACCGGGAGTAATCCAGGTATCGTTATTTATAATTTTACCACTTTGGGAAGAGAATGCACTGGATAATGAGTGATGAGCAATGCACATGCGATAATGGAGAGCTTAACCTTGTCTCGTATCGATCATCTCATACGGGGTAAGTGTCACATAAAATATAGGAATGAATGATAATTGACATAAGATAAATGAGAGCATTTAGCCACATAAAATGATAGTAACCATCTCAACTTAGCACTCTAAGCTTATAACACTAGCATGGACTAGGACGATCTAGGGTATAATCCTATGTTATTCTAACTATAAAGTCAAAGCATACAGTGATTAGTGCAAGAACATCTAGCAATCATGGCGGGAAAAGGTTACATCTACGCATAGTGATATTACCAGAGAAGACTAGAGACATAGCAATGACTTCAATGTAATAGGGTTGTTCTGCTAGACCTATACTCGGGAGAAGGGCTACAAAGGACTCAACAGGAGTGTCACTCCCGCGATCTACCTCACGATCCGGAATATAGGGTGCAATCGCAGATAAACACGGTCTAGGCACCACGCCTACACAATATTTGCCACTCACCCATCGATCTAATGAGCAAGCGCTATACGATCCTATGCATAAACATAATTCTAGTCCAACTATGCTAAACATATAATCAAAGTAGACTAAGAGCAATATAATTGAGAACATAATCAAATAGAGCAAAGTCAATCCGGATATAATAGAATAGAATAAAGTACTACTCATAGTATCACGAACAATGATGAATATTACAAGAATGTAGAGGGGAATTACCAAGAACTCCGACAGATCCGGACTCCAAGCTAGGCTTGATTCCCTCTAGATCTATTCCTATGTAGCTATGCTACTAAACTATGGAGCTCTAATTGAGATGGTGGCTCGGCTTTCCGAATTCTCTCGGATGAATGAGTAGAGAATGAATTAGGGTTTCACCCGGGGGGCCGGGGGCTCGAATATATAGCCCCCTAGGATGCACCACAGCCCTCGGATCAAACCGACCTAAATGGACGATTATTATTCATCCTCAAAGGCGGTTGAGGCATGATCCGCGAGACTCCACCTCATTGGTCGAGGTGGAGGGGCGGCCGACTCCTGGCCAGGGGCGGCCGCCTCTGGTCAATGCCAGGTGGGCCCCTGGTTTCAGGTGTCGCCTTCTGGTGTCTTCTAGGGTATACAATTTTACCCGTTCGGACTTTATCTCTATGTAATCCCGACATGTGGGCCTTCATTAGGTTCTTTCCTGATAACCCCCTGCAGAAATAGACAATCACCAAAACTCATGGAATTCTGTCAGTGTAACCTCTATATCTAACAAGTGAACTCATATTAGTCCTTTCTCTTCTGCGTTGACGGTATAAAATTGATACTTAATCACCGTCAACAAACTCCCCCAAGCTTACCTTTTGCTCGTCCCGAGCAAAGATAGACTCGATGATGGATCGGGAGTTGCTACAATGCTTTCACTCCTCACAAGTACACATGCGTTCAAACAAGAACTCTCCTCCAGTTAGAGTGAACTATTCGACTCAAAACTTACTCATATTACCTTTCACCATGGGGCTTGTAACCATCACTTGGGTCTTGAGTAGTTGAAAGATAGAACGGTCAAGTCAAGCGCCATGTTTCCTGCTCTTTGATCAACTATTATTCCGGAGTTTTTGAAATTTTTTTGAAATAAAACTCAGAGTTCCTTGTATGAACCTTTCAGGTCTCTCATTTGTGGTATTTCTGGATCCTCTCCAAGGCATGAGTAGTGTATGCCTTCTCTCTTCTCTCAAAATATGTGGTATTTGTGGAACTAAGGCATAGTGGAAAGTGCCTTCTCTCTCTCACCCTACTTTCTAATAGGCTTATGTGGAGCCCATAGGTGGGAAGACACTCAAACTCATTTGCATATATTGCACAGTTAAACCGTGGATCCAACAGGAACTAAAATAATAATAAAGTCATATGTGCATGTGAATGAGGGAATGGGATGAATGATAGGATGATGGTGATAAGGAAATGATTATGAGGGGTGATCACTTGGTGAACATCTACTTCTACACTTGCTCCTTTGGGGATAACTTGACTCCCTTTATTCGAAAACTTTGAAACTTCTTGAAGGAAGGACTTGGCTACTCTTTCTTTCTTTTTTTCTCTCTTCTTTTTTTTTTTTTTCTTCTTTCTCTTTTTTTTTTTTAGAGCAACCAATCCTCACGAAAACAACACTTTAGCAATGGGGAGTATATAACTTGAAATGATAATGACTAGAGCTTGATGTAGGCAATGGAACGGCGATGATTATTTCTAGATGTTCACTCCCAGGATACGAGAAAAACCTTTTTCTGGATGAAGTGAAATGAATGGCGTATGTATATGTGGATGAATGGATGGATGGATGGATGCGTACTCCCAGGGTAGGAGCAGCATGAGTGCGTATCTCCAGGGTAGAGATAGCACAATATGTGGTGGATATGGATCTATATGTGGGTGGTACCTCTAGGGACAGAAGTATCACAGAATGAATGTAGTATCTATAAAAATGGGTGCATGCTTCTGAGGACAGAAGTAGCATAGATCAACGGATGGAGAGCACATAATATTGACTTTAACTGCATGACTGATTCCTTATGGGTCCACAGCATAACCACACTCAATGCCCATAAAGACTACACTCAATGCCTATAATATGATCTATATAAAGAGATGGGGTTTCCTAATCTAGTAAGCATGAATATATGGCTGTGGTAGGAATTTGAACTCTCATCATAAAGGAACTCATCATGCAAGGATTTAATATTTTTAAAGATAAATTCCCCAGAACTCTAGTATCTCTAGGAGCAAGATGGACAGCAGCTCAAAACTTTCCCATATCATACCCGTCAACCACCTAGACTTAGATCAAGTGTTTGCTACCCACAAGATTCGGGTTCGAGCAAATCTCAAATCTAAACGGTTGTGTCCAAAACTCGGGAGAGTGCAAGGTTGAAAACTAGGTACTTGAAAGGAATTACGTGCGAGCAACTATTCATCATCTCCATGTAGAGTTTATTCTAGGGACTACTTCCAAGACAGTTGCAAGAGCTCTCCAAAAATAGAAAAAGATAAATAAGAAAATCTTTACGGGTTTCTATGGTTATGCATCTTTTTTAGTTGTTTTAACAAAGCACACTCTAATAAGGCATAAATAGATAAGTTGGAAACACTTAGCTTGGTACACGGGGGATGCCCTCCCCCAAGCTGGATGCTGACATAGTCTGCTGATGTTGCTGACAGGAAATGAAGACGTTCTAGTCCTCCCGGAGTATCATGAATAGTTGCTGTTGGAGACAGCACTTGAATGTTGCTGGCAGCATTCCGACAGGGAACTGGATGTCCTTCTGCTTGTTAGCTCTTCTTGATCCTTGATGTTCTGTGAAGCTCAAATAGACAGCAACGCTTGTGGAACTAATTAAGTGTTAGTGATAAAACTTGAGCTTTGGTTGTCTAGAACTTTTCTAACTTAAACTTATTCTAACGGGATCACGGGAAATATTTTTATCTTTTTATTATTTAGGAAATGCAAACGAGGAAAGATAAATATCTTTGAGAAATTATTTTTGTGCCACCACGGTGAATGATTATCCACATGGGGCTTAATGATTTTACGGATGCAAATGCATAACATCTTTATTTTCTTTTTCTACTGCGAGATAATGACACAACGATGCAAGTAGGGAAATAAATATGCTAAGGTAAAAATAATGCAATGCTGAAAAAGTAATGCTGATAAATACCAAGTTACCTCTTGGCGCGGCGTTCGGTGGTTTTAAGTCCTCCGAACAAGACTTGTCATGTTCGCTCATTTTTCAAGGGGCGCATTGGCTGGCGCCTCTGATGACGTCGCCTCGCGTGTAGGACTTGATTCTGATTTTGCTTTTACCTTCCACACCTTCTTTGTGGGAGAGGATGACCTTGAGGAGAAAGTTTCTTGGAGCACTTGTTTTTCTTCTATTGGTAGCACCTCTTCTTCTTCTGCAATGTTCTTCTCTTCGGGTACCAATCTTCATATCTGGACACTTCTCCTTCATAGTCGGCCCATCCATCGAGTGATGTTCTTCTTGTTACGCGGCCAGTGCACGCTGCCTTCTCCTTTCTTTGTTCTTCTTGGGCTCCTCAGTGATTATATAATTATTGTTGAAGTAGCGGCGTACCTTCTCAGTGGGGAAGTGGAAATGAATCTCCCCTGTTCCAATATAGATGATGGCTCTTGTGGTGTTCAGGAATGCTCTTCCTAGGATGATCGGGGGATCGTAATCATCTCCCATATCGATGACTAGAAAGTCTGTGGGGACATAATGGTCATCTATCTGGATGAGGACATTCTTCACTTCTCCTTCGACGAAGCGGAATGTCTGATATGCCATCTGTAGCTGTGCATAGGTGGGCTCCAGAGGCATAGTGCCATATAGATATTCATAGGTTATCTTGGCCATAATGTTGACGCCCGATCCGGTGTCACGATGCCTTTATTGAAAGAGCTTGTTGATGGAGCATTGGATGGTTGGGACACACGGGTCATCCTTCTTGATCGACGTGGGGACCCGAGTAAGTGGTCATGCTCCACTGTGGACTGCGGTGACCATCCTCACTGTCTCCGTCTTCTTTGTCTTCTTATCCTTGGTCTTGTTCTTCTTAGCTGGGTTCTTCTTCTTCTCATTGTTCTGCTGATGAGGGTGTGCTGGGAACTGCAGCACTTTGTTCTTGAAGAAGAAGGTCTCTCTCTCTTGCCCTTGATGTTGAAGATGATCTTGGCAGTGTTGGCATACATAATAGCTCCAGCAGTGTTCAAGAATGGTCGTCCTAGAATGATGGGGGACCTTTTGTCACTGCCTGTATCCACTACCACAAAGTCTGCAGGAACATACGAGTTGCCCACTCATACACATATGTCTTCAAGTATTCCTAAGGGAACATGGAGCGACTGATCTGCAAGCTGCAAGCACATGGTTGTGTATGCTAGGGGACATCTGAATAGCTTCTCATATATCACCCTTGGCATGGTGTTGATGCTTGCGCCGAAATCACAGATTGCCTCATTGAAGTTGGTACTTCCAATGGAGATCGGAATGACTGGTCTCTCTGGATCACCCTTCTTGATTGGCAGAGTTGCATCGATCCACGACCCTTTCGATGGGTTACTCCAGCTCTCTTCTACATTGAATATATCAACAAGATTTGCAGTTTTGAGCTCTTCCGGTTGTCCTGCGCCGCTTACCTTGGCCGGCGGAGGGAGCAAAGTTGGCAAGCTTTGTTGTACCGAGACTCTAGTATTTTGTTGAAGCTGAGCTGACTCTTGATGGCATTGGAAAAGCCATCCATTCTATTGCTGATGGTCTCTAGGGCCTTGTCATTTGATGCTAGCTTCTTGGACAAGTTGTCCATCAACTTGCCTTGATTTAGCACTAACTCTCTCAAAGGCGGCTGGTTGTAATTATTGTAGGAGGAGTTGTTACCTTGATAGTTGCCTGAATAATTGCTTGAGTAGTTAGACCTCTGCTGATGATTCCAACCTTGATTCTGCTGAGGACGATAGTAATTGTTGTTGTTATTGTTGAGGTAGTTCACGTCCTCCTTCAGCTCTGGGCAGTTAGCACCTGTGTGCCCAGTCTCTCCACACTCTTCACATGTCATGCGAGCATCATGTATATGCATGACTTCTTTCTTCTCCGTGGCTCTCTCATCGAGCCTCTTCATTAGCAGATCCATTTTGGCGACGGCATGTCTACCTCCTTCACCGGTGCATTCCTCCACCTCTCTTGCTTCAGGTCGAGTTCTTTCTTCACTCCAACCTTGGTTGGACGCCATCTTCTCCACAAGAGCTATGGCTTGAGGAATAGTGAGTGATAAGAATGCACCTCCAGCAGCAGCATCCATCGTCTCACGTGTGCTGTTGCTGAGCCCATGGTAGAATGTCTGCATAAGCAGCTAATTCTCCATGCCATGATGAGGACATTCGAGGATGTAGTCTTGAAAGCGCTCCCAAGCTTCTGGGACAGTCTCATCATGTTGTTGCTGAAAGCTTGATATCTTCCCACGAAGAGCATTTGTCTTGCCCATGGGGAAGAACTTCGCCAAGAAATTAGTGGAACATAGTGTCCACGTAGTATTCTTCTCCTTATTGGCGTAGAACCACTGCTTCGCTCTCCCCAAAAGTGAGAATGGGAAGAGGCGAAGTAGTATAGCATCTCTGGGGACATCCTTGATGGTGAATGTGCTACAAATCTTCAGGAAGTGTTGAAGATGAGCACTAGCATCTTCATGGGCCTTCCCACAGAATTGGCTTGCTTGCACCATGTTGATCGGCGCGGGCTTGAGCTCAAAAGCTCGTCGATGTCCGCAGTGGTCCAAGTACGAATGTTGTCCGTAGTGGGCCGAGAACTCATGGAGTGACTTGTTCGCCATGGCTTCAAACGCTGGTGTCAAGTCTCGAACGAAAGATTGACTTTACTCTTCCGACAAACTTTCAAGTTGAGTTGATGATGATGATTGATTGGTCTTCTTCAACTTGCTTCTGGCCTTCCTGAATAAAGCTTCTGGATTGTCAATATAATTATCAGGAAGAGTAGTCTTTTTCATACATTGCCCTGCATAAGATATAAAATAAACAAAAGACATGGGTAAGACTGTATGAGTAGAGAATGGTGACAGTGCTCAATCTCATTATCTAGTGCAATGCTGCTCATTATCCATTGGCTTTCAACCTTCCCCGGCAACGGCGCCAAAAATGCTTGTTGACATTTCTAACGCCACTCGGTGTTAGGTTGTCATCCCCAACATGGCGCCAAAAATGCTGGTACTAATAAATGCAACTTGCTTCTAGAAATAAATATAGGATGCACAGCGCACGGATAATACCGATGTACCGGGAGTAATCCGGTATCATTATTTATAATTTTACCACTCGGGAAGGGAATGCACCGGATAATGAGTGATGAGCAATGCACATGCGATAATGGAGAGCTTAACCTTGTGCGTATCGATCATCTCATACGGGGTAAGTGTCACATAAAATATAGGAATGAATGATAATTGACATAAGATAAATGAGAGCATTTAGCCACATAAAATGATAGTAACCGTCTCAACTAAGCACTTTAAGCTTATAACACTAGCATGGACTAGGACGATCTAGGGTATAATCCTATGTTATTCTAACTATAAAGTCAAAGCATACAGTGATTAGTGCAAGAACATCTAGCAATCATGGCGGGAAAAGGTTACATCTACGCATAGTGATATTACCAGAGAAGACTAGAGACATAGCAATGACTTCAATGTAATAAGGTTGTTCTGCTAGACCTATACTCGGGAGAAGGGCTACAAAGGACTCAACAGGACTGTCACTCCCGCGATCTACCTCACGATCCGGAATATAGGGTGCAATCGCAGATAAACACGGTCTAGGCACCACGCCTACACAATATTTACCACACACCCATCGATCTAATGAGCAAGCGCTATACGATCCTATGCATAAACATAATTCTAGTCCAACTATGCTAAACATATAATCAAAGTAGACTAAGAACAATATAATTGAGAACATAATCAAATAGAGCAAAGTCAATCCTGATATAATAGAATAGAATAAAGTACTACTCATAGTATCATGAACAATGATGAATATTACAAGAATGTAGAGGGGAATTACCAAGAACTCCGACAGATCCGGACTCCAAGCTAGGCTTGATTCCCTCTAGATCTATTCCTATGTAGCTATGCTACTAAACTATGGAGCTCTAATTGAGATGGTGGCTCTGGCTTTTCTGAATTCTCTCAGATGAATGAGTAGAGAATGAATTAGGGTTTCACCCAGGGTCCAGGGGCTCTGAATATATAGCCCCCTAGGATGCACCACAGCCCTCGGATCAAACCGACCTAAATGGACGATTATTATTCATCCTCCAAGGCGGTGGAGGCATGATCCGCGAGACTCCACCTCATTTTTTCGAGGTGGAGGGGCGGCCGACTCCTGGCCAGGGGCGGCCGCCTCTAGTCAATGCCAGGTGGGCCCCTGGTTTCAGGTGTCGCCTTCTGGAGTCTTCTAGAGTATACAATTTTACCCGTTCGGTCTTTATCTCTATGTAATCCCGACATGTGGGCCTTCATTAGGTTCTTTCCCGATAACCCCCTGAGAAATAGACAATCACCAAAACTCGTGGAATTCATCGTGTAACCCCTATATCTAATAGGTGAACTCATATTAGTCCTTTCTCTTGCTGCGTTGACGGTATAAAATTGATACTTAATCACCGTCAACAATGACCCTCTTGTTGGGCCAAGCCAGATCGGCGCGTGATTGCCAACGGTCCGTGTCGTGCCTAGGCTGGACTTGAATACGCACCATGATCATCATGTCGTGCCATGACTAGGCCAGGCCAAAATGTCAGGCTATGGGCCGTGCCCATGGGCCTCGGGTCATATGGCCTTCTATAGTTGTAGGTGATGAATTAATTCCCAAAATATGCTATATATACCTAACAATGCAGTGTCAATGTATTTATCTTTGTATTAGCATTTTGGACTAGTTCCAAAATATTGGAATCCTTTACCATGTTTAATATTTTGGTGTTATAATGGTTGCATTTAGTATAAGGAGAACACTCTTGGCTTTGTTATTCGCTCTTATGTTGATCTAAAGTATGGGCTACATCGTGAAAAGCCATTACATCGGATGATAATGGAAAAATCTTGACACAATTTTATATCTTTTTCAGATTTTTTTTTCATATGTACTTTGGAGATATATAATATGCCAAGTTTTTAATATAATTCTCCCCTTCCCTTGGCAAAAAAAGCCGTGGATAATTGGGTAGAAAAGTCAATGCCTCATCAATTATTCAATTATCAACAAATCAAACGAAATCTAACTATATATACAAGGAAAAGGAAAACAACTTTTTTTAGATAATGAAAAGTATATTTCCGGCTTCAGTCATTCTCTGTCGAGGATGCATCAGGCCATAATTATTCCAACAGGTAGCCAGTGCTACAAATAAGACATATGTCACCAGACAATACTTGTACAACTAAAATTAAAAGAAGGGCCTGGCTAAGGTACACCCTTTATACCTCATAGGAGGTAAGATTTCAAATGAATCTTAGTCGTTGATTTTGAGTTTCATATAACAATTGAATAATTATTAACTAACTAAAATGTTCGAAAAAATAAAAGGAAAAGGCAACAAACTAAACAAATGTATAGAAGATATCTACTGTCCAAAAATAGTTTGTTTGTTGCCATAGAAACCGATGGAGTGCACCAACATCCATCAGCAACATGCAGGTGGAACATGCAAGGCAAATCTGTAGGGAACGAATCGATGGCCTCCACATGGCGGGGACACGAACGGGAACACCGAAAGGGAACACCCAAGCTTCGGATACGTTCTTTTTTTTCTTTTTCTTTTTTTTCAGAAGGGGCGCTATTTTTAGTTCATCGATCCGCATCTCGTCATCATGAGGAAACAGAACCGAAACAGAACCGCCGCCGCCGTCGTCCCATCGGCTTTGTCGTTCTGTGGCCACCTGTCGATCTCCAAAGACGGGAGACGAAACTACGGAAGCGCCACCGGGTCGACCTCGAAGGCGGCGACCTCTTTGCTGTTGTCGCCGTGGACGTCGCCGGTGGAAAGGTCCCGAACGAGGACCTTGGTAACACCAGGTTATGCGCTTGTACCCGTCGTACGAGCGCGCCTCCACCATGGCACCATGGCCGTGGAGCTCCCGGAGGCGAAACGGCCTTGCCATGGCTTAGACCGTAGCACGAATCGAGATCTTGGCAGGCTGAGGCCGCCGGCGTACCTCCGGATCTTGTCGGCGACGCAGCATCCATGCATTCGTGGGCGGTAGACAAGCTGCTGAACGGCTCCCGGTTCCGAGTGGAGAGGACAAGCCGAGGCCGCCGGCGTACTAACGTACATGCATTCGCGGCGGAAGACAAGCTGCGGCTCTGTTTCTCGTATCGTGCCTGCGGTGCTAACGGAGGAAAGAGACGAGGGCCCATCTCTTAAAGGGAGCCAATAAAAAGTGGACACGTGCGCCGGGACACAGAAGGGGACACGCCTACGGGACACACAAGCTTCAGCCGTGCCTAGCACCATGCCAGACATCATATGCATGAACACGTCAACACATAGTGATGGTTTGAGCCTAATCAACGTATTCACGTTTGTCATCATAAAAATAAATAATTAATTAATGTAAATTAATTTAAATACCAACATATATTCACGTTCCAATTTAAATAAATAACTAAAATGCACCTCTGCATTTGTGACATTGTAGAAAAAAATACCACTAACGTTTATGTACAACTAATGTTGAGATAAGTTACAAATAATAAAAATATACACCCGTCACATTAATGAATGTTCACGGCCACATATCACGTTGGGAATCATACAACACAAATCCACGGTCACATATTTGCATGCATGTAGATCTTTAATTGATAGATATGTTACCTCAAATTTAGTTACTTTCCTATTTCCCAAAAATAATAAAAAAATTTAACATATTACCTCTTAGGAGGTAATATCTAATTATAACCGCCTAGATCGACGGTCCACAATCATTTGGAAGTACCGTAGCAAAACCCTTAAAACAAATTGACGAAAAAATTACATCCCCAACAAGGAACTCGAGTAGTCTTACGCGACATTCTGACTTGCTCCATGAAGTCAACTCGAAAAGAATATAACCACCACGTCGACAAGTCGCCGTCAAAACACGTCTGTCAGACCTAAAAAGGGTACTGAAAGATCGTAGGACACCAACCACCATTGAAGACTCTGGATACTGTATCCTGGTAATGGCACGAAGCACCTGGTGCATGTGCAAAGGAACCACCATCTCGATGTCGGCACCAGAGCTGACAACCCAAGGGATCTTTCAAAACCGACGTCTCCAACGAGAAAATGACATCCAAAGATGCCATCATCGTCCAACCAGAGACACTGGTGTTAGGTTTTCACTCGGAGAGATCCTCAACAAGGACAAGACGACGCCTCCAGCGAGGAAAGTGATGCCCACAGGCGTCACCGCCGTCAAAACATGGTAGTGAGTGACCACTGCCACTACCCACCAAGAGCCGTGCCGTTACGCCAAACACCAGCGACGTGGTCCATCACTGGATTCGGCCACAAAGGATGTCAATTATCAAATCCCGAAAAACTGAGCGCCACCGAAGAGTTGCCCATTGCGAATGTTGAAAACCAACATGGGTGTTGCCCCCTGCCCTAGGGTCGTCGTGTCCGGACGCTAGGCCCAAAACCCAGCGCCCCTGCTAACGCCGCCTCCTCCATCTTGATAATCCTGGCCGCTGCCGTAGCCGTCTAGGCCAGCTGCCACCCCTGCAACAGGTAAAGCCGTGTGGGAAGTGGCAGGTAGAGAAGGACAGCACCCCAACGCCTGCACGGACCACCGCCGCCACTGCCTCAACCGTCGTCAGCTGTCATCGGCACTGGCTGCTGCCGCCACCAGCCACGCCGTTCAGCTTGGAAGGCCATACCCAGCAGCTAGGAGGTCGAATCTGGCCTCCCGGACACCGGATCAGAACGCCTGAACTGGATCGGCAGCCCCGACCGATGCCACCATTGTCGACCAGAACTGGAGGAGGGAACAGGCGGAGGAGAACGGGACCCCACCGCCATCCCCTGCACCAGCTAGGGCACCATCCAGCACCACTGCAACCGCAGCAGCCTTCCCCGCCGACATCCACGCCGCAGGTGGGGGACCGTCGGCAGGCTGCGGCGCACGCCACCGCACTTGAGGGATGAGGGCCTCGCCGCCACCATCCCAGCCAGCCGAGAGGCCTTGCCGACGGCCAGCTCCGGTGGCTGCGCGACCAGAGAATGGAGGGAGAGGGACCGGCGGCTAGGGTTACTTCTGGCCGCCCGGGTTGCCGCGTGGGGGCGACGCGGGGCAACTTAATTCCAGGGCAGGAAAAGGAAAACAACTAAGGTTTATTTTCTTCTCGGTTTCTGACTGGACAACGACTCGGGTTCCCCCAACATCGCCGCATCTCGCTTCATAAAAGTCTCTGCCATTGCGGCCTGCAAATTTATATTCTGATCCTTCCATATGGGCGCGTGCGTGTCGAGCTCTGTTGGTGGCGGCGACGATGCACAAAGCGCATCAACCATCGTCTCCACGGCCGTGAAGTGGTCGCACGTCTTCAAGATCGACGGGTATTCCCAGAGCAAGGGACTCGCCAATGGCAAATTCATCGAATCCCAGCACTTCGACATTGGAGGTCATCGCTGGTACATCAGGTACTTCCCTGATGGAGTGATGGTTATTCCACAGACAGCGCTGGTTGGATAGAATTCTACCTGTATCTCACTCACAACAATGCGACGGGTGCTGAGGCAAACTATACCTTCAGTTTACTTGACAACGTCGGACAACCAGTTCCGTCGCATAGCTTTAGCGACGGCCTCATACGCAGTTTCAATTTCAACCATTTCTGGAGCAACGGATGTGGATACAGAAAATTCATTGTGAGGCAAGCCCTGGAGGAATCAGCCTATCTGAAGGACGACTGTTTCAGCGTCAGGTGCGACGTCACCGTCTCCACGAACACGAAGAGGCGCACCAAGGGCGCCTCGCAGTTCGTCACGGTGCCACCGTCAGACATGAACCAGCACATCGGCCGTCTCCTTTCGTCTGGGGAAGATGCGGACGTCACGTTCCAAGTGGGCGACGCAACGTTCGCCGCACATCGGGTCGTGCTCGGTGCTCGGTCCTCGGTGTTAAAGGCAGAGCTCCTCGGCGCCATGAATGATAGGAGGAGCAGCCACGTACTACAGATTGTTGATATGGAGCCAAGAGTGTTCAAGGCTATGCTGCACTTCATCTACACGGACGAGTTTCCTAAGGTGGACAAAGGTGATACCTTTGCCATGGCTCAGCATCTACTCGTAGCGGCGGATAGGTATGACCTGGAGAGGCTAAAGCTCATGTGCGAGCACAAGCTTTGCGACTGCATCAGCACTAGCAACGCGACGACTACATTGGTGCTTGCAGAGCAGCACGGATGCAAAGGACTCAAGGAGGCATGCTTCAGGTTCCTCAAGTCACCGGGCTATCTAAAGAGGATCATGGACAGTGATGAGTTTCAGCATCTGAAAAGAAGTTGCCCCTCTCTTCTAAACGAGTTGCTCGCCAACGTTGCTCGCTGAGTGAGGAGTCGACACTCCAGGACATTGTAGTTTTATTGTGCAGATGGTTAATCAAGCATGCTGGATAAATTATCTAGAATCTACAATTGTAATTGTAATTATTAGCAAGGCAAATTTTTGTGTTATACATGGTTCAAACTTGGAATTTGCTGTTGGACACCGCCAACATCGAAATTTGCTGAATACCACTAATAAATTTACTGATGGACACTGTATTGGTTATTTAATTCATTTTTTATTTTTCATTCAGTTTGAGAGACAGAAGATGGACAAATTTTTCATTCAGTTTGCTGAATACAACATTGGCGAGCAGCTCGTTTAGAAGAGTGGGGCAAACTGCTTGTCAGATGCTGAAACTCATCACCGTCCATGATCTTCGGCCCGGTGACTTGAGGAAACTGAAGCACGCCTCCTTCAGTCCTTTGCATCCATGCTGCTCTGCAAGCACCAACGTAGTGGTTGCCGTCCTAGTGCTGATGCAGTCGCAAAGCTTGTGCTCGCACATGAGCTTCAGCCTCTGCAGGTCATACCAATCAGCCGCCACGAGTAGATGCTGAGCCATGGCAAAGGTATCACCTTTGTCCATCTTAGGAAATCGTGCGTGTAGATGAAGTGCAGCATAGCTCTGAACACTCTTGGCTCCATGTCATCAATCTGTACGCGGCTGTTCCTCCTCTCCTTCATGTTGCCGAGGAGCTCCGCGCCTCCGCCATGAACACGAAGGACCGAGCGCTGAGCACGAGCCGATGTGCGGCGAATGTCTCGTCGCCCCCCTGAAACGTGACGTCCGCTTCCACCCCTGATGACAGCAGACGGCCAATGTGCAGGTTCATGTCTGACGTTGGCACCATGACGAGCTGCGTGGCGCCCACCCTGCGGATCTTCTTGGAGACGGTGACGTCGCACCTGACTCAAACTGTCGTCCTTCAGATAGGTTGATTCCTCCAGGGCTTTCCTAGTAATGAATTGTGGGTATCCCCATCCATTGTCTGGGGACTTGAAAGTTTGTATGGAGGCGTCGCTCAGGCAATACGACTGAACTAGTTCTCCGGCGTCGTCAAGCAAACTGAATGAAAAGCTTGCCTGAGCACCCGTTGCATTGTTGTGATTGAGGTGCAGGTACAAGGATATACCAGCGTTGTCTGTTCCGTTACCGTCAGGGTAGTACCTGATATACCAGCGATGGCCTCCGATGTCGAAGGGCTCCGATTTGATGAAGTTGCCATTGCCGAGTCCCTTGGTCCCGGAGTACCCGTCGATCTTGAGGACGTGCGACCCTTTCACTGCCGTGGAGACGATGCCTGACGCGCTGTGTGCTACGTCGCCGCCACCAACAGAGCTGGAAATGCACGCGCCCATATGGAAGGATCAGAATAAAGTTTGCTGGCCGCTATGGCAGGTCGGTGGAGAGCGAGAAGCTTTTATGAACCGAGGTGGCGATGTAGACCGAAACGCGGAACCGGACTCGTTGGACAATGTGAAACCGAGAAGGACGTACACGAAAATAAATCTTCAGTTCTTTTCGGTTTTGCTTGTGCACATGTACAAATAGATTGCGTTCGATATATAGGTCACCACCTGCAGAGCCGGAGTGATAGCCGTCGTGACCGTGCCGGTTTAGCCTAGCCAGGGCGTTACCCAATGGCCGTCGTGTCCGTGCCGGTTTGGGCTAGGCACAGCATGGCCATGGCCCGATGGACGTCGTGCCCATGCTGGCTTGGCTAGAACAGAGAGGGTCGTGCCTAGGCCACTACCATAGTACGCTGTGTCATCCATTGCCGGCCAGTTAGTAGAGGCCTACTAAGGGCCATCATAGTAGCCTCTACCGACATATATAAAGTAGATTCCTCAAAAAAAAAACATATATAAAGTAGACCAAAACTAGTTGTTAATCCATTGGGTTTAAATAGGGCTTTAATCGATTTCCAGATACGGACCTTTGAAGTACTCCCTCCATATAGTATTTAAAACTCGTTTAGGACATGATTGCGCTTACCAAGGAGTGATTAATTAGTGAGCATTTTTCCCAGTCTGCCCCTATTAAATACGGTTGGTGGTGCATTCCATACAAGAAACAATCATGGTTCAAATGGCTAGTGTAGTGAAGCTAATGCGGATTATGGGCGCGGGCGCGTTTTCGATTCTTGGCAACCTCATTTTTTTTTTGTTTGCTTGATCTTGCATATAAGACAAACACTTTGCAGCGGGGGCCCCAGTCATTTACAAAATCAATCGAGCCTAAATCTAAAAATCCTTTTCTTTGGCACTTTTCCATCTAGACCTAGAAAGTGAAATAAAATTGCGTTTCCTTCCCTTTTCTTCTCCCCCTCGTCGGGACGGAGCAGTGGCGGCCATTTTTCCGGGCCGGTCGATTTTCAGCGGGATGGTCGACGGCAGCAGAGGATGGGTGGCGGCGCAGCACCAGGAGGCCCGCGCCCTTCCATGGAGGGGCTCGACGCGGCTGGGGCTTGCCCGTGGCGGCCTGGCCACTCCGGTGCGATCAACACGTAATACCTAGAATCTTCGCGAACATATGTCATGTTCGCGACGTCCAGAGGAGGAGAGGTGATCTCACATATACCCTGAACACATATGCACCGAGATCAGCTATCACTACACCACAACACTTTTACAGCGTCAGATATCTGACGCTATATCTTTTTTAGAGCAACTCCAACAGTTTGCTAAAAGCACTTGGCATCCTAGGATTTTTGCCAAAATCACAAAAAACAGCCTCCAACAAGTTGGCAAAACTACTTGGCATTTCTGTGAGCTTGGCAAAATTCTCCATTCACTTGTCAAATATGCCAAGTGCTCCATCACTTGGCATCACGTGTATCCAATTTGCCAACTTGTTGGAGGCTTCATTTTGTGATTTTGGCAAAAATGCTAAGATACCAAGTTCTTTTGCCAAACCCAAATAGCAAACTGTTGGAGAAAACTTCTTTTTTCACTTGCCATTTGGTTTTGAGACTTGGCAAAACTATAGATTTGCCAAGTGAGTTTTAGCAAACTGTTGGAGTTGTCGTCAGATGATCTGACGCTAAACATTTTTCAGAGACCATCTGACGCTAAATCTTGATTTAGCGAGCCATTATCTGACGCTATAGATATTGATATTTAACATTTAACAATCTGACGCTAAAACTACTTATGGCGTTATGCTATCTGACGCTAAAAAATGGTCCCACCTGTCAGCCCAGCTTGGATGCAAATTTCAGCCCAGCCCAGCCCAGGAACATAGAGAGACCGAGATGTTTCTCCCCAAACCCTAAATCCTCCAGACTCGGCCGCACTACCCCACACCCGCCTCTCACTTCCTTCGGTTCCTGCCACAGTACGCGTCGCTCCAGCTTAGGCCCGCCGCCGCTGCTGCTGCCCCATGTCCGCCGTCTCCCCAGCCGGCGCGCCGCGCGGCCGACAGCTGCCTGCCCCAGATCAATCGTCGCCCCTCCCCTCCTGCGCATGGCATCCAGGGCGCTGCCTATCCTGGTGAGCAGCTGCCTCCCGGCGCAAATCGCGCCGCCGGTTGCCGCCTGCCCTAGATCCATTAGCGCCGCCGCCCCTCCTGCTCACGGCGTCTGGGGCACGGCCCATCCTGCCGAGCTGGCCGCCAGCAACGCCGAATCTGGAGGATCCCGCCACCATGCCCCTTCGATGCCCGCCGTTGCCGATGGTGAGGTGCGTCTCTGACTGCTTCTGCCTTAGGTCGTGGCTTATGACTTTCTCCTGTTCGAAATCTCTAGTGATTTGCCTTGTTTGCAGTATCGAGACCTTTGCTGTTAGAAGCCGAAGCACTTTCACGGTCCCCTGACTATTCTATTGTATTTGTTGGTGTGCTGATTAACACAGTTGCAGTATCAGAACGTGACTGACCAGATAAATATATGTATGTATATAGAATACTAATATATACTACCTGTTTGCTCTACGTGGGCCATGTTTGAACTCTGCTACTTTATGTACATGGAAATCAGTTGTCCTGCATCTAAGAATTGCCACAGTACTGTTAAACCTTATTCAAGTGATTACTTACATCATTGCAGTGAACTTTGAAAAAAACTACTGATGCAATCACATAATACTACAGATACTACCTTGGTTCTTATTTTTCTTTGTGAATTTTTTTCATAGCAGTGAGGCATACTGAACAAAACTATGCAGTTGTCATGAGTATCACTATATCTTTTTCTTATGAATAGATAGTTTTTGCTATATAGAGTAGTAGATGGCTGAATTGTTATAGTCTTATATGTAAGCATGATGTAAAAACCACATGGCACATGCCTTGCTTTTTCTTATTTCTACAAACTACAGTAGTGCTCATGCTTCCTATTTTTTCAATAGGCTTTCTACCCCAAATCCAAGGACTTACATTGGTACAGGCAAGGTTTCTGAAATCAGGAGTGCTATTCAAGCCCTTGATGTTGGGACTAATTTTCTATGACGAGTTATCTCCTGGGTAAGGGTCTCACTTATTACTCTGCTATGTGATTCGATCTGTTTTTCCTTGTTTGTCGTATCTCAGACCCATCAAATGAACCCAACCGATCTGTTTTTCCTTGTTTGTCGTATCTCAGACCCATCAAATGAACCCAACTGTATGATATTTAGCTTGTGCTGATCATTAACTATTATGCTCAACATTATGTCACACCTTAGCTTTCAGCTAAAAGTTAATAGCACCTTTTGGAGCATGTACTGATTGGTCGATCATCTCATTATTTTGCATTCTGTTGAAATTCTAAGTTCATGGAAGCTTGCTCTCAGTATAGGCATGTGTTGTATTATGGAATTTAGTTGGCCACTTCACAAAGAAACAAAGCAAGATGATGAATGACATTTGCCTAAATCATTTTAAGATTAAAACCTGAACTATACTAATCTGAATTGTTGCAGGAGCAAGCATTTCCATTGTGGTACGTACCATGTACACATCAACCATACTAGTCTTGTTAAGTTCAAACATCAAAGCTGATGTGTAGTATAGTGCAGATATTATTACCTTTGTCACTGCTGGCCGTGGGGTTCCATTGTGACAAGAGGAATGCCTACTCTTGTATTAGTAAATGGCAACCAATTACTAAATGGGAACCAATTACTGATGGCAGAACACTGTTTCTAGCTTTTACTGGTAGTTGCTTCTTCATATGCAAAGCGTCGTAGTTATCTGTCCTAACTTCTCTTTGCTTGCACGTTTCAGTAGTTCAGAGGAGTAGCATGGGAGATCCTTTGTTTATACATTTCCAGCAGCAGTTTTCAGCTTCAGATCTTGAACAAAAGCAGGTGGACAGCAGCACCTTGTGCTGAATTGGTTCAAATATGTTTAGATGCTCTTATTTCACGTCAACTGTGAGCCAAAATCAAGATAGTCCATCTATGTTGAGATGCTAAATGCTTTCCCACTTAATATGCATACCACTCAAATGGCATATGCTGAATTTTACTGAATTTTCAGCATGTCTTGATCAGAGTTATATATACTATCCCATATATTAGGCTCAAATCTGAGTTTTTAGCAAGTCCTGGTCTGAGTTATGTTAATCTAAATTTTCAGCATGTCTTGATCAGAGTTATATATACTATCCCATATATTAGTCTCAAATCTTTGCAGTATTATGTGTCCGTTGGTGTCCCTTGATTCTAAATTATGTTCTGTTCATATGGTATGGTTGTGGATGCAGCTTCATTATATGATGTATATGCTCTTCTGCAAAGAGCTTGCGCTGATGGACTACCGCATGAATACAGTCTATAATCCTTTGGTGGTCGCTACTTCTCCTGCACACTAAGCAAGAGTCCTCTTTGGACAGAAACTCTGGAGTACCACACTGGTGTCTACCAGCAGCATGTAAGCGCTCCTCTTGCACTTCCTGAATCTCTAAGACTGACTTCAAAAATGGTAGGCTAATTTTGAGTGAGGAAATAGTAGGCTAATTTTAAGTGAGGAAATAGTAGGCTAATTTTGATTCATGGTATAACATGTTAAATTGTAGCAGTACTAGCTGGTTGTCAAATGTGAAAGAAAACAATGAGTACATTGTATATGCCTTGTAGCAGTACATTCTTAATAGTTTTGTTGAAGCACAGGTCCACGACCTTGCATTACTGTTTGGATTCTAAACATGATTCTTCACTGCCTCCATTGTATTGAACTGTTGAATGATGGTTGTCTACACTTGTCTGATTATAAACTACTGTACAACAGGTTTACATATTATGACTTGCCTAATCACATGGTTATTTTTTTCAGGCAGTGCTAGCCACTGGTCTTTGGCTTGAGTTTCTCGATTCTGGAAATTGGTTCTCCACAACTGGATGTGCTCTACTGTTGGCAAGCCATTGTTTGTGGCTTTTAAATTTCTGGAAATGATTGTGTCCACAAACCTAGAATGTGAAACATAGATAAACTACTAGTTTTGCTTGCTAGGATGTGCATTCATGTATTCTTTTTGTGCTTGACTTTATTGGATGATGTACACCATGCAAACATATGGTGTATAAGACAAGATTTATATGGTGTACAAGACAAGATTGTATCCTATATGTTTTGACCTTCATGTGATGTATATGTTACTATATCTTCATGTTATGGACATTAAGCTTGAATATGGGTTCTATAATCGTATTTATTTTTTTTGGCATATTTATATAGTCCCATTGGACAATCTGACGCTATAAATACAATGATCGTTGGATGATCTGACGCTGTATGTATTGTAGCAGAGTATCTGACGCTAAACATTACCAATGGATGATCTGACGCTAAAAAATTTCACGGCAACAGACTTTCTGACGCTAAAAATCTGGTCTGACGCTATATATTTTTAGCGTCAGGACTTATTGCGATAGCAGAAAACTGACGCTAAAAACATTTAGCGTCAGATCGTGTGACGCTATATCGGCTTTTCGCGTCAGATCATCCGGCACCAATTCTGGTGTTGTGGTATAGTGTATACCTACGCTTGCACATATAGCCGTCCGCAGAGAAGCTCCAGGCGGTGGTTTCTTCCTGCACATATGGCCACTTTGGATTTGTATAGAAGGTCGTCCACCACTTGGACCGGATGAGCAACGGGCACTCCAGCACCGTAGGAACGGTAACTGTAGTTCCCTCTAACAATTGTCACTCTTACTCCGTTAATGTTATACTGTTCGCTCTAACAATTGTCACTCTTACTGCAGACAGGGCCAACATGCCACTCCGATACACACTGTACCAGCAACCCGATGATGCGGGGCCTTCTGGACAAGCAGGTGCACATGAAGCCGGTCATTGGCAAAGAGGTATGCTACAATCAGCCTATACATCGCCCCTAACTACATACTTGAGAACCAAGACAATCCAAAAACTACACTACCTCATGCGGATCCTCATGCAGGTGTCATTGTTGAATCACTCACCGATTCATCAGAAGGAGATTCACCTCTAAAAGAACCGGAGACAGGTGACACCGAAGTACCGGAGACACCAGATGGCGACTCCGAAGATGCCACCCAAATACTTCCCACACCAGACGGCGAACTCGAAGGTTTCACCCAAATAGTTTCCACACAAGGATACATTTAGTTGAATTTTGATCCTTATGTATAAAACTATCCAATTAAAATAATACAACTTGTCTAGCCATCACTTTGCTAACACAACTCCTTTACAGCTATGGTGGATACTAAATCCAAAGGTGAGGAGACTCTGGAAATGGCAAGCACTCAAGAAAGTTGTGCCTGATGCCACGACTACCTGCCCATCCTCTGTGAACTTTGTTGTGAACTTTGGTTGTAAACTTTGGTTGTGAATCTTGTGAACTTGTGATCTATTTGAACTTGGGATATATTTGTGCTAAATGGTTCTGATATATGTGCTTCTGGTGATATATATGTGGTGTTGGCGATGTCCATTATATCTATCTTCTCGTTTGATTGGATGAAAGGTGAAAAACAAGTAAAAAAAAATTTTTAGCCCTTTTTACCGAGTGTCTTGCCCAAGACACTCGGCAAAACCGGCTAAGCCCGGGAACAGGCCGCTCTCAACAAAAAAAAGATGGAGTTTTAAGTTTGCCGAGTGCCACATCAAAAAAGACTCGGCAAAGATTTTAAAAAAGTCTTTGCCGAGTGCCTACGGGCCGGCACTCGGCAAAGACTGACGGTAGTGGCCGCTGGACCCCCCGGCCACCATGCCGACGGCAGGAATTTGCCGAGTGCAACTCTCTGCCGAGTGTCAGTGGGCCTGGCACTCGGCAAAGAGTGGCTTTGCTGAGTGCCCGAAATTTGGCCCTCGGCAAAGCCGATTGCACTCGGCAAAGCCAGTGTTTCCGGTAGTGTAAGCAAGGGAAGTGGATTTGCAATTTTCTGTGTGCACTACACATATGGTTGTAGCGTTCTCTGGTGGCTCTATTTAGCTGACGGGCGGGCCCTTTTGTGTCGATGGGATGCACAGGTCCACGTGGACCGTGTCCACCATATAATGGGGTGTGGGAGTGAGTGGTGTGTGACTGACATCGTGGTGTGTTGGAGTGAGTGGTGTGCGAGTGACGTGGTGTGGGGCCTGGTTGTTGGCCTCTTATTTGACTTACATGTGGGCCTGTTTGGGCCACTCCTTGGGATAGAAGGCAATGGCACTAGGGACTAGGCCCATGGGATATAAAAAGGGAGACGGACAGACAGTGATGCTCGCTGTGTTGTTGCCTGAGCTGCTCGAAAATTGCTCCACTGGCAGCATCCTAGCGTATAACTTGACGAGGCCAAATCGTTGGTGCTCCTAGGACTGAGTTACAGCCATGGCGCTCTCTCATCGTGGAAACGGGCAAGGCGGCAGTGGCTGCTCACCAAAGTGAGCGGAACGATACGGATGTTGTTGCCCCGTGGTATAGTAGGAATTATATTTTTTGTGGGATCAGACCAAGGGAGTAGGATAACTACCAACGTGTCGTACCAATGTGTCGCTGCACGGTGCTTATATCCATAAAACATGGCACCCACAATGTACGAAAAAGATAGCATTATGCAGCTACATGAATACACACCACAAACATGGCACCCACAATGTATAAAGAAGATAACATTATACTGCTACAGGAATGCACCACAAGCACTATGCATGCACTGTGGTGTGATGGTTGGTTCTTTCCCTCTTCATTCCTTTTCCATTGTGATGTGACTGTTTTATCTTTTGTGTGAGGTCCTCGTTTACTGTTTTCTTTCCTTTGAAGATGTCAATTTCTTAAAGGAATCAAAGTGGGAGTACGCATCCCTTTGCCTCCGGTTGGTACAATGGTATAAAATGCATTTCAAAGGAAAAGCTTCCTAGGAATTAAAGAACTAGGTGCCTACTGTTCATTGATCTTGTGAAGTGTAGCGGGCTAGCGATAGGAACATGATACAATAGGGAAATGAAGAAGACACAGTACAGGAAGTCTTAATTTTACAAAAAAAAAATTATGAAAAAGACATTATCCATTCTGGCGCATGTGTTCTTTATTTTCTTGTTACATATCATTTGTGCCTATTAACAAATTTGTGTTCATCAAAATTCCCTGTTCATTGTATCCACTTGCATGCAGCTATAATTTTTTTGACAGAGTGGTAAAGTGTATTAGCAATCATGCATACAGCCATGCATGTACATGATCTGATGGTTTGTCCTTGCCTTCTTCTGACCTTTGTGGTGGTGTGACTGTTTGTATGTGGTCTTTGCTTAGCGGTTTCTATTTTTCAAGAAAGTAAACTGCGAGCCTGCGTCCCTGTGCCTACAAAGGTGCACGCATGCGTTCTCAAGATAAAGCTCCCCAGGAAGAACAGGATAGTTGCCTCCATGATTGTGGATCACAGTGTGTTGGCCAAAGTACAGGATGCGTTACTCATAACAGAAAAAGTTGGTACAAAGAAAACAGAAAGGAGATGCCTTCGGCCCCCCTGTACTTAATTTCCAGCGCAGGCATTATTTGCTGGTTATATACTTGTTCCATGCCTATTAACAAATTTGTGTTTATCTTTTAATAAATTTAATTCCCTGTTCATGATTCACTATGATTATCCCTCTTTGTACAAACAAGTGATGTTTTAGGGTGCTACAAGTCCATTATTCCAAAGTTTGACAACATAGCATTTTTATATTAAGTTTGGATATTAAAATGACGAGTACTCCAACAATTTTTATATCATCTCTGTAGAGTTGCTATAAATTTTATAAATATCATATAACAAAAATGTACATTTTGAATTTGTTAGGTTTATCATTTCTTTAGTTCAAAACATTTAGGAAAAACATATTGCAATCATAGATACTCAAATGCACATAAATACGCTCTATATGAACTTACATACACCCTTAAACACTTTCAGGGTCTTAAGGCTAGCGACTACTCGTGTAGGACATTTAATAGTATTACTGAATACTTAGATGGAAATAACAGCATCCCAGTCAAGTCAAAGACTCCACTCTGAGTGCGCAATAATGCTGCCTTTTGCTGGTCTTATTTTCATATCTAAACCACTTTTACCACGCAATATAATGCTGTGCTCCATGAAAATGCTGCCAAGCTATATGACGGAGTTGTAGCTAGCGTGGTGAACCAGTGCTGTATATATACTGTATTTTTAGAATACAGACAGTGACCTTCCAACCATATATACAGCACTTGATCTGATGGTTGGTTCTTTTCCATTTCATTTTCCTTTGTGGTGGTGTGACTGTTTTACCTTTTCTCCATGAAATTGCCTATAACTCGATGATGCCTAATCGTTGGTGCTCCTAGGATTGAGTCAGAGCCGAGGCGCTCTCATCGATGGCAACGGCTAAGGTAGCCATGGCGGCGTGCCGATGTGAGCGGGACAACACGGATGTAGAGGCGTCATGGTACAGTAGTAATTGTATTTTTTGTGGGACCGGATGAAGGGAGTATGATAACTATCAATGTGTCGGTGGTACAGTGCCTATATGTGCAAATATGGCACCCACAATGTATGAAAAAAGAGACCATTATGCTGCTACAGGAATGCACCACAAACACTGTGCATACACCACAATGTGATGGTTGATTATTTCCTCTTCGTTGCTTTTCGTTTGTGATGTGACTGTTTTATCTTTTTGTGTGTGAGGTCCTTGTTTATTGTATGTACTCTTTCCTTTGGGGATGTCAATTTCTTAAAGGAATCAAAGTGGGAGTGCGCATACGTTTGTCTCTGGTTGGTACAACAGTATACACATGCATTACAAAAGAAAAAGCTCCCTAGAAATTAAAGAACTTGGTGCCTATTATTGTTCATTGATGTTGAGAAGTAGCGGGGTAGTGATGCGCACATGGTGTCTCCTAATATAATAGGGAAAGGAAGAAGCCAAGTACATGAAGCCTTAATTATATAAACAAAGTTATGAAAAAGACATGATGCCTTGGGCCCCATAATCCTTTCCAGCGCATGTGTTCTTTATTTTCTTGTTACATCTGGTTTGTGTTCATCTCTAAATAAATTCCTCAATCATCGTATCCATCTGCAGCTATCATTTTATTGTCAGTGGTACAGTGTACGATAATCAAGCGTACAGCCATGCACACATGATCTGATGGTTTGTCGTTGGGAGAATTGCTTATTTGGCCCTGAAAAAAGTTTGGTTACTTATTTGGTCTATTTTTTTCGTTGTCTATTTGGCCTTAAAATGAAAGTTTGTTACTTATTTGGCCTTCTGTTAGGATCTGTTAGGAACTCTGTTAGGTCAGCCATCTAGTGACACGTGAAAAGTCCTTTTTGCCCTTCAACTTTTGCGACATGCTGAGCCGCGCCGTGACTCCCCATCGCGTACGCGATTCCCCTTCTCTTCCTCCCGCCCGTCCCGATAACTCTGGGTACGGTACAGCAGAGAGGCCATCCACGGTGGCATGGGGCTTGCGAGGTGGATGAAGGCCATGCTGTTGCCTGTTCCGGCGGATTCGGCATGGTGCCGGGGGCCAGGTGCTGGCGTATGTGCTGCTGGCCGCCGTCGCCGTGCGCTGCGTATGTGCTGCTGGCCGCCGTCGCAGCGCGCTGTAAGCCTCCGTCGTTGCCGCCCGAGCTGCAGTCGATGGGGATCTGCAGCTCTGCACCATGCACCATCTACTACGGTGCATTTTGTAGCAGACCGGCATATATTATTATTATAGTAATTCACTTGTATGCATGTATTCTCGTAACCACTTGTTCTCTATATCTTGCATGCGCACACGCACACGCACGGCAGATCTGGCAACAAATATTACTGCACGTTCACCCTGTATGGAAAGGAGTCAACACGGTATGCATGCACCTCAGCGTTAATTACTACGACTTGCATGCACATCTGGCCTCTAGTTGCGTGAATGCTGGTGCGCCGGGTGGCCCACAGACTATCGTATTCTACAGAGTATACTCTCTCTACTCAACAGAACTTTTTCTCGGGGCCAAATAAGCAATTATCCCTTTATCGTCGCCCTCTCTTCTTGTCCCTTTAGTCGTAGTGTGACTGTTTTTTGTCCGTGATCTTTGTTTACTGGTTTCTTTCAATTGAGGATCTTCTTTATAAGAAATTAAAGTGGTACAAATTAAAGCTGCATGCATTACAAAGGTAAAGCTCCCCACCATGCAAGAACGGATAGATGCCTCGATGATTGTTGTGTTGGTCCTCAAAAAGTACTGTATAGGAAAGAGGAAGAAGCCAAAGAACACGATGCGTTAGGTTTTTTTTTTTTTTTTTTTTTTTTTTTTTTTGAGAGGGTACAACGAGGACACCACAAACTCACACCACACGTGCACACATGCGTGCGCGTCCTCATACACACTCTAAGAAGGGATTGGGAGGTGCAAAGCCTCCAGTGCGCGTCCTCATACACACTCTAAGAAGGGATTGGGAGGTGCAAAGCCTCCAGTGCGCGGGAAACACGCAGTACGTCTAACCCGAGAACTGCTCGGAGACTGTGGTGGGAAAACCAGAAAATCGCCCCCGTGGGGGTTCGATCTCTGGCCGGCTGGCTCCCAACCAGAGTGCTCAGCCATCTGAGCTATCGCTCAGACCCCAACAGGATGCGTTAGTTATAAAAGATAAGGTTACAAAGAAAACAGACAGATGCCTTTGTCCTCTCTGTCCTTAATTTCCAGCGCAGGTGTTCTTTGCTGGTTATACTTGGTCCATGTCTATATTAATCATTACGGGAGTTTCATTTTCTTTTGTGATAAAATCTACCAGATTTTTTTAAAATCAATTCCTGTTCTTAATTCACTACTCTGATCCCTCCCGGTACAAGATGTTTTAGGGTTTTATATGTCAACTATTCCAAAGTTTGACTACACAGCTTTTTATATTAAATTTGAATATTGAAACAACATGAGTATTCCAATAATTTATGTATAATTCTATAGATTTCCTACAAACATTATAAATATCATCAAACTAAAATGTACATTTTGAATTCGTTTTGTTTCTCTTTTGTTGATCTTCAAAAGAATTTAGGAAAAAAACGATAATACATTCCACATATTTGTTTCCACAAAACATAATGCAATCATTGTTCTCAAATACACATACATACGCTCTATATGAGCGTACATAAATATGCTGTATTTTTAGCATAGAGTCAGTGATCTTCCAGCCATTTCTATATATATTATATTATACAGCACTTGATCTGATGGTTGGTCCTTGTCTCCTTTCCTTTTCCGTTTCCTTTGTGATGGTGCGACTGTTTTATCTTTTTCTCCTTTGTTTATTCTTTTTTTCCATTCAAGTATCTTTTTGAAGAAAGCAAAGCAGGTCCCCAGAAAGAACTGGATGCCTTGGTGCTTGTGGATCATGTACACTATTAGGCATTGTTTCCGCAACAAACCATTGCAACCCATATGGATCGAGGACGATACATTAGTGTCTGAATAAACCCAGAGTGAGTTGATGGAATGAAGTAACCTCGATGTATAGGCAAAGGAAGAACCAAGGAAATGATGCCTTGGTGATAAAAAGTTTATAAAGAAAAAGGACAGGTTACCTTGGTGCCGTCGGTCCTTTGGGTTTTTTCTTCCTATTTTATGGTACCTCTGTTCTTGAATAGATATCGTTTCAGACAACTCCTTTGTACAGGAAATAGGCCAACTGGATTGGTCCGAACGTCATTTAAAAAGAAACGGATGGAGTGCTACCTACATCTCATGAAATATAAGGTTGTAGTTTTGTTATAAGTCAAACTATTTTAAATTTTAGTATGTTTATACATAGTTGTATTAATATTGGTGATGCCAAATATACGTAGTATACAAATATGTTTCATAATAAATCTAATAATACTTATTTAGTACCGTAGACATTGGAAATTTTGTGCAGGCTAGATCAAAGGTAAGATAGATTGATTTAGAACAAAGGTACAACATGAGTTTTTGATGGCTGAGGGTAGTGCTTGGTCTCTGCCTATCAATAAATTTATTTTTAACCGTTAACAAATTTTACTATTCATAATTCACTACCACGACCCTTACAAAAAAAAGTAATGTGCTTGTTTCAAGCCATTCATTCGAAAGTTTGACTACATAACATAATTAAATATGAATACTTGAAATCAAGGGTGGACCTACGGCCCAGGCCACTAGGGCCTAGGCCCTAGTCATTGGCCTACTAACACTACATACACCATGTATTTTTTCAGCCCAATATCAAAGGCCCAAGAGCAAAGCCAGGCCACTCAAGCCTCATCTCTCCTGGACTCTGGTCGCTTGTCCATCTCCTCCTTCCGTCCCTTGCACGCACGACAGCACGAGCACGTGGTCGGGGGGGGGGGGGCGAGACTGACGAGGAGTGGAGGAGCCGTGGGGCGCCACCCAGCCGGCCGCCGTCCATCCCGGACTCCTTGCATCCCGCCTGTGCAGTGCAACCGTGTCGGCAGTAGGGTGCCGTGGCTACTTGCCCATCCCAGGCTCCAGCATCCCACCCGTGCAGTAGGGCGCCGCGCCGGCAGCCGGCTGCAGGCCATCCCGAGCTCCCGGCATCCTGCCCGCATGCAGTGCAGCCCCGCCGGCGTCCCTGCCCTCGAGCTCCACTGCTCTAGGGCACTAGGGCTGGTATGTTTCTCTGTTTCTACTGCATTTATTTTCGGTTTCAATATTTCAATTGGATTGTTTGAAATTAGAAATATAGATGATGATTTACAGAGTGTCCACAATGAAGAGGACAACGATGTTGCAATCATATATTTATCCCTGCTCAGCGTGTTGGAATAAATGGCTGTGATTGTGAGGTTTGTATCTTACTGAACATGTAGTTTCTCAAGTTACATCGCTATTAAATTACTAAGTAACCTTCTTGGTTTATACCCTATTAAATTACTGAATATCCTTCTTGGTTTATACGAAGCTTGATGAGATAATGGAAGATGCAAATGTACCATTTCACTAGGCACAAGCTTGTAGGGGCCCTAGTCTTGAGGAAAAGCTGGCTCTGACACTGCTTGAAATGACATGAGTATTCCAATTTATAGTTCTGCAAAAGTGTACTTTTGCTATAAATGTAAAAATGTAATAAAACAAAATGTACATTTTGAATCTGTTCAATTTCTTTATCATTTATTTTCAAAGCACTTATAGAATAAAAAAGATAAATTGTTACACATATTTGTTTTCATGTGAAAACTGCACAGAAAATAGGCGCTCTCTGTAGACATACTCTCATATGAATGTAAACCCCCTATAAAAACATTCGGAATCTTAAACCTAGCAATGTAGTCACCACAAGTGGCCAATGGTCGACCAGCATGCCACCCAACTAACAATGAAGATATAAATTAACGCTTCCTTTAATTAGACATCCAACTATTGCCATCCTCTATTTCTCCACAAGATATAGAGAAGTTGTTGGAGAGTGGATAGATATAGAGAGCGATTTTGATACAAATGGCTCTCTAAATGAGGACTTATTTACTCCAAGAGACTCGCCATATATTCTTCCTAATTGCTAGGAATAGAGATTTTGATGAAAAAAAAATACTCTCCAACAGCTTATCCAAATATAGCCATCTTGTATTCGGGATTTCTTGCTAGCCACAGATAGAAAACGAGAATGACTCTCTAGAGTGCAAAATAAGATATAGAAAGTGATTTCTATGCAAATTTCTCTCTAAATGGTGATTTAGAGAGGAACCATCTCCAAGAGGCTCTTTATATCTTTCCTAATCTACAGGAATAGAGATTTTGGTGAAAAAAATACTATCCAACAGCATCTTCAATTGGATATCCAAATATAGATATCCTCTGTTCGTGATTTCTCGCTAGGCAAAGATAGAGAGTGAGCATGGCTCTCTAGACTGCGCACAAGATATAGAAAAGCTGTTGGAGAATACAAAGATATAGAAAAGGATTTACTCAAATGACTCCAAACTATGATTTAGAGAGTAGATTATAGAAAGGCTCTTGGAAATGCTCAATCTCCTAAGTTTATTGCCATCTGATTGAGTAGCACCAACCAGATACGACTTGCCGTAATAGACATTCTAGAATTTGTGATCAGAACGACTAAACTCTAAATCTAGATACAAATGGCGTATGAATTTATACTTCTAGGTTCTAGTATTGTGAAACCATCTCATCTTCCTAGGAAGATTATCGTGGTGTTAAATGATAATAATGCTGTGAATAACACATGGCAATCTTGTGCAGGGAGATTGCAACTTCATTTGTTGTTGACTTCAGGGCTTTCGTGAAGATGCTGGTTGCCAAGTTCTGGAGCAAAGAGGACCATTGCAATCCGAGATGGGCCAGATGTCAGGAATCAAACATCCTACTAGAAAACTGTAGGCGCGCGCGTTGCCGCGCTTGTCCACGATATTCCCTTCTACACTAATATTCGTGTATGGCTTTACTGAAATAATATTTTAATATTAATACATGTATTGTTCATTTTATCTAATATGTTTCTTTCAATATAAAAACCTTAAAAAGATACAAACTTATACTTTTTCTATTTTCTCTGCGGAGTTGAGATGTCAGATTGATAATGCTATTTAGAGGACTCTTGTGATTTTGAGTCAAGAACTATAGTTAGAGGACCCTTGTGATTTTGAGTCAAGAGCTAGTAGAGTGGGTGAAGGTAAAGCAAAATTTGTTGTGGTTTGTGTTGACATCAAGATGAAGATGATGAATTGCAAAAGGTCTAATTGACACTGTGAGCAGAGCACAATGTACTATAGATGCAAAGCAAAGTTGTTTCTAGTAAATGGAAAAATATCTATCATCATATTTGAATTGTATTGACTAACTGGTAATATTGCTATATCAGTTTTATCATTTTTGGGTTAGTTGTACTCATTGTAAAACATATTATTTTAGCACTCTTATATAAGTTTTTTACGTGCAAAACTTTTAGCCATTGTGGAATCAACACGATCAATTCCATGTTTAATAACAATAAAATAAGAAAAAATATAGCAAACATTTTGGAAATGTAATAAAAAATGTTACTAACTCATAGTTTATTTTTATGATTCCTTAGCTTTTTTAAAAAAAAAAATGTAGTTTTAAAAACTTGGTTTATGAATTATGATGCCACCAAAAACAGATTACATCAACAGATATTTTTGGTTAAATCAAGACTAAATAGACAGCAGATTCCTAGTACAGTAGAGACAAAGAGAGGAGTTAAACCATAAAAACACGCGCCGTATTCTTCGCACTCGGTTCACGGACCGTGGACCATCCAGGCTAGGAGAGAGTGATCCACTGTAACCATATCCATCGAGGTTTGTTGCCGGTGTACGTGTATTTCTATTGTATTGTTGGATTTATTTTTCTTAAGAAAACGGCCGTATTGCGTTGGCATGTCGTCAGGTGACGTCAACAAGCTACAGTAATACGCAACAAGGCAAAGGATGCTCCTGGCCGGTGCTTGCTGTGTGCCGTGCTTTGCACGGCTGCGCGCTCGCGCGGAGCGAGGAGAGCCCTGGACACCGCACCCAGCACCCATGCTCGGCCGCCGGCCAGCCAGCCAGCACAGGATTCGCGGAGGCTCGGGACGCCGGGACGGGGTAGCTGGGATCGACGGATGGAAACCTAGCTGTGGTTACTGCTTGACACGTGGCCTCATATAATGCAAGATAAAAGATTGGCAACACAAGGTAACTAGATAAATACCCCGCGCGTTGCTGCGGGATTTTCTTTTCAGAAATAAATTTTTAATGTATAACATTGCTATATGATACCCTAGGTATTGTACATATATATGAGCTTTTTTTACCTAGGTATTGTACATATATATGAGCTTGGTTTGTATCTTTATTGCATAGGATCTCGTAAAAATCAATAATAGAAGAAAAGTGAATAGAATATTAGATCACATTATTAGAAGACTTGAATGATAAAACAAACAAATTTCATATGCAATTGAGTAAATGACTTACGTTGACATATTAAAGAATAATGGAGCCGCATGACCCTTGGGCTTGGTGGATGCTAATGAAAATTTAATGGTCAATGTATGGGTAGGAGTGGATGGTGACGTAAAATGCCCAACGATGTGGACGCGAAAAGTTTTAGAAATAGTCACAGTGGGCGATTAGCTAAAGACTAATTCTAGGCGTGCGTGTCTTTGTCTAACTGCACACACGCGTCCGTATGCAGCGCACTCCTGAGCTTCCTCCTTATCCTCTCGTTCCCCCGGTCCATTTCTTCTCTCCCCCTTATTCCCGACACCACCTCCCATGGCTGCGGCGGCCCTCCACCACGACCGGCCTGGCATCGCACGGCCGGGCCCCGACCCTCCCCAGTCCCGTCGTGGCGCGGCCTCGCCCCTTCCCTGACCAGCGGCGTCGCGGCCACGTTCCTTCGTCGACCTGCAGCGGCGTCCCCGACCGGCGGCGTCGTCCCCTTCCCCCACGTGTGCTCGGCTCCCGGGCAGAGGCGGCTCCTGGCAGCAGCGCGGATTAGCTCTTCCGACCCGCAGCCACGGCGTCCCTTTGCAGCGGCGTGGATCCGCTCCTCTGACCAGCGGCGTTCCTATGCAGCGACGTGGATCCGCTCCTCCGACCGGCGGCGTCCCTGCTCCTGTCGAGTGACTACACGGCTTCACCGACCAACGGGAAGGAGATGCCAATGGATGTTGGTGGTGGTGGGATGTGGGAGACGACAGCAGCGCGGCCACAGAGTCGATCTGTTGTTCCTCAGGTTCGCTTCCACATACTAGCTCCCTAGTATCCTCTGTCAGTGCATCCAAGCACCACTCAACGTAGTTCGTGGAATCCATATCGATCTCGAGCAGGGACCAATTTAGTACTAGCTGCTTCGATGATTTTGCCCTGCCTTGATGATTTGCTTTGCTATTCGATCTAGTAGCTGCTTCTATGATTTGGTGTAGCTCCTTTTTTCCTTTTAGTGAGAATCATCTATTAATAGGACTGGAATCAGTTTTTGTTAGGATAAAATTGTACTGGACCGAGCATCTTCTCTCTGGATGTGAGTGCCATGAACACCCAAGAGACAACTTACTTTGGAACAGGTTTGATTTGTCGGGTACTCCAGTTTTTGCTAGGAACAATTCACTGCTTGACTGTCTGTAATGGCAGTATGCTATCATGAATAGCCATATATTTTTAAATAATTTTTGTTCAAGTTTGTGTCCTTGTGTACAATCCCCCAATTTGTTTCTGCTAGAACAAGTAGAGCTTGAATGAAGATGACTTGCATGTGGTCATGGCTGGGGATATATGGTGATATTTTCGATTTGAACCATTTTTTCTTTCTGATAGGCATTCAAAGCAGGCGAGTTCCTCTCCATTACCTATTAAGATATACTATTTTTTGACACTGTAATTTTGTACTCTGAGTTAAGTGTAATTGCTCAGTTCAATCCAATAGAATAGCCCAATCAATATATTTGATATGCATAAAGTAAGTTGTATATTTGCCTTTTTTGTCATATGCTTGTGGTTTCATAGTTTCTGGTTTTAGCAGAACAAGCAGAGGCAAGCATGTAATTTCCACGTAAGCTGAAATTATATAACTGAAATGACACTATATTAGGCTGACTCAGATTCTGTTTTCTGAAATAGTTATATATCAAGAGGACAATGGCTTACATTGTCTAATTTGCTTTACCAATCATGCTTTGTGTATGCACTTTCAATTCCTGTGAATGCGCTACATATTAGATCAATGCAATCGTTTCATAAATCTTTCAATGTATGCTTTATATGGAATAGGCATGCAAGCCTCACACTATTTCCAATACTTTGTGTTTCAGTTTGTTAAAACATTACGAGTGAGTTTTCCAGTGTTTTCTAGCAATTAATGCTTATGCTACAACATTAAAAAAAAACTAATGTTGTATAAGTTCTAAAAATACTCGTTGTGCTCTAGAATATGTGTATGTACGTACCATAGCAGCCTACTTTGAAACTAGTTGTTTCACATCACTCACGACCTCTGCTCATCACCAACAGAGGCAGCTCCAGTAACATTCTCTATTTTTGATTCTTCAAGTGATGACCAAATTTTCAGACACATTACGCACATAGGCTGGACCACTGAATTAGAACTGATCTTTTTTTTTTTTTTTTTTTTTTTTTTTTTTTTTTTGCAAATGAAGTGGAAATGATATTCTTAATTTGGAATGAGCAAGAACTGATGTATCATGCTAGAAACATAACCGGAAGGGAAGATCCTCTTACTTCTGTATTGTAACTCTAGGTTCATGAGTGCACGCATTTAGAAATTGTTTGGAACCATCAATGCACTAGCATAAGTTGACATTGCACTAGCTAGCTGCAGCCTATATTTTTTTTAAAATCATATTTCCTGATTCTAAATCCAGTGTGCAAGTGAACCCAAATTAGGGGGTATACACTATCTATTTGATTTCCGTTGCTTACAATGTAATTCCCTGCTTGTGTTAGGCAATGGGTACATTAGTCCAATCACTGGTTTCCTGAAATGTGTACTCTGAATGGCAGCCTGCAGTGAACTTTGTATTGAACTGCTTTTCCAAAATTATTGAACTACTTTACTGAAGTTATTATATTGCTTTCATGAAATTATTGAATTGCTTGTCTATCCTGTTGATTACTTGATTTTTACCTATATTTATGCCAAATGAGGTGAACTTTTCATCCAACATGTTTTTTAGGTGTTGCTTTGTGTTAGACAAAGGCTAGAGGACAATGACAGGCTGCTTCATCGTCTTCAGAGGTTCCTAAGGTATATCTACCCAATCTGCTAGCTCTGTTTTTTGTATGCACTTATTCTTGTGCACTCAAATTTTAGCTATCGGTATATTTTTCTAACTTTCTGCTATCCATCTCTTGTTTTCAGCCTGGTGTTTCCCACCCAACTGCAAAACTAGGCCCAGGAATCATAGAGAGGGAGAGATATTGTGGCCCCCTCTTCTCTTAAGCCTCCCACAGTGATGCAGTTACCTACAGCGACCGGAGGATTCCACCGGTGACCCAAATCTAGGAGGAGCACAGGGTCCACCGCTCACCTGTAAGTTGGATCCATCCCGATGCTTCCACCTAATGCGATTCTATTAGGATCTATTCCCCACCTAACTCGAAGCTCTTCCTATCCCATGGTTCACTGGGTGCATCATTCACTAGAGGTTGCCTAGGTAGCTGCAGCAGCAGACACGTCGGTGAGGAGGCATTTGTGCTCCATCCTCTCGTCCTCTACTGGTTTTGATTCGTGTTTCCCTCCTGACCCGATTCCCTGGTTTTTGTGGCAAATGTCATTGCATATGCACAACAATCCCTCGGTTTGCTTCTCTTCTTGTGTAGATCCGAGTCACTTTTCAGATCGTATGTTATTTTCGGTGTCATCTTGTTCATTTGGCAATAGGCAGAGCCGATTTTTGGTCTATTTTGCCCCTTGAAACTCGATATGTGCACGTTCTCACTCTGTTTTCATTATGTAATTGCTTATGCTTTCTACAGATTCAAGTGCGACCTTAGGGATGATTGCAGACGGCAGAGCTTCGGAGAAGGGAGGGGGCTGCCACCGCAGTTGCCCGCTCTGCCTGAATACTTGCCCAACAGTGCCCCTGCAACTCTCTAAGAGGCACGGGGTGACCGTAGGGAGCACAAGGACTAGGAGGTAACTCTCAATCTAGAGCTTGGGTCTGGTGTTTTTTCTTTTTGGCTGTGATGATTAGTTGTTTTCATTTCTCTGTACCTAGTTCATGACATTGAAAAGGCTCATCTGCAGATAATATTCTGTCCATATTGTATTTGGATTGTCTTTTGATGCATTTAATTAACTATATTTGCTCCTAGGCCTAACTTTAGACATCAAACCTGAATATCTACAGATAGTATTGTTTTTTGTCATGTGCACTAAATTCTAGGTGAAGTGTCCATGTCTATACGAGATAGTTGTGGCTAGGTCAGGCGGACATGCAGTTGCAGTGTGGCTAGGTCAGGCGGACATGCAGTTGCAGTGCACATCCTTATTGGCTTTTGGCACAAATTAAGCTTCGAATGTGTACTACCCATAAATATGGAACTTGTGTTTTTTCTTCAGTGTTTTGTAGCGCTAGCACTTGCTGCTTGCTAATTTTGTCCTTCCTTGACCATTACTACACGTCTTGATGATTTTACAGAATTAAGTTGTTGCTTTTCGGCTCTCATTATTATGATAAATCTAGTCCATGTATCTACATATAAACCTAAAAGGTTGCATGAGCAATGCTTTGTTTGTGCTCTGACTGTAAGTGGCATGAGGCATTCACCACTCACCATTCATCTCTAGACTACAGTTGGAATCCGTCATTCTATAGGCATTTTTTTGTTGTTGGTCACACCTAATTGCTACCAGATTACTAAAAACTTGCCTGACTAAATATATTAAATTACTTAACTAGTGCATTAAATTGATTAACTAGTGATATTAAACTTCTTAACTAATGAAATTAGATTACCAATAATTTGCTGACCACATTGAGGCAATATTTGAGGCCTATTACAAGGTAGAAGCATGATTGATGAACCAGCAAATGCATTTAGTCAAGATTTTTGGGGCCTATTATCTCTTTTTTGCGACGAGCAAGATATTCTCTTGTGATACTTAGGGGCATTCACTACCAAGGATTGCTGGGAATGGCCTTCTCTGTCCATTTAGGCTTGGCTAACATGACTTCTCTAATGTACCTCAGCGCCTGCGGCTGACCATCCCTTTCACTTTTTTTCAACTATCTATAGGTCTAATTAGCAATATGTCGAGCACATGGCGTGTAGACACTGGCGCGCTGCTTAGCAGCAGCGTGTACATTGCTCCTGGCTGCCTGGGTGCACATCACATCAGGAAGCAGGAAAATGCGGCTACAACGCTGGGCAAATTGAGGCGCGTAGGCGGCAGCCGCTGCACGGCGGAGACAGAGATGGGGCGCCTAGATGGCCTGACCGCAGTTGCAACCAATGATGGAGGAGGTGCATGCCACGACGCTAATGAGTGAGCATTTGTTCTATATCCCTACCTCTGCTGCTTTGTTAGAGTCAGGCGATAGATGAGGTAGGGCCTCCTGCCACCGCCGGGAGTGCCTCGAAGGCTTTAACAACGACAATTTAGGCAATTGACGTGTCATTTGTTAGGCAATTGACGTGTCATTGGTTATTGCAATAATATGCGTCTAAATACGTAATTTGGCCTTCATTACTAGTAAAAATAACTCCATCCCGTTGGTTCGTCGTTGTTGTTCTCCCAATCCGTTGGCCTACACAAGCTTTGTTCGAATATTGTGGAGGCATGTTCCACTTTTTTAGTTTCACTTCTTTTTGGGTTTTGTCTAAAATTTCGGTGGGTTGAATTGCTTACACCTGTTTTTTTCTTCTTTTTGTCCTTCTGCAAAACTGATCACTTTTGCTATGGTCTAGCATAGGTTCTATGCATATTTTTTGGAGTTGGACACATAATTGCTACCAGATTACTAATAACTTTCCTGAATAATAATATTAAATTGTTTAACCGATGATATTAAATTGCTTAACCCCATTTGGAACATAGTCATGATCATTTCTATTTTAGATTTTACATTGCTTAACCCATTTGGAACACAATCATGATCATTTTTAGCTTAGGTTGTACATTATATTGACTTTCCTATCACAGTACACTCTTGAAATTGTTCTTTGCTCATTTATGCCTGGAGCTGTTGGCCGATCACATTTGCTCTTCAGCTTATTTTGCAGCTTTCTAGATTTTTCCATGCAAGAGCTTTATGGGAGAAATAAAGGTTGTGTTTTATTTTCATGTGCAGAAGATTTTTCCCACAAAAGCTAAACATAGCCCTGCAAATCAAGCTTTGATTGTGGTTGCAAGACCCCATTTTTGTTAGGCAATTTTGTGTCATCTTGTTGGGAAACAATGTGCTCCTAAATAGGTAATTTAGATTTTTTTAGGCAACAATGCATTTTTACTTGGGGCAAAAGGCTGGTTCACATGCTGTTCATCACGTTGAGGAAATTCAAGTATTAGGTAGGCTTGCTTTTGCAAGAGAACTGTACTGCTTATGCAAAAATGAGTGAACTGCTTATGTAAAATATCAATTGCTTTTTCTATCAGTATTTTCATGTCAGATTTACTTTCTATCAACACATCTGATATCAGGTGATTGAAAAGTACAGATTTGCTTTCTATTAATAGATCTGGGTGGTTTCATTTTGTTTTTACGAATACTGTGTAATTTTGGCGATCGAGTAGATGATAGTATCGCAATGGAAAAGCAAAACACGGTACAGGGGAAGAAGCTTCCAGGCGTGGGCATCCATTTCCTGCCCGCGAGCGGCAGTTTCCACGGGAGCCAGGAATGGAAATCCGATTTTTACTGTATTTTTCCATTTTTGGCTGTGCGTGCTATAAGCCTATTGCATGCCGTGCGTGCAATAGCCACGTCCTTAGCTTTACAGGAGTTTATGATAAACGGATGATCAGAGGAGCACGATGGTGTCGCAGTTGCACCAGTAAGAATAATGCCGGACCATGAGGTACCCAAGGAAGGCCCGTGGTTTATGGGCTGGACCAGTTTCTTTTTTTTTTTTTTGAGAAAATGGGCTGGACCAGTTACAACGTCTCCCACCGGCACAGTTGCGGGCCGCGCGGGGGAGCCTCTTCCGCAGAAGGCAAAGGCCAGGGCCCGTGAAAATCGAGAGGCCTAGCGCGGCCCGTTTCTTGAGGTCCGCCTGCCAGCGGCCTGCCTACAGGCTTCTATCCGGGCCAGTCGTGTGGCCTGTACCGGCGTGGAGGTCCAAGGTGGCGGTTGATGCGGAGGGCAGCGCGGCGAGTGCACATGCGATCGATTAGCTGACTGGTGTGGCGTGGATGGCAGCGCTGCACGGCACAACAAACTCGTGGCAGGCAAGATGGGAAGGACGCCGGGGACGGACGAGAGATTTTGTTTTTTGACGACCGAATCAGCAACTCGGAGTCGGAGACGAGAGATGAGAAGATGCAAGGGTATGAGTTTCGAAAAAAAAAAACCCCCCCCTTATATGGGCATGGGAGCTTCACTCCCCTCCTACCATCGCTGGGATCAGCGCGGAGGATGCTAAGGGGTCCCACAGGAAGAAGGTACGTGTGCGTGCTGAATGAATCCACGTTTGAACCATGTAGCACACAAAAATTTGCCTTGCTAATAATTACAATTGTAGAAACTAGATAATTTATCCTGCTCCTGCAATGCTTGATTAACCATCTAGACAAAAATATGTAATGTCCCAGTGTGTCGACTCGTCAGCGAGCAGAGTTGGCGAGCAGCTCGTTTAGAAGAGACGGGTAGCTGCTTTTCAGATGCTGAAACTCATCACGATCCATGATCTTCTTTAGACGGCCCGGTGACTTGAGGAACCTGAAGCAAGCCTCCTTGAGCCCTTTGCATCCATGCTGCTCGGCAAGCACCAATGTAGTCGTTGCCGTGCTAGTGTTGATGCACTCGCTTGCAAAGCTTGTGCACACCGTGCTGACGGCCGATGTGCTGGTTCATGTCTGACGGTGGCACCGTGACGAACTGCGAGGCGCCCTCCGTGCGGATTTTCTTGTAGACAGTGACATCGCACCTGACTCTGAAACAGTCGTCGATCAGATAGGCTGAGTCCTCCAGGGCCTTCCTCTCAATGAAATGTGGGTATCCGCGTCCACTGTTTGGGGACTCGAAAGTTCGTCTGGTGCCGAAGCAATACAACGGAACTGGTTCTCCGTCGTCGTCAAGCAAAGTGAATTTAAAGCTTACCTGAGCACCCGTTGCATTGTTGTGATTGAGATACAGGTACAAGGATATCCAGCCTGTGTTGTCAGGGTAGCATCTGATATACCAGCGATGGCCTCCGATGTCGAAGGGCTCGGAATTGATGAAACTGCCTAGTCCCTTGGTCCGGGAGTACCCGTCGATCTTGAGGTCGTGCGACCCTTCCACGGCCGTGGAGATGATGGCTGACGCGCTGTGTGCAACGTCGCCGCCACCACCAGAGCTGGACATGCATGCGCCCATATGGAAGGATAAGATTATAAATTTGCTGGCCGCTATGGTAGGTCGGTGGAGATCGCGAGAGGCCTTTATGAACCGAGGTGGCGATGTAGGCCGAAACGTCGGAACCGGACTCGTTGGCCAATCTGAAGCCAACAAGGACACGAAAATAAATCTTCAGTTCTTTTCGGTTTCGCTTGTACACATGTACAGATGGATTGCGTTCGATAGAGATCACTACTTGCTAATCGATCTCTCCAGTCTCCAGTATCCAGTCTCCACGATCCGGATGTTGTTGGTAAATTGGTGAGGCAGTGACTTTGCTATGGGAATGTCAGACTTTTTTCTTGGGGGAGCGAATTGTATTAAATTTTGAGAAAAAAATAGAGAAAAAAAGGGTTCCAGATGGAAAAGTGTGATATAGAAAAAAGGGTGGAAGGATCAAAACTAAATTTAAGAAAATTCAAGAATTCCTGATGTAAAAGTTCAGTTACTTTTTTTTTTTTTTTGCGACTAATGTAAAAGTTCAGTTAGCGGTGGAATCTTTTGCACTAGTGGACTGGGCGAACCTGTGGCCTGGCTCCTTGTATTTAATTTTTCCTTTTCTTTAAGGCAAGCTAGAATTTACCTGCGAGCCTTTTGCACCAGTCGACCGAGCCAACCCGTGGCCAGGCTCATTTTTTTTATTTTAATAAAACAACAAAGCTGTAAATTACATGGAGAACTATATAAATATAAAAATAAAAATTAACGCATGACAAGCATAATACGTGACTGTGGTTAAACATCGTGGATTCATCGCTCCACCCGTGCGTCACATGCCCACCTAGCGTCTTTCGCTGGCGGAGATGCGACCGACCACCTAGCGTCTTATCCCTTGCGGAGATGCGACTGCCCACCTAGCTTCAGATATGGGAGACAAAGCGGACCTGTGTCGCGGAAGTGCGTGTGCCACTATGAATGGGTTGGTCGAGCGATTTTACTGTTGGGACATGTGGAGGGGGTTGGAAAAGAAAGATCCAAATATTCAAAGGATTAGGTTTTTTAGGGTAATAACTTTCAAGTTTCAGAAATTAAGTGAAGAGGCTTGTTTTTTCTACAAGTATAGATTAATAGTTTAAGAAATAAATACTTATATATGGAAGTAAGAGCTTTTGTTCGTAAAATTTGTACAAAATGTCGACTAATTTGCAGGAGAGGGTGAATTAGAGTCTAACTACTTCGGTCAAAAAAATTAGAGTCTAACTAGTGCAACACACAGGCAATTTTGCTAGTTACTACATATAAAAGAATCTGAAATAAATGTATCAACATAGGCCCACCACTATGGGGCGCGACGGCACAGCCGTGCCGTGCCGTATAGTGCCGCCGTCGTCGTGCCAATGATCTGTGTTGTGCCATGCCTATGAGCACGATGGCCCAGTGTGCCTGTAGTAGGCCGGAGGTTGTTGTCGCCTAGCATCTGCACCATCGTCGTCGTTGCTTGGACTGGTCAAGTGGGAGTGGTTACCTGGCTGGGCAAGACGAGAGCTGAAGGGAGACGGACGAGGGGCGTAGGCCAGTGCCTAGAAGCGAACAACAGCCTGAGCGATTGGGAATGGGATGGGGCTATACAACAGCTAGGGTTAGCATTTTCAATTTATATAGTGAATCCAATTTATCAGCAGAGGTCATCCAATGGCTGAAATTTACCAGACCGCCTCGTGCTGGCCCAAAAATCATGCCATGACCAGGCGAGACTGTGGACTGAACTTGTGGCCTAGGTACGCCACTAAGGCCGGGCCGTGGCAGGCATGGGCACGGTTGGAGCCAGGCCGGGCCGTGCCTGGACTGTGCTTTTTAGTGTCATGCCCGTGTCGGCTCAGCGGACTTGGCCCAGCTGGCCTACTATAGCTAGAGTGTTGCCCTTGTGCCGAGTCCAATGATTATAACTCAAAAATATTGATTGTGGCGTAGGATCCAATATTTGGGAACTAGTCCAAGACACATTTGAAGTTCTAAAAAACATCAAGAATGCATTGTTAGGTATAGCATATGTTGCATATTAATTAATCACCTCAAACGACAGATGGTTGTATGTCTCTACGCCTATCGGCACTACCCATAGCCCAGCGAGGCGTGTTCAAAGCATGGCGCGGCCTGATAGCCATCATGCCCGTGTCGTTTCGGCCTAGCCACGGCACGACCAATAATGGCTCTGGTTCTGGTACCCATGCCGGTTTGGCCGTTTAGGCTAGGCATAGCGTGGGCCGATGGGCTTCGTGCTCGTGCCAGCTAGGCCGGGCTAGAGGGTCGTGCTTAGGCTACTACCTCTCGGTACGTCGTGCCATCCATTCCTGGCCCAATTATTAACCTACTTTTTTTCCTCGAATACGCACGAGTGTGCATATTTTTGTTTTAGAAGAAAGCAATATATGTACAAGAGCGCCGCTACCAACATTACAAGCACATGAATATGGTACATAATGGAAACAAAAAACATACATGGATTGCAGCTGCACTAACTACGGCCAAACATGAGCAAGAGCCTTGAGTCCCTCCGCTCAGTCTTTTTTTTTTTGAAAGGTCCGGAGCAATTTCGGCTTATATTAATAAGAAGAAGTGAGAATTACATGCGCAAGTTGCGCAAAACAACCTCCTAGTTTGACAGACCATCAAGCTAGGTGTGGAAGACTAAACAGACTACTCACGTTCTAAAAACAACCGACGTGCATCTTCTAGCTGCACAATCATGGGTCCTCCAACATGTCTGCCCCTAAACCCGCTGCAATTTCAGCTAGGGCCCTGCAAAGCTCTAAGTCGTCAAGCTTTGCCATAGTCCGCAATGCCTTGACCGCTTTGTCAGGAAGCTCCTGTCCATAGCTGTCAATGTACTCGGTGACTGCTGCATCCGTCGCCGACGACTTGCCATCGATGAACTCCAGGTCGCGCATGAGCCGGAGCTGGGCACGCTGTGCCACCGGCGTGGAGGAAGGACGAGCAGCCAGACGCAGGCTGGAGCGGGTGGGAGCTAGTGTCCTTCTAGCTCCTCTGGTCCTCGGCCTACTGGCCTGCTGTTTTGGAGGCAGCTTCCTCTGCTCCCAGACTGTCCTCATCTGTGGCGTCAACCACCGGCGCCTCGAGCTCCTCGGCCGCCGCTGCGTCCGTCGCCGGGACCTCAACCACGTCCAGTGGAAGGTCCGCTCCGTGTGTCGCTTTGTTTCGGCGGGCGTAGACGAGCAGCGGTTTAGCCCGCACAGGCCCCCTCGGCACGCCGTCCTGTCCACATGCCCCCACAGCACCCAGTGGGAGCGTGCCCCCAAAGCACCCAGTGGGAGCGTGCTCGCCGCTCACGGTGCTTGGCCGAGCGGTGTGCTTGGCGGCGTTGTCGCGCCACGCCCTCTTGCAATCTCGCGCGAGGTGGCCAAGTCCCTCCGCTCAGTCAATCCGACTCTCACCTTCTCCCTAGTGTCTAGCTCGTATTTGCCGTCACCTTGCGAAAACAACGTGCGTTCCTTTCCTTCCATAGATGCCAGGAGACCAACGCGAACAGGGTGTCCATGCCCTTCCGTCGCTCACCGTTAAGCCCTGCGCGCGGTCGTGGCCACCACTTGAGCGATGTCTCTACTGCCGGCGGGAGGTGATAGCCCAACAAATGCAGGATGAGGTACCAGACCAACCTGGAATAGGAACAAGTGGTGATGATGTGGTCAATGGACTCGTCCTCCTGGTCGCATAAATAGCAATGTTGCTGCATGTCGAGCCCATGCCTCCTCCTTTTGTCGGTTGTCCAATGTCTTCGACTGAACGCGAGCCATAGGAAAATTCGTACCTAGAGAGGGGCCCAAGTTCTCTGGGTCAATTTGTGTCCAGGGAAGAATGTGGACCCGGCTTGCAACATCTTGTATGCTGATTTCGCAGTATAAGTGCCTGTTGAAGTCCAGCGCCATATTGTTCTGTCGGCTTCATTGTTGAGCTCGATGGCATCCACGGTGTGCCAGAGATGGAGTAAATCAATGATAGCCTGAGAGGATAGACCTCCTTGAATGCTTCGTGCCCATGCTCTGGTTAGTCATGCCTTCCCTGACACTTTGTCGCCGGTGTATTCTTGCAGGTACGTGCAGGTCCATGTACGGAGCGATGTCAATACAGACTGGCTGTGTTGATCCATCGGTGTACCCACAATAGAGTCCGCTCTCCAATGCCAACCACAGAGAAGGTAGATGCATGAAAGAGAGCCTGATCCTGAGGGCACGTCCTAATCGGCAGCTGACTCCATGCATGATCCTCATCGGTCTTCTGTAGCCAGAGCCAACGTGTTTGGAGTGCGTATGCTGTCAGCTACAGATTGCTAATCCCCAGTCCACCAAGATCGGTTGATTTACAGAGCTATCATATATTAATAGATGAAAACAAGTTGTTAATTTGTACATATGGGATTGAAATAGTTTTTTGAGATGGATATGTCAAGTTTCTCACCTCTATTAACCGAATTATATTGCCTAGAGGCGGTCAAACTATACATAAAGACTATGTCTAGAGAAGTGGTCTCCTGAAATCCTCTTTCTAGTAATTGTGTCTACATTTAACATGTAGACAAATAAGGAATGGGGATTTCTTTTCTCTTATAAGAAGGTGACAAAAAGTAATTGTTGTATGGGATGCTAAGATTCTAGGATTCTATTCTTTTTGTTCTTTCCTTTTTCTAAAATCTGAAAAATTATGTCCATTGGACACTGCCAAAACCTCTACATCAAAGATTAAATTAGGTTTACTGTAAGGCAACTTGCCATAAATGAGGAATTTGAGCTAGCTAGTCCTAGAGAAATCAAAGAAGAAGATATTTAGAAGGTATTTTAAGTTTAATAAACATTGTTCATCGAGGATTAGAACCAGACCTGGTCTCTTCTATATGTTGTTTCTTTATTCACATCATGGTTTTCACCAATAGTTTGCACAAAGCTGGCGGCACGCAGCGAAATGAAAAAATGGCTATGAAAATTGTTTTCCGCCTAGAGGCCGTTTTGAATATGTTGTGAAAATTTCTTTCACGGCTAGCATGTTGCATGATTGGCCAATGACAACCACCACATTTTTCTCTGCCACATGATACACTAACCTACCAGTGAGAAAACAATTAATCACCACATCATCACACAGCAATTGCCACCACCCAGACAAGTTTTTTCTGACTGCCAGTTCCCTCACGAAAAGTGCCAAAAACCATCAGGGCAGGTTATCCACGACGGTTACCATCAGGGGTAAGTTGGCAGGAGAGAAACGACACGGAAGTAAAATTTCCCTGACGGAAAACCATCAGAAAATGATCCCTGGTAGTTGCTCCCATCAGGAAATTAGTTCCTGCATCCCGCGTCAGTGATGGTTGCTCCCATCAGGAAAGAGTTCCCGCGTCGGTTTTTCAGTTTCCATCAGTTGATGGTTGCATGAGAGCCAAGCCCCTTTTGTCACCCCTTCCTCCTCACTCCCTCAACTTACTCCTGATTTCAACCATTCCATTTGCCATTTTTTAACAAGTTGATTATGGAAGCACTAAATTCCCAAAAGATCCACATCACTCCCTTGTTGTAAGGTGGCAACCAGGAGCTCTTTATTTGCAGAAGTAGGCAATTTAGATGTCACTTTATGTATTTTTGGTATTGGCATATGGCAGCAGATTTTAGTAATGAAAAGTTCATCTAATGGCTATTTTTGAGTGCTGGAAAAAATAGGAGCCTTCAAATCTAAAGTTGCAGCCCCAAATTTGGGGCCATTGCTACATCGTTGCTCTTGCTCATATATTTACATTAGAATCATATACTAATAATGGCTTATCGAACAAAAACAACAAGCTGCTGCGATGCTACTGGAACATGTTATCTTCACAAATCCTAATAAGCAGTGTGACCAAAAACACACCGAACAACCTTAAGCAAGACACATCACTTATCGAGAAAGTTAAATCCAACCTTTCAGCCATACATTACTACTCCACAGTAGACATAGTGCATTTCTTTGCCCTGGATGAAAATGAAACAAAAATTAAACATATGCTCGTCACCAGGTGAAGACTTCATGGACAGGTAGCAACCTTGGCCAGCAGCTCCTTGATAAGAGATGGGCAAGTAGTCATTAGATGATCAAACCCATCGGTCGATATGGCTGTCTTCAGATGGCTAGGCGACTTCAGGAACTCGAAACATGCATTCTTGAGCCCATGGCAGCTATGACTCTCAGCGAGCGCCAATGTCGCCGCCATGGTGCTTGTGTCGGTGCACTTGCACAGCTTGTCCTCACAAATCAGTTTGAGCCTCTCAAGATCATATCTGTCTGCTGCCTCAAGTAAATGCTGGGTGATGACAAACGCATCTTTGTTGTCAAAGTCAGGCACATTGTCGGTATAGACAAAGTGCAGCATAGCCTTGAACACCCTTGCTTCCATGTCTTGGATGGTTACACAGTTCATGGTCTTCTCCTTCATAGGCCCAAGGAGCTCTGCCATGAACACCGTTGACCATGCAGCCATCACACACCTTTTTTTTCAAAGGCCACCGATGCAAAATTGTGAGAAGCCACCTTTAGAAATGCATATGAAAACAACCAATACTTTTGTTGAATAGTTTAACTTTTATACAATTGTATTTAGCATACATACAATCCGGGAACTATACTCATGCAAATCAAATAGCCAGAAGGCATATATGCCAATTTATTAAGCATCACTGAGATATATATTAATAATAAAACTAAAACAAATCAACTGATGAAAAAAACACAAATTCACTGTCTCGCAGAGTTAGTCATTTCCCACTCCAAAAAAATAGACAAGCCCACACAACGATACTAAAAAGGGTCTTCAAGTTGATCAACATATTATTATCTGCAAACAATACACGAAAGCGAAGGATCATCATGTGCACATTCTGAAACAAGGGCCAGGTCCACAATTGTTAACCTTTCGGGCTTTATTCAGCACGGGATGAAATTTCCGGTCCACTGGTGCTGCTCCTCTCTTGCCACTAACAACCATAAAGAGTGGCAATATATCAATGTGTTATGTTAAAATTTTATTATTTTGAAAATGATTCTTGCGATGGACCAGTAGATATATTTTGAAAAAAGTAGAAGTAATTTGAATGGTTTACTATTTCTCAACAACATGGTATGTTGCCTGCAAAGAATTTTTTGTTTGTTATTAGCATGTATGGCGATGAAATGCATCATATATTTATCTGTGCATCGTCTAGTTATTATGACCACTGATCCATCATTTGTGGCAACTCACATAGAAAGAACTAAGAGATTTACCGGTTTAAAAAAACAGTAAACATTTTTGCTCCTGGTACTTGCCCTGCATATGGAGGAACGTGGCCAAGCTGACGATGGTCGACGTGAGGCGTCGGCAGCAAGATCTCCGACAGACCTCGGCGAACCCGGAGGCTTGAGCCGAACAAGGCAACCAGGGCTCCACGCGCTGCCCAGGAAGCCGCACGCGGAGGCGGCGGCACGTGCTGCCCCGGTGAGGGCGCCACCGCACAGCACGGGGCGGCTGAGGGCCGGTGCCGCGTGTCCTGGGCCAGGGTTGCAAGCACGACTGGTGAGGTCCGCTGTGCGCCGTGGAGTCGGCAGCGAGCGGCACAGGCGCGGGAACCCTAGCCGCGGATCGCTGGACTCGGCAATGGAAGGCGGCGGCTGTGCGTCGGACTTGGCAGGGATCGTCGTGGCCTTCGCGTCAATTTTGTTGCGTGATTTGAGGAGATGGAGGATGAGGACGTGTGGTGTGGGCACGGGTGAGGAGTGTGGGAAGCCCGAGTGTGGGGCCAGGGGATAGAAGCCTGGCTTGTTCGGCCATTGTTAGATCGAGTTGCTCATTCTATTTAGATTACTGAACTATTGATGGCTTATCCTGAAAAAAAGAACTAACAAACAAAAAATCTTGCGGCTGCGCGATACTACTGGAACACGATTATACCGTTAAATTCAAATATATGCAATGATCAAACTAAAACACGGAATAACAAAAACTCAATCAAATATCAAGTAACTTAACACTTGTCAATTAAAACAAACCATACTTTCAACGATACATATTACTACTCCACATTAGATCAAGTTCAAAACTTTGCCCTGAATGAAAACTAAAAACATACGCACGTCACCATTGTTAAGACATCACGGACATGCAGCAAGCATGGCCAGCAGCTCCTTGATAAGCGATGGGCAAGTAGCCATGAGGTGATCAAAGCTCTCAGTCGCCATGACTGTCTTCAGATGGCTAGGCGACTTCAACAACTCAAAACATGCCTTCTTGAGCCCATGGCAACAATGCTGCTCAGCGAGCACCAATGTAGACGCCACGGTGCTTGTGTCAATGCACTTGCAGAGCTTGTCGTCGCAAATCAGTTTGAGCCTCTCTAGATCATATCTGTCTGCCGCTTCAAGTAAATGCTGAATGATCACAAACCCATCTTCCTTCCCAATCCCAGGCATGGTGTCAGTGTAGATGAAGTAGAGCATAGCCTTGAACACCCTTGCGTCCATGTCTTGGATCTGTATAGAGTTCATTGTCTTCTCCTTCATGGAGCCAAACAGCTCCGCCATGAAAACTGGTGACCTTGCGGCCATCACGCACCTGTGTGCAGCAAACATCTCCCCGGCAACCTCAAATGTTACATCGGCCCCCACGGCACCTGAGAGGAGGCAGCCAAAATTCTGGTGCATGTTGGATGGTGGCACGACGACATACTGCATGGTGGCCACTCTGCTGATGTCCTTTGTGATGGTGACATCGCACCTTACCTTAAGGTAATCATCTTTCAGATAAGGTGACTCCTCCAGTGCCTTTCTTTCAACCAATTTGTAGAAACCCCAGGATCGAAGATTCGGGGAGAAGGTAGTAGAGGCTTCTTTGCTGAACTCTGGCACCGGATCATCGACGTCATCTACAACACTGAATTTCATTTGGGCTTTGACGTCCACGGCATCAGTATCTTCGTGGTGCAGAAACAGGGATACCCCACCGGCATCTTCTACACGATTACCATCAGGGTAGCACCTGATATACCATCCATGGCCACCCAAGCAGAATGTACTCGAGTTGATGAATTTGCCATTGCCGAGGCCCTTGATTAGGGAGTAGTCTTTGATCCGGAACACGTGCGACCCAGTCACAGCCTCCGAAACGATAGCGGACTTGGTCAGGGCCTCGCCACCGTCGATGATGCCGATGTCGTCGGCAGCAGATGCTGCAATGGTCGACATGGTAATGGAAGACGTACTCTTCGTAGGGTTTCAGTGACCAGAATATGGCAAGTCGAGGGGCACGAGCAAAACTAGATATTCTGTGTGCAATTTGTTGCGGAGAAACCTGTTGTAAAACATAAGGACTCTATCCTAGAAGGAAAGTAGAAGGAAGAATCCTAATCCTAGTCCGTTGTATGTGGGCTCTTACCAAAACTCTAGCCCTTGGCAGGACTATATATACGTGGGAGCTCTATGTTGTAATCACCAATATTCAGAGAAATAAAGAATAGACTCCCTACATCTTGTGTCTACTTGTTCTACTTTCATCTACCATGTTGATTGTGAGAGACGGAGAGGGGAAGGTCCGAACCGCTGGCAACATGTTTTATAACACGTTATCAGCACGACAAGCTCTGCGTCGACATCGCCGTTGAAGCCGCGCCGACCTCGACGTCGACGTCTATGCTGACGTCCCTGCTGCGACTACTTCGACAACGTCGACATCCCCGACGTTGTTAGCGGAACGGATCTGCTACCTCTACCTGCATCGAATCTGCACTGCATCGACATATACCATCGTCATCAAGCAGACAGTTCTACGACAATGCCAAACGCCCTACGCGGTATGTATCTACTAACCACTGCCCTACGCGGCATGTGACGTAGATCAATTGGCATCCTATGAAAGGTATGAAAAAATCGCATCATGTAGATTGCGTCTATTCCGATCATGCGCAGGCCTATATAGGCTTGCATAATGCATGAAGCAACAACGAAAATGTCCCTGCAGGAACTACACATGACTTGCACGTTGCAGTCTACGTGGACTCTACCAATTATAGATAATTTGCGTATATAAATAAGTTGCATAAAAAAAGAAAGGAGCATGTGGATTTTGTTTTACACGCCATTAGTCACTAGCACGTGACTTCTTCCACCATGGTGCCTGCATGCACATATCAAAGGGCATAGATAGATTTGGAGAAAAATCTACCAGCATCAAAATCGATCGGAAAATACAGTACAAATTCACTAGCACGAAGTCTAGTGGCTATCCAGCACAGAAGCTGATTAATTGGCATGACCAATTAGTTTATTATATACATCCAGATCTATCTACTAGTAGTAGAAAATCTATTGTACTCAACGTTTTGAATATTCAAAGAAGAATCTCAACCAGTAGTTGTTCGTCTACACACGAAATTCAGCACTTGCAGCTGCTGAACAGGCTCGTGCCCCTGTCGCCCGCCCGTACGCAAACTGCCGCGCCTCACCATCTATCTGGTCACTAGCATGCGTACTGCTGTCTGTATGCAGCCGCTCAAGCGTCCTCCCGCAAAATTTTCTACATGAAGTAGACGATAACAAGTAGTACGTGTGTACAAGCACACACATTGATGATTTTTCTTTAAATCACATGATGGCACTAATTATGTATGAAGCCAACAGTAGTAATACATCCCTGGAGGATACGGACACATGGAGAGAACGTAATTGTTTCTGATATTGACCCGTAGTCAAATTGGAACAGAAAGGGCTGCTTCGTTGATCGAATCCGGAATAAACTCTGCTCGGCATGCAGCCGCACGCCATTGTCCATAACACTCCATGCCCTCTGCCCGCACGCGGAGTTCCTGCCTCCTGCATGCGGCTTCGTAAAGTCGTGTAGCAATTAGAAAATCAGTTTTTGAATTATGAGAAGCTCCCGTAGCCGATTGTTGCTGCCTCTGTCAGCCCGAAGTTACAGAGTTTATGCAAACTTTCTCGATTGCACATGCATATGTCATTGACAACTGTTTTTAAGAGGTCGCTGCATGGTCTATAGCATTTATTTACTATTGATAAATATAGATATGCGATATTGTTATGCTATTTTTAATGTGTTTATTTACCACATATTAATTATCTGAATTGCATACCATGTATTTGGAAGAGTAAATTTTTGAATAATTATTACACTGCAATCATGGTATAAGAATTATGAGCTCTCTAAATCATGCAGATCTTAGACCACCTTTGAGAGTCTCATATTTGTTTTTTCTAGCATAATGATTTTTGGGATGAATGAATGTTTGGTATTAGTTCTGAAGATTTGCATATACCATAATCCTAAAAAATGCTAGGATGCTTCTAAGAATATTTTTTGCATAACCATCCACTACCTTTTTGCACATTACTACTTGTTTACACGCAGTAAACCTATATGCACATGATTTTATTATAATGATATATGCATACTTTTATGAAGAAAGAATATCCTGGACTTGCCCGAATGACATAATTATTTGTTACGGTCATTATTAAATCCAAGTAGGATATTTGACTACCATTGAAGTGTAGTAAACTCTAGAATGAGTATATGACCAAGAGAAGTAACAAATGGCATTGTGGGACTCACCGCATGAGTAAAATCCCAAATTATAATTACAGAATATCATGTTACATTGAAAGTTGAACTTTTCAAACTTATATGCCTATAGATTGAGATATAATGCTGCTCTATAAATAATAGCTTGAAGCTTTATACTAAATGTCTAGAAGACAAGATGGTAAATAAGATTTTATCAATGCATATTCTCGAAGAAATGTCTCTTGTGTATAGAATATCACAGAGCAATGTAATACATGAAGTATTTAAATTTACCATTACTCAAATAGAAATTGAGTTGACTTTATAGACAACTTTATAAACCAGGATATCTTCAGTTGCAGTAACTTTGAATATATGAATTGCATATATCATACTCCTAGAAGGATCGAGCAAGCATGAAGCTGCCAGATGTCAAGCGTTGAAGCTAAGACATATAAGAACTTTTAAAAAATTTAAATCATGTGCTTATAGATTTGTTTCTTTTGAATTCATATCCTGAAGCATTAATAGTAGTGGCAATGATGCATTAAGTTTTAATTCCCGTCGAATTAAGTGATTAATGGTGAACTTATTAGCTTGAAGACTAATATGAAATATTTAATATTCTTAGTTGCAATTGTTACCTGAAGTAATATGTGCTAATTTCTCATGGAATAAATTAGATTTATATGTTTCACATATAAACAATTGCCTATATTGCCTATCTAAATAAGTTTTGCATTATTTTATCCACAAAGCCTCAATTAACCATGAAGGTTAGTTCTTTGTGCACCACTACTACATAGGTAGAATGGAAACTGAATTTCCTAGAAGCACATGAATAATTGGACTATACTAGTGTATGAATTGCTCCTAGAAGGACAAATTTAGCCAATAAATAGTATAATCCTAAAACTAACTATTTAATATTTTTAGCCCAAGAACTAGAAGTTTTGTTCTGCCCTATATATGTGAATATTCATGCCATAACCAATGAATACTAGAAGTATGATTGGATTTTATGGATCATTAGAAGTGATCATTCATAGATGATGCAAGAAGAATATAACTACTTGAAGTAATTATGGCATGAGGGGGAGAAATTTTGGGTAAAGGCATAAGAAAATGTGGGTAATATATATTTAATAGGCATAGCCTTCCTAAATCTATCTTTGAGTGCATGTATCAAGACTTGAAGTTTTGCCCGCGTCCCTTCCGGCCAAGTTAACTTTCTCTACTGCACTAATTGCAAGTAAGCTTGTAGCTTTGCATTTTATTGTTATCTACTATGTTGGATTGAATCTCAACATTCCACATTATACACATGCAAGTGTACTACTATTTTATTCTCTCACTGAACTAAACTATCTACACTCTTTGCATGAATATTAGCATAGAAGGTATAGTTGTAGCTAGTAGCTACATTTACACTCCCTATAATTAAATTGACTAGCTAGCACGCTATGTCCAATGGTTCTTGTTGAACTAAGAAATATGTTGCTTTCAATGCATTGCATGCATAAGCAAAAGATTGGTCTATGGCCATGTAGCCTAAGATCAGGGGGAGTAAGTTAATATGTTTGCTCAATAGAGACTAACTCAATTGATTGAATGAATAATGGTGGATGATGATGGATAACATATTTATGATGATTTTGGATTTATGAAGAAAAGGCATCAAGGGAATTTTGCATTAATGGCAATTAGAAAATTCTAGAAGAAATTCCATGTGAATTGGATGTTGTGTATTTTATATATTTGAAATATATAGTCTATTTGTTATTAATGTATGAGTACTTAGATCAATTATTTTGGCTAAATAATAAAGAAGCTAGACAATAAAATAGTTTTTTCTAAACTATACTATGTGCACATCGAGGGGGAGAACATCCCGAGTTTGAAGGAATGTTGAACATTCGTGCACTATGTGTATTCTAGCTTACGCATATAATATAGAATAACCCCCATATTTAAATATGTGTGTGAATATTTCCCAGAAATTTCATCATAGCATACATAAATGGGCCTCCGCTTGTAGTTGGAGATACATGAATATGAATTATTGAAAGCCCATCATAGGGGATTATTTTGAAGTATGCTATTGAAGATCTAATATTGGCATTAGGGGGAGAGAAAGCCTATTTTAAATGCCAAATATTATTTCCACGGAAGGAAAATGATCTAGAGAAAATATTCCTTGAAGCTTGAAGCAGAAATATTATCACACACTAAGTCAACTATTAGTTTGACTAATGTTCTTGTGAAGCATGAAGCGGAGCATATGCCAGATATTGAAATGAGAGGAGTAACTTGAAGTTATAAACCAGAAGTTTTGTTTACTAATAGTAAACTAATTATTGTATACTATCAAGCTACAATCTATGGGGACGCCTATGGATTATAGTTTTAATGTATACTTATTGAATAGAAATAAAATAAAACTCCTCCATTCTCATGAAGAGAACACCTCATGAATAAGGTTGAGCACCTCATGAAGAGGATCATCGTGAAGATGGAATCCAATATACTAAGTGCGCACATCATTAGTGTTGGATATGCAGAACAATAAAGTATCTCCTGTTTTTGGGAAATAACAAAGAGACAAAATAATCTCATATTATGAGAATATTGGGAGAAAATAATAGTTGTCGACAACGCTACCTCTATAATTGCAAATGTTTCTCTTATGAGAACCCGGATCCGGAAACAAAGTCCATGGCAAAGTCGCTTGTAGCGATTATATCGGGTCAGTGAAGAAATGCAATTGAGGATGAATCTCCTACTAAGAAGAAATAAATGTTCTGCTATATCTCTGGCAAATAAAATGAATGAATATGAAATATGCAGTTAATAAGTGGATTATGAAGATCCATATACATAGTTCCTGAAGAATACAAATTGCAACATATGAATATAAATCTCATATAAGTATTATGAAGTCTAAGGTAGAATATATTCACTAATGAATATTGAAGTCTCTAGAAGAGTATATCCTAGAAGGAATAGTCATCGAATGACTTCATAGTGAATAACACTATCTCATTGTGTATATCACTTAATAATCTCTCTTGTAGTAAAGTGAGAACATCCTTGAAGGAACTAATCCGTGAAGGATTTACCGTCAATTCTTGAAGAAACATCATTTATCCCTGAAGTGAATATAGACCCGAGAGAAAGAAAATGAGGAATTCTAAACACCATTAAGGTGTCATACAAACACTCAGAAAATGTAAAGCTATATCCTCTAAATACCATAGAAGGTATAAGAATAATGTTGACTTTGGTATTTAAATTATCACCTAAATGCCAAATGCAAGACTGGATTTATTATTTAGTGGTACTATCAGAATCTTGAAGATTTTAGTTTTAAAACCCACTAAGAAAGAATTAATAAAGTATTCAAGCTTGTATAAGTTTGATGCACTATCTCGAAGATATTGAATATCAATTATTTACCCCTATAATCCTCTGAAAGGATCTATTATCTTGAAAGATAAATTATTTGTTTTGCACAACTAATAAGTGGTTATTTATGCATTAAGCAATATTGCTTTTTGTTATACCCATATAATTCATAGAAGAATTATGAGCCAACTTTTAAAAGTGCATTTTGAACAATGAAGTTCAAAGGATGGCTTTATGAGGGGGAGCAATTTGATTCGATTTACCTTGAAGGTTATTATCCACTAGAAAATCCAAAGATCAAGTAGATCATATTTGCCAAAACATTGAAGTTTGTGCATAGATCATGAAGATCAATATCTATGAAATATCCTGAAGAATATATGACCAAGAAGGTTAAATGTTGTACTCTTTTTTCCTATGTGAGTTTTTACTTGAAGGTTTCTCACACAAGGTTTTTAATGAGACAACATGTGTAATACAATTAACGAATGCAATGTACTCTTTTCTCCAAGAACCGTTTTTTCCCACTGGGTTTTCGGATTGAGTTTTTAACGAGGCATGTGCATATCGTGGTAATCGCCCAAGGGGGAGTGTTGTAAAACATAAGGACTCTATCCTAGAAGGAAAGGAGAAGGAAGAATCCTAATCCTAGTCCGTTGTATGTGGGCTCTTACCAAAACTCTAGCCCTTGACAGGACTATATATACGTGGGAGCTCTATGTTGTAATCACCAATATTCAGAGAAATAAAGAATAGACTCTCTACATCTTGTGTCTTCTTGTTCTACTTTCATCTACCATGTTGATTGTGAGAGACGGAGAGGGGAAGGTCCGAACCACTGGCAACATGTTTTATAACAAAACCGATATATTCGGTTGGCTTTGTTGCCGAGACTATATATAACTTAACACAAGAATTATATTTCCGGCCTATTTACAAAATGTTGCACACATACTTTTCTCTTCTCTTTTCCATGAGTTTCCGTAAGCCGTACGTCCACGCGTGGACAAGTGTATGGGCCATCGGGTTCTTTTTTTTCTTTTCCTTTTTTTTTTTTGCCAAATGAGATTTTCTCTATCTATATATGCCATCCTAATACCTACATCAACAAATGGCACGACTAACTAAACCATGTATGTAAACTTCAATCTTGAGCAACTTATTATTATCCAATTTATCTCCTATTTTGTATGCACGGCGACATAATCATCAACGGATAAACCAAATCGTGACATGACGTCAACAAACTCCTTTGTGAGTTTAATCAAATTTAAAATTGCATGTTCTTATATGTCCTCAAAGGAAGTCATAACAAATCATAACAAAAGAAAATCATGGAGCTTGATATTTAAGTCTACCAACACTTTAAAATTGTGGTATATTTACGAGTAAATATTTATATACCTTAACAAAAGAAGAAAAACTATCAATGTTGTATTTTAATTTGATACAAACTTAATAGAGCCTTGTGAAATTATAAAAGAAATTATAGACTTGGCATTGCTCGCAAGCGAGATATCCTCCTCCCACACGTGATCCCTTTCACAATTTTCTTTTTTACCATTAAAGATTGCCTTTTTTACCTTTGCCATATGTAGTTGGGACTTGGTAAACTTTCTCATTTTCAAACGAAATTTGCAAAACGGTCAGGGATGCTCTAACACTCCCATGCTCGTTTCCAATCAACGTTGGTATACGTAAGAAAATGTACGTGGTTCCCCAATTAATTTGCCGATTTGTCCTCTTATTTTAACTTTCTTTCTACATTGTATATGCCAAGACCCACGTGCTGATGACCGTGGAACTCTAGTATCCCCCAACTGTGGGTACAATTCTTTCGTTCCTTGTCCGCCAACCTTTGGGCTTGGCATCGTGGGCCTCTTCTAGGACAACACGAAGCAGCATGTCATCTTCATGCACCCCCGATGGTTGAGAGGGACCTCTCCACCTCAACAACTACTGCATGGACATGAAGGTCCTCGCTGACTCTTTACATGAAGTCGGCTACACCGTCTCGGCGCCTCAGCTAGTGCTGAACCTCCTGCATGGGCTCATCCCACGATAGTACTGGATCATGATTACATTGTTAAATTGAAGTATATGCAGTCATCGAAACCAAAACGCTAATTAAACAAATATCAATCACTTATCATGTAACTTGTTATACTCACTACTTCTCAAGTACTCAAACTACAATTTCAACACTGCTAATTTCAACGATACATATTACTACTCCCTGTTAGATCTAGTGTACTTACTTTGCCTCAAACGACAACTAAATATACACACATCCGAATGCAAACAAGTCAAGTGGTCAGGAAGCATCGATGCTTTGCCGATGAAATCTTTGCCGATGGGGTTTTGCCGATGGCCACGTCAGATTGCCATCGGCCCGATGGCAAAACGGGCTTTGCCGATGGCGGCCGGCCATCGGCAAAAAACTGGATTCCGGTAGTGATCCTTGGCCAGCAGCAGCTCCTTAATAAGACGTGGGCAAGTTGTCAAGAGCTGATCAAAGCCGTCGGTCGCCATGACTGTCTTCAGATGGCTAGGCATCTTCAGGAACTCCAAACATGCCTTCTTGAGCGCATGGCAACCATGCTGCTCAGCGAGTACCAATGATGACACCACGGTGCTTGTGTCGATGCACTGGCAGAGCTTGTCCTCGCAAATTAGTCTGAGCCTCTCAAGATCATATCTGTCTGCAGCTTCAAGTAAATGTTGAGTGATCACAAACGCATCTTCCTTGTCAATGTCAGGCATTGTGCCGGTGTAAACGAAGTGGAGCATAGCCTTAAACACCCTTGCTTCCATGTCTTGGATCCGTATACAGTTCATGGTCTTTTCCTTCATGGGCCCAAAGAGCTCCGCCATGAACACTGACGACCTTGCAGCCAGCACGTACCTTTGAAAGGCAACCGACAAAAAAATGTTAGTCTTGTATACTACTAAGTACTAACAGAGAAGAAGTAATGTATAAACAGCTTCCCAGCTAGCACGCACCTGTGTGCAGCAAGTATCTCTCCGGCAACTTCAAATGTTATGTCGGCCCCCACTGCGCCTGAGAGGAGGAAGCCAAAATGCTGGCACGCGTTGGACGGGGGCACCACAACACACTGTGTTGTGATGGCCTCTGTGCTGATGTACTTTGATATGGTGACCTCACACCTAATTTTAAGGCAGTCGTTTTTCAGATAAGACGACTCCTCCAGGGCCTTCTTTTCAACGAATTGGGCGAGTCCCCTGCATGGAATTGTGGTGCTGAATATATGGCCGGTAGGCGAAGTGGTTTCCTTGCTGAACCTCTGTACCGAGTCACCAATGTCGTCGAGAACACTGAATTTGAACCGAGCTTTCACTTCCACATCATCGGCATCATCGAGCTGCAGATAGATGGATATCTAATCGGCGTTGTCTAAACTATCACCATCGGGGTAGTACCTGATATACCAGCGGTAGCCACACATGCCGAATGTGCGTGATTTGATGAATTTGCCGCTACCGAGTCCCTTGGTCAGGGAGTACCCCATTATCTGGAGCACGTGCGACCCAGTCACTGCCTCCGCCACGATAGCCGACGTGGTCGGGGCCTCACCATCGATGGTGCTGCTGCCGTCGGAGGTTGACATAGCCACATAGGACTATTCGTAGAGTTTCTGAATTCTGACTACCACAATACAGCGAATCTAGGGGCAAAAAGAAAACGAGATATTCCGCCAAGTTTGCCACCGGGAAACAGAGATATTCTGTTGGGTTTGTTGTCGTTATACCGAGCACTAAGTTACGTACCTTTATTCTTACAACTTCTAATTTTCACTTCCGTTTTGATTTCGGTTTGTGGACTGCTGGATTATTATGGACACAAGCACATATGTCCGTATGTTCTCCTTGTAACGGGAGAAATATATTATCAAACACATATCCACAATGGTCGCAACAATTGAATTTGTCTAGGTGCTACTTTTGATATTATGATTGTTGCAGTGATCACATACGGAGGGACTGTTAATGGAAATGAAAATGTCTAGTTAACCCCGAACTTATCAAGGTGGTCTACTTCACTTACCAAACTATGAAACCGTATATTTTAACTCCCAAACTTTGTAACAGTGGCTTTATTTTTTATTTATTTTCACTAAATCTTTAAAAAATCATAGTAAATCACAGGAAAATCATAAAATGCAAAATCCAATTTTTTTGGGCACAACATGAGTAGACTACACAGTAATATGGTTTACTTTTTTTTTTTTCATACTTCCATGTGCTGGTCAAGTTCCGCGATTTCTTTTGAGAATCCATAATTTTTTAATAATTTTAATATACAACTTATTTAAGTCAACAAGGGATTATTCGTCATCGTGTTTCAATTTGTACATGTCATGTTATTGTCCTATTAATTATAAATTGAATCAACCTTGATAAAAAATTTCTTTGTTGTAAGGCAAAATAATATTTACATGCAAATGATCACAACTTTATTTTTCATGTGTTGATGCAATATCTTTTGAGAATCCACAATTTTATTTTATAATTTCAATATATATCTTATTAAAGTCGGCAAGCGGTTAGTTATCATCGTGTCTCAATTTCTACAAGTCAGCCCGCAAACTACTTAGATATTTGTACTGTCTTCATAGTTTGGAGAAATATTTTTCATTAGGTTGGATGAAAAATTGTTGAAGATTTTAATTCATAGTTTCAGCTTAAGAGATTTGTAAGTTTCGACAGCTTGATACAAATATTTATTTTCTTTAGATTGGATGACAAACTGCTCAAGATTTTAGCTGATTTGTTAGGCTATTCATGTTCTAATAGTAGTAGTAATAATAGTAGTAGTAGTAGTAGTAGTAGTAACAATACTCTATTTATTATTTATTATTTATTATTATTTTATTTTTATAATAAAAATATAGTTAGTCTAGTGGAAATAAATAAAATATAAAAAATCTTACAAACATCATAGGGGTGGGAACACTCTTTTGAGACCCAAACGTAGTCAGCACGTATAAGCGGGAGAAGAAAATTTAATACAGACTGAAATAGAAAAAAAAAATCCAAACTGAACACTGTTATTGCACACAAACAAAATATTTTTGCCTGCCAGAAATTATGGCGTTATAAGGTTGTTATTTTATCTAAAAAAATAAAAAGAAAAAATGAGCTAGGTCATGGCTCAGCCTAGTTTTTGGCGCAAAGGCCCACGAGGCAGGTTCCAGCCCAGGACGGAGAGGATCAATCTGTGATGAACTTTTGCATTAGGAATAAATTTTGTGAATTTATTAGTATATTGTTCGTGCTTACGCTACGGTTTTATCTTGGAGATACGCATGAAAACAAACCAATATTTCATTAATAGGTTAACTTTTATACAATTTTATTGAGCATGTATACGATCAAGGAACATATAACCATGCAAATATAGTGGAAATAATAACTATTCTATTTTGCACCTGAAACCTTTCCTTTTCTTCTATTTATTATTTTCTCATCATCTAGAACAGAACCGATAGATGCTGGATCCTACACGGACACTGTGGCGGATAGAAAACTTTAGGCCGGGTGGACAGATTGCACCACAAAAACCCAACCAACTGATCTATGATCCATTCACGTTTATTACTTCTTTTCTACTATACCTATATGTTTGTGTTTTTCAATATAAATATAGAAACAAATATTAAATGTAATGTTAGTCTTACTCTTGACCAGCCCCTTCTCCCTGCAGAGGGGAGCGTAAAGGGTCGCTAATCCTAATGTCCACTCTTCCTTTGGTTGGATCCCAGCAACAACGAGCAGGGCTCGGGGAATGGACGTCGCAAGCTGGCCATGTGGAATGGCCAAATTGACCAAAGTAAATGAGACAAGAGTTGAAACCCCCGTGCAGGAGGACCTAACGAGAAAAATCCATAAAAGATTCTTGGCAAAAATCTCCTTGGGACTAGGGGCTACTGTTGGGCAACCCCGTTGATGACAATCTCCTTACTAAGGTGTTTCATCTCATGACCCTGATGACAATAGGGCAACCCCGTTGTCCATATTAATCGTCAAGGGACAGGCTCTAGAGAACCGGCCACCAAGGGACAGGATCTAGAGAAGACAGAAAGGACGACTCCTACTTCCTAATGGGGGCAGGGGTTGATCCCATTTAAGACAGGTGGAAAGCGTCCGGTCCTGTCGGATCCATGATGTAGTTCACCCAATGGTTAGATGCGTGATCATCGTTGGGCAAACCATGATCCCACGGAAAAGATGGGCCCGACGTTTTAACATGTCATAGCACGTGGAGCCGTCGTACTGCGAACATCTGTAGGAGATGACAGGAACGGACGGTCGGGAGCCCTCCAAGAGCATATCAGTACCCTTACAAGGAGAACCAATACTAGAAAAACGGATCCATTGACACCGCTAGCTAAATCATGTACGGAGCCGATCAGCGTGAAGTAGCTGGTACCGAACGTCGCACCGAACGGGGTGGCATGATGGTTCGCGGCCATCTGTCAAGAGGCAAAGTACAGCAGGTGTACCTCCATCAGTGGAAGCAGGTTGGGGACTAGATAGGCCCTTGGCGGTCAAGAAAAAGGATCTCAACAGTAGAACACCTCTCTCCTATTGTTGAAAAACTTCTTATTCTGAGTTGAGTTCTTGTAGAGAACTATCTCTCGACCAAGTTTGTAATCCCACCTTTTTACAAGACCCACCAAGGAAATCAGGCAACACTAAATCTGGACTGGACGTATAGATATTCTGGCCGAATCAGTATAAACCCTCATTTCTACTTTACTCTACCATCCGATAGTCTAAAACGCGCTTAGTCGATAATTATCGCCGGCCCTTCAAAACACCAACACTACCGAACCTTAAGTGTATTGAGATTTACGGGTACAAGAATCTAGATCTGGGCAAAAGTGGTATTGAAAAGGACAAGGCAATTACAGTCCTCAAAAAATTGTAGACAAAAAAACTCTCCTGTATCTTTGTCAGATCGCATTTTTAGAAGCACGTGTCTCCTGTATCCTTTATCAGATCGCTTTTACACTTGAGAAAGGATGAAGGATCACGGGCTTGTTGAGATAAATGCAAGATTCCAAATTTTTACACACTACCGGATCCAGAGTGTTTGCCGATGGCTTGATGCCATCGGCAAACACCAGGATGCCATCGGAAAAGAAGTTGCCGATGGCAAAGTAGCGTTGCCATCGGCAATTTCCCATCGGCAATAAGCTCATCGGAAAACAAATTTTTGCCGATGGCAAAAGTAGATGCCATCGGAAAACTTTTTGCCGATGGCCGTGGCCCCCATCGGCAAACTCTCCACGTCAGCCTCCCCGCCGTCAGGTTGACGGCGGGTTTGCCGATGGCTGACGCCACATGGCCATCGGCAAACAGTCTTGTTTTCCGATGGCCACGGCCGTCGCTTCTTTTTTTTTTTTTTGAAAAAAGAATTCCCTGATTTTTTTTTCCGATGGCCGTGGCCATCGGCAAACTTATGGTCAATTTGCCGACGGCCACGGCCATCGGCAAACCTGGGGTACTGTTGGGCCAAATTCCTCCGGGTTTGCCGATGGCCGGCCATCGGCAAACCCGGGGAATTTTTTTTTTTGCTTTTTTTCCTGTTTTCTTCCATTTTCAGCACATTTAATCACAGATAATGATATCACAAGCAAGATATACAACATTCATCACATATATTCGCAATAATACGCCATTTCAACCATAATATAGCATCAAATCCATATTCATGCATACAAATCCATATCACAAGTCCCAATTCTTGCATACAACTCCAAATGCATCCATACAAGGCCAACATCGGACAAACATGTCCGACGTGGCACAACAAGGTCCAAAATCAGGAATAGAAGGTACCTAGCTCGTGGCGCCATCCCCTTGGGTCCCCGAGCCCCCAGAAGCATCCTCCCACGCAGGCCAACTCCCCTGCGGCTGCGGCTGCTGCGGCTGCTGCCACGAGTACTGCCAGTGGCCGAGCTGCTGCAGCTGAGGGAACTGAGGCGGCCCGGGCTGCCCCTGCGGCGGCCACGAGTACCCCGGCTGCGTGGGGAACTGAGACGGCCCGGGCTGCCCCTGCGGCGGCCACGAGTACCCCTGCGTCGGTTGAGGACCCGGAACGAACGGCTGCGTGAGGAGGCTCGGAAAGGACCCCAACCGGGCCGTGGAGCGGGACCACGTGGAGAAGCACCCGGCCGGAGGGCTAGCACCTGGAGTTGGGTTCGAACCCTCCGACCGTGTCGCACAAAGACCAAGTGATGGAATTAGTACCGTAGATCGGCATCACAAGCTAAAGCAATAGGCAATGTAGGGACTCACCGGACGAGGTGCAAGAAAAGGCGCCAGTGGAGGTACTGGTGGTGGAGCGAAGAAAGCGGCCGGAGGCTCACTCATTCCCATGGCACGCATGTCTTTGGGACATCTCGCGACCACGCCCGGCGGTAGTGCAGCGCAACTGCGGCCGCGTGCTCCTGATAGGCAAGGGCCATCTGCTTCTGGTTGGCTAGCACCTCCTGGACCATGGCCTGCAATATTACACGAGCATGGTGGATTGTATTTGAAGGCAAGTTACATTATTTGTGAAACGGTCGAACGACGAATGAAACTCCACTTACCTGAAGACCCGCGATCTGCTGCGCACTGCTCGGCTGCCGAGGCGCTATGGGGACCCGCGGTGCGCCCCTACGCTGGTCTTCCTTGCGGATCTCGGTCGCGTCGGGACGGAGGACGGGTCAATGGCGCCGTGGGCCATATAGAACCGGCCGTGCTCGCTTCCTCCTCCCAACCTCATCACGAGCCGAGGGTCTATGGGCTCGGCGGTGGCGTCGTAGCTGTCGCCATGGGCCTCTCGAGCTGCGGCGGCGTACTTGGTGAGCTTGTCGTACACGACCGGGCTGGTGTACTTCTCGGACCCGTCCGAAAAGCTGTACATGGTGGAGGGCGCTTTTGCTGGGCCCTTGTGAGCAAGGGCCCACCCCACGTACTCATTGATGGGCTGCCCGTCGTGGTGCTCCCTCTGCGAAGAAAACAGAAATCATGGTTACAAGTAGAGATATAAGAAATCCGGCGCTATAAGAAATGGTTGAACACAAGCATACCCATGTTTCCATGAACTCGCTGAGGTTCTGGCTCCCCTGGTGGTGTGAGACCCCGGACCTCGCCATCTCTTCCAAGCGCTTCACCCGGCGTGCTCTGTGCTCCACGTACGCCGCCGGCGTTTGCCACCCTCGACAATCATACGCCGGCGCCGGCGTACTTGCCGCACCAGCCCGGAGGTGTCTCGCATGACATTCAAGTATTAGATCTTCTAGATAATGAGTTGAATGTGTCACATAAGGAATCACAATGGATGTTTTCCTACTTATTTACCCGCATGTACTTGCTCCTCGGTGAGGTCGGTCTCCGGCTCACATATCGCTCCCGGCACGGGTCTTATCCACCTTCACCCCCCTGAAGTTGGCGTAGTAGGAGATGACGGCCTGGGTGTGCGCCTCGTAGAACATGTCCTTGATCCGCAACTCGCACACCTTGTCCTGATGCCGGTCCGCCATCTCGGGGTCCTGCCCCTCCGCCAACCTATAGTACAACTGCACACAGGCATCAAACATCATTCCATTGTTTGAGAAAAGTCCAACAAATGCGTAATATTGAGATATGTGTTGCGATTGAAAGACTCACCCAGAACTCCCTCTTGATCTTCTCAGCGAGGACTTCCCCACGTGCGTCCTTGATTAGGAAGTAGTATGGCCATTTGTCGGGCACGATCGTCCTCCCATCGATGGTGACCAAGCCAGGGAAGTTTGCCTTAATCACTCGCCCCTGGATGCTAGTGACATGGGGCGAACACTTCCTGGCCGACACCTTTCTCCAGCCACTGCACATAAACAACAATTGTTAGTATGCAGTTTTAATTCAAAAATGAAATAAGAACAAGTACAGAAATCAACAATGGATACTTACGTCCCGAGATCACGATCGCGGGCGGTCCTCGAGGCGCGGCAAGTGCTCGGGGAGCCTAGCGGGCCCGCGCCGGAAGGGCTTCTTCGCGGTGCCCGTGGAAGCCGAGGTGCTGCAGCCTCCTCCTCCTCCTCGTCGTCGTCGCCACCGCCGCCGCCACCGTCCTCCTCGTCGTCGTGGTCGCCACCGCCACCGCCGCCGCCGCCGTCCTCCTCCTCGTCGTCATCGTCGTCACCACCGCTATGGGCACAAACAGCCTTGTCCTCAAACGGCTTCATCTGGCGGTCCTCCGCCTACTCCCACCCTGGCGGTCGACGGCTCCACCTCAAGCTCCTTGTCGTCCTCCTCCTCGTGGTTGCCGGCCTCCACGTGCTCCTCGTGGTGGCCGGCCTCCACGTGGTCCCGCGGGGCCCGAGGTGCATGTACTTCGACTGACGTTTTGTCGGCGCGACCGTCCTCCGCCCGGCATTTTGTCGAGTGCCCGCAATGACAAAGATTAAAATAGTTAGTATTAGTAGATTGCAAGTACTTGTAAAGAAAACATAAATGTAAGGTAATATAAATAACAGTATCAATATTACAAGGATTAGAAACTATCTCCGCAAACGGCAATATTGCTGGCGAGCGCTCGTCCTCGTCATCAGTACTGTCGTCATCACTATCAATATTGTCGAGCTCTCTTAAGTCCTCATCATTAGGCGCGACATGTTCCCCAACTTGTACATCGCGTCGCAGCTTCCAGGCATCTAGGATTCGTATGTCCTCAGCATCGTGCACCTCATCACCCTCGTCCTCATCGATGTCGTTGTTTACTTCCATACTCATCAACGAATCAATGTCTATCTCCAACCTACCTTCTAGCCCATCAGGTTGATAGAACTCATCTGTCCTTGGGCCAAAGTTGTAATCATCATCGTTCGGGACCGCCGCTTTTCCGCGTGGCGATACGAACTGCACAAGGCTCCAACCCGCAAGGCGCTTGTCATTCTGGTTTGCCCATGGGAGGTAATAAACCTGCTTGGCGTCTCGGTTAGCCAAAATATAGACATCGTCTCCTCCATATTTGGAATCCTGTCGGATTTCGACTTGCCCAATCTTAAGGTCCTTTTTTGTGACCTGGGGATCGAACCAATGGCATTTGAACATCACAGGCTTACAACCTAGGAACTTGCCAAAGTCAAGCTCCAATATCTGTTTGACTATGCCGTAATAGTCCTTCCCATCCGTGCCGGGAGTCCGAACTCCGGTGCACGTGTTTTTAGGTTGCCCCGTTTCTCTTCGTAGCTTCTCGTGCGAAAGCGATAGCCATTCACGTCATAAACGTCGAATGACTTGACATGTCGATCGAAGGTTTGGCCCACACATCTCAATGCAGGACTCATTTTCGCATCACAATTAGCCTGCACGGTTAGGACAGGTGGATAGTTAAGTTACTCGCTCATAGGAGCAAAGTGGAATCGAGGTTAGGTAGATAGTTACCTTTTTGCTGAACCAATTGACGAAATCGGGCGTATTATGTCTGAGAAGATGGTCTTTTTCATCCTCGGTAGGAGCCCTACTGCAGCTCCAGTGTTCATTAATAAAGTCCCTGGAGAAACAATAGACAAGAGGGGTCGGATCAATAGGTGGAGGATAGTGGCGACGTATGGAACAAGCTCATCGAGAACTTACTCTTGATAATCAATCGTTTCCTCAAGGTTCAACAACAAGTACATCATGATAGTGTGCCACTCATCATGCCGCAAGTAACGAGGGGTCCCTGCTCCTGCTCTTCCAAGATCCCCTCTGAAAAGGCTGAGAGTGCATGAATTCTCGTCGATGTTGTAACGAGGGATTGGATCTCGTGGCCTCGTAAGTTTCTCGGTATAGTACGCCTGTGTGCATGTGGACACCTCCTCCAGAATGAATGCCTCTACCATAGAAGCCTCAATTTTGGCTTTATTTTTACACTTTTTCCGAAGAAGCTTTAGACACCTCTCGATTGGATAGCACCAACGGTGCTGCACGGGCCCCCCCAACCGTGCCTCCCTTGGTAGGTGCAAAATCATATGCTTGCATGGACGGAAGAAGCCCGGTGGAAATATCATCTCCAACTTGCGGTGCAACTTAGGTGCAGCCTCCTCCAGTTCAAGACAAACGTCCCGAGACAACTCCTTAGAACAAAGCCGGCGGAAGAAAAGCTCAACTCGCCGGGACGTGCCACACCGGCTCGGGTAGGTATCCCCGGTCATCGCAGGGAAGGAGCCGCTCAATCCAGATGTGGAAGTCATGACTCTTCATCCCTAAGACTTTGCCGATCGGCAAGTTCACTCCCGCCGAGTTCGCCGCATACCCATCGTAGAACCTTAGCTTCGACAACCACTCCAGTGCTTCCTTCCTATGCGGCCTTTTCAGGATGTAATCGGCCGGGCCCTTCTTCCATCTCTTGCCTGGCGCGAGGGTCTTCATCACTAGATTTGGTCTATCGCAAATCGTTTCAATGTCCAACCTAGCCTTAAGATTGTCCTTTGACTTCTTGCCAATGTCCAGAGTGTTGCCCAAAGTGCCTCGGCGATATTCTTTTCTCGTGTGCATTACATCGATGTTGTGTGGAAGAAGAAGGTGCTTATAGTAGGGGAGCCTAGTCAAGCCCGATATATGAGTCCACATGTGGTCGGTACCATATCCTTTGAAACCACCATTGTCATCAATTTCGAGAGCCTCTATCTCGTGAAGGATGTCACCGGGCTCTTCTCCTTAGGGATGGGGCCGGTGACTTGAACACCTTTCGTGAAGTGCTTTTTATCAAGTCTCGTGGATCGTCCTCCTTTAGGAATTGACGATGTTTGTCAAAAGAAGAATACTTGCCACCCTTGGCCGCCCAGTGAACATCACATCTGCCTTGCATGTTGGGCAAGGGAACTTCCCGTGAACACACCACGCACCGAACAAGCCATACGCCGGAAGTCATGCATTGAGTACTGGTACCACACATGCATCGTGAAGTTCGTCTTCGTAGCTCGGTCATACATCAGCACCCCTCATCCCAAGCTTTCTGCAATTCATCCCACGCTGGCTGCATGAACACACCCATTTTGTTGCCCGGGTGTCCAGGTATTATCAGCGTCAAGAACACGTTCTTGGGGTCGAACATGACGCCGGGGGGAAGATTGAGGGGGATCACAAACACGGGCCAACATGTGTACGGGGCCGCCATCATTCCAAACGGGTTGAACCCATCTGTTGCTAGCGCTACACGTACATTTCGAGCCTCCTCAGCCATGTGAGGATTCATGGCATCGAAGTGCTTCCATGCATCACCATCCGCCGGGTGCTGCATCTTGTCACTGTATCTTTTGCCATTCTTGTGCCAAGTCATTTGTTTCGCGGACTCCTGTGTCATGTACTGCCGTTGCAGCCTCGGTAGTACTGGAAGGTGTCGTATGACCATCTCGGGGATCTTAGACTGTTTCTTAGTGCCATCACCGCCTTCTACCTCAACGTACCTAGAGGCTTTGCACTCCGGACAGTGTGTTGCCGCCTCGTGGTCTCCCCGGAACAGGACACACCCGTTCTTACAAGCTTGGATCGGGCGATAAGGCATCTTGAGTGCACGAAGGAGCTTCTGTGACTCGGTCGTGTTTTTTGGCAGGCAGTGCTCCTCCGGAAGCAGCCCACCAACAGTTGCCAACACGAGATCAAAACCTTCCCGACTGATGCCCAGTGACGACTTCAACCCTATTAGGCGTGAAATGGCATCCAGTTTAGAAATGCGGGTCTTCTCGTGAAGGGGCTCCTTTGCCACCTCCATCATGTCGTAGTACACCTTTGCGGTCGCCTCGGATCTTCTTCCTCCTCCTCCAATCCTTGAACGGCTTCAAAGTTTTCAAGCAAGTCTCGCCATTCCGCATCTTGATCAAACCCCTCGAGGTCCGGTCTCACCACCGCCTCCGTAACCCGTTGGGGTTCCCGTTGACGGTCGTTAACTCATAAAATTAACCGTCAACTTAGCATGCAAATGGACCTATTCATAAATACTTGATAGATATAGGGTTACCACCGACGTAATTCCACGAGTTTTGGTGAATATCTATTTCAGGGGTGACAACTGAAAATCAACCAAGATGGCCCACATGTCGGGTTTACATAGAGAGAAAGACCGAACGGGTAAAATTGTATAATCTAGAAGACTCCGAAGGCAAACCCCGGAAGCCGGGGCCCACTGCACCGTGGGCCGGCCGGCCGACTGGGGAGGGAGTCGGCCGACTCCCCATCTCCACCAATCGTGGAGTCTCGCGGATCCCGCCTCCACCGACTTTGAAGATTAATAATTATCGTCCATTTAGGTCGGTTTGATCCGAGGGCTATGGTTAATCCTAGGGGGCTATATAAGCGAGCCCCCGGCCCCCGGGTGAAACCCTAATTCATTCTCCTATTCATTCAAGACTTCAATCCGAGAGAGAGTTAGATAGAGAAGGGTCCCTCGAATGGATCTATCTCTATAGGGTATTAGTATCAAGAGAGATTGAGAGAGTATAGAGTGGAGGTAGATTTGGAGGAAGCCCTACTGTCGGTGTCTCCTCTCCAAAGTGTACTGCGGGATCAAGTCTCCTAACCCGAGGCTTGGTTTCGTAATCATTCGGCAATTCAACTTCTAATACTAGTAAGTTCGTTGTTATTATTGTTCTTTGGTTTACAAGTTTACTTTATTTCCGCTTCGCGTTGGGAATAGAGTAATCGTTCTTTAGCATAAGCGTGGTGCTTAGGCTAGGTTCACTTGTAGATGCTCCCTATTCGGCCGGAACCGTGGTAGTAGTGAGGGAAGTGGCAATCCCTTTATTACCTTTGTAATCCACTTCCCGTTGGTAGGTAAGGTAGGTCCTTTGTGCCCGGTTTAGCATCCTCTCGTGGTGTCTATTCCTCGGTACCCCCTTAGAACAAAGGTAGTCTCAAAGCTTGCCATAGGTTGGAAGAAGACCGACGAAGGAGTTCTCTCTATATCGCTTAATTCTCACTTGACTAGCAGCCCGGGGTAGTAGTAAAGATCGGGTTAGTCTATTGCACGTTTTCTCTTAGCGGATAAAAACAAATACGATACTCGGGACTTATCTCCCGGGTGAAGTGCTCACCGATATCCGTGCGCTTGCGGATTATTTCTCTTGATTCTTTCGTGTGCATATCTAGTGTCAACAAGCATTTACGGCGCCGTTCTGCGGGGAGAAAGACGGTCCGCTTAGATAACCTAAATCTTGCTCTACCTTGTACCTATACTTTTATCTTTTTCTTGCACTTTACTTTTCCGTACATTTTATGTTTTTCTATCCTTATGGATAATTCAAATTCCATTCCTATCTTTCAATTTTCTCGCACCCACGGAGACCACCCTAGTGCCACATGAGTCATCACAACCTATCCAAACACCTAGCTATAGGCCGAGTCCGCGGTTGATTGCATTGGTCCAAAGCCTATCCTTTTCGGGAGAAGGAGACGAAAACCCTTACCTTCACATTAGAGACTTTGAGCAAACATGTGACTGTCTTCGCATAGAGGGCATGTCCGACAAAACCCTCCGTTGGAAGCTATTTCCTTTTTCGTTAAAGGGAAAAGCTAGACAATGGTATGATAAAGCCGTAGGTAAGCAACAAGGAGATTGGGGGTCCTTACGCTCCAACTTTTGCCTAGATTTCTATCCCATCTCCCAAATCGTCGACCTTAGAGTCAAGGTTCGACTATTAAGCAAGAACTGAAGAATCTTTGGCCTCATCCTGGAATCGTTTTACTACACTTTTAGCATCGAGGCCCGACCTTAGTCTACCAGATCCTATTCTTTTACAACACTTTTATAAAGGTCCGAGTAGAGACAAGAGAAAATTGCTCGACACAACTTCGGGAGGATCATTCTTGCATATCTCTGCGCTCGAGAAAGCAAGATCAATCCTAGACCAAATCCTATCCAAATAATTAGACTACCTCCTAGAAGTAGAACGTCAAGTAGCCGAAGACAACCCTTTGCCAGATACACCATCCACTTCAGCTAATCCATGTCTTGAGCAAGACAAGGAAGACATTCCACTTCCTGATTTTATGCTAGATATTGAACCTGATCTGTTTTCCGATTTTGGAAACATCTTCAACTATCACAAGGTGAAGAAGCCACAAGGCAAATATCACCCAATCAAGCCATGCAATATTGATGAGGATATTCCAACAGGAAAGACCTCAGGAGAGTTAGTGTCTGTCATGAGCAATGAGTGGTTAGAAGAGTCAGAGCTTTCCTCTGAAATAATTCGGTTGGATTCATCTTCTCTTCCCATTCATTGCATGATTAACAATGATCGCATAGACGCTCTCTACAATCCGGTTGTGGGTATAAATATCATGTCTACTACACTAGCAAAATATTTGCAAAGAAACATGACATTGACCCCAACAGTGAAGTCCATAAGAAATCTTTCAAGACAAATTCTTCCTTGTTTAGGAATCCTACATGTCCTACCACTCCGAGTAGAAGGAACCCCCTGTTCACTTAAGCTTTTATGTCTTTGACATAGGGGATTTCCACCTATTGATAGGACAACCATTTAGAAGACTTCTTTATGAAGGACAAACTGGGAAGCTTAACATTTGTTTAGGCAAGAAACTCCAGTTTCCAATGTCCATTTCACATTCTTTAAATGCTATGACCGAGCCTTATCCACATTATGATCCATTGGAGGAATTTAGAGCAGCCTCTCTAGAATTCCAAGTGAAACCAGAATTAGAAGATGAAGCGAGATTCTTCATAGAAGAAGAAGCTGACCCTTCTGAGAATGAACCATTAGACGAGTTTACCCTACCACCTAGGCCTCCTATTGAGTTCAAACCTTTACCAGCCGGTCTTAGATATGCCTTTCTAGGAAATGATCCGATACTCCCGTCATCATAAGTGATACTCTCACTCAGGAGCAGACTTTTCGCTTAATGGCTGTCCTAGAAAAACATAAAAAAGCCTTTGGCTACTCACTCCAGGACCTCAAAGGAATTAGTCCCGCCCTTTGTACCCATCGCATTCCCACAGATCCCGATATTCCACCATCCAGAAACCCCAACGAAGGCTCAATAATGCGATGAGAGAAGTTGTTAAGAAAGAAGTTTTAAAACCGTTGCACGCCGGGATTATTTACCCCGTGCCACACGGTGAGTGGGTCAGCCCCGTCCAAGTTGTGCCTAAAAAGGGAGGCATGACCGTTGTCCAAAATGAGAAGAATGAGTTCATCCCACAAAGAACAGTCATAGGATGGCGAATGTGCATAGATTATAGAAAGCTTAATAAGGCAACACGAAAAGATCACTTTCCTTTGCCTTTCATTGATGAGATGCTTGAGCGATTAGCCAACCATTCTTACTTTTGCTTTCTTGATGGATATTCTGGATATCATCAAATCCCTATCCATCCTAATGATCAAAACAAAATGACCTTTACATGCCCTTATGGAACCTTTGCTTACCGTAGGATGTCTTTTGGGTTATGTAATGCACCAGCTTCTTTTCAAAGATGTATGATGTCTATATTTTCGATATGATTGAAAAGATTATGGAAGTTTTCATGGATGATTTTTCGTTTATGGAAAAACTTTTGATGAGTGCCTTGAAAACATAGATCGAGTTTTACAAAGATGTGAGGAAAAACACTTAGTCCTTAATTGGGAAAAGTGTCATTTCATGGTTAGAGAAGGAATAGTGCTAGGACACTTAGTGTCTGAAAGAGGCATCGAGGTAGATAGAGCCAAAATAGAAGTTATTGAACAACTGCCTCCTCCTATCAATGTGAAAGGAATTAGAAGTTTCCTTGGTCATGCTGGTTTTTATCGTAGATTTATAAAAGATTTTTCTTACATCGCTAGACCTCTTACCCGCTTATTGGCTAAGGATGTTCCTTTTGACTTTGATGATGCCTGCTTACAATCATTTGAGATCCTTAAGAAAGCGCTCATCTCTGCTCCAATCATTCAACCCCCGATTGGACTTTACCTTTTGAAATTATGTGTGATGCAAGTGACTACGCCGTAGGAGCAAGTGTTAGGACGAGACTAAGGATAAGAAGCCTCATGCAATAGCTTACGCTAGCAAAACTTTGATCGGACCTCGGCTTAATTATGCTACCACTGAAAAAAGAGCTCCTAGTCGTTGTCTTTGCTATTGATAAGTTTAGATCCTACTTAGTGGGTGCCAAAGTGATTGTTTACACCGATCATGCCGCTTTAAAATATTTGCTCACTAAGAAAGATGCTAAACCTCGTTTGATAAGATGGATTTTATTACTCCAAGAATTTGATCTAGAAATAAAAGATAAAAAGGGAGTAGAAAACTTCGTTGCCGATCACTTGTCTAGAATGCGCTTTGAGAAACCACAGGGAACTACCCATCGACGACGCACTCCGGACGACATGCTCTACGAAATCAACGAGATCGACCCCGGTATGCGAGATATTGTTAATTTTATGGTTACAAAGTTACGTACCACCAGGAGGCAACAAAAGGAAACTTATCCAGGAGAGTCGTACTCACATATGGGATGAGCCCTACCTCTTTCGAGTGTGCTCTGATGGCCTGCTCAGAAGATGTGTGCCCACTGAAGAAGGAATCAAAATCATTGAAAGATGCCACTCATCACCATATGGAGGCCATTATGGGGTATTCCATACACATGCGAAGATTTGGCAATGCGGATTTTTCTGGCCAACAATGTATGAAGACACAAAAGATTTCATTCGGAGATGCGGTCCTTGTCAAAGACATGGCAACATTAACTCAAGAGACGCCATGCCACTTATCAACAACCTTCGATCGAGCTCTTTGATGTTTGGGGAGTTGATTTCATGGGACCATTTCCACCGTCAAAGAAATGTGAATACATCCTCGTAGCAGTGGACTATGTGTTCAAATGGGTCGAAGCTCTGCCATGCAAAAAGGCAGATAGTTCAAGCTCCAAGAAGATGTTCGAAGAAATAATATTCCCAAGGTTTGGAGTCCCAAGGATAGTCATAAGTGATGGAGGATCACATTTCATCGACAAGCGTTTTGAGCAATACTTATTGAAGCATGGAGTACGCCATAATGTTGCTACTCCGTATCATCCTCGACAAGTGGCCAAGCGAGACATCAAATAAGCAAATCAAGAATATTCTTCGAAGACAAGTGAATGAAATGGGAACCGCATGGAAGGACAAACTTTCCGATGCATTATGGGCATATCGAAAGATACAAGACACCCATTGGGATGTCACCATATCAACTAGTCTATGGAAAGACCTGCCACTTACCAAGTAGAGCTAGAATTCAAAGCTCACCGGGCCATCAAGAAATGGAATATGGACCTAGAAGCGCGGAGAGAAGAGGAGGATGCAAATCTCGAATTAGAAGAATGGAGAGAGAAAGCCTATCACAACGCCAAGATATACAAAGAAAGAGTGAAAAGATGGCACGACAAGAGAATCAAGATCAAGGAGTTCACACCCGGAGATAAGGTATTACTTTTTAATTCCGGGGTCAAACTCTTCGGGCAAGGAAAGCTTCGAAGCAAATGGGAAGGACCGTTCAAGTAGTAAGCTCATCATCGCATGGAGCCGTTACGCTTCGCAACAACGAAGGTACGATATTCAAGGTAAATGGTCAACGCCTTAAAATATTTTTAGAGCCCATTGAGGAAATAGGTGAAATAGATGAATTAAACTTCTTTCTCAATTAGGTAGTTGGGCCCGACCTTTTTACTTTTCGGGGTCCAGGGTATTTTCCCGAACGACAAAAATATGCTAATTAGGTTGCGAAAAGCCCTGGCAGGGGAGTCCACTCTGCCGAGTCGGCCCGACCCATAGGGAGTCGGCCGACCCATGGACTCCCCATTTGCCGTCGCACTTTTGCATTCGTGATCCTTCCATACTCTTCCTTCGGAATTTTTGCCGATTAGGGTTTTTGAGATCACGTTGACGCGTTATTCCTTCGAAGATTCCCTTTAGATGCCCTTTAGATGCCTCTCCATCCCCCTATATAAAGAAGCCCAGCCTCAAGCCAACCTCATTCCATCTAAACCCTCCTCCTCCTAGCATCAAGCTTGCTACGCAAAGAATGGCAAAGTCGAGCCGAGAATTTAGATAGGAGATTGATCCGCTTCGGGATTGATCTCAACACCATCCCAAAGGAGGAGCCCAAGTCCAAGGCTATCGTTCTTGCTGAGCCAAAACCCCTAGCCTCTATCCCTCCAAAACCTCAAGCTTACAGCCATAGCTACTTCGCCCAACCATTCATCGCTGCACCCAAGCCTTTGCTCCTAGATGGACCTCCACCAAAGGGTCCTATTGTGAAGCTCCCAGAAGGCACCAAGATCCTCCCTCCTAAGCACAATGAGATGCTTATGGGAGTGAAGACCAACAAGCAAGGAGAGATCGTCTGTGCTAAGTATAGCACTGGAGCGCGCTCGTATTTCGTGGGAGTCCGTGCTCACCCGAGCAAAGTGAAGTTCGTCCCTCCGAAGGAAGCCCCGAAAGCAGCTCTCGCCGCCTCAGAAGCTCCAAGGAAGCGTCGCAAGACCGTTGCAGACTTAGAGAAGGAGTTAGAAACTCAGCGCGACGTTATAGCATCTCTGCAAAACGCTCAACATGTCCAGAGCAGTAGCATTGTCACTCTCATAGATAGACTTCGTGCGCATGAGAAGAGGACGGATAAGTTAGAAAAGAGGTTAGACGCTTTAGAGAAGCGAATTGATTAGATGAGATTTATCTTAGCATCGAAAGGCCTAGTGTGTTTAGATTAAAAGTTTTAGTTTGCAAGAGTGCTTAGTTAAAGTTTCGATCTTAGTTCTTTTCAATACTTGTAAACCAGGCCTTAATGAAGATGAAATAAAGTTTTCTAGTTATATTTATTATTGTATATGTGTTGCCTCTTTTGTTTCCACCTTGTTGTGAATGAAGATAACAGAATCTAGTGTGGGGGAGGCAACCGACGACGAAACTAATGGATATCACGAACCAGCAAAAATATTTGAGAACATACGACGAAAAGATCACGCACGACGAAGCGGACCCCGAGGGCCACACAGCTAGAGTCGGCCGACCCACATATGGAGTCGGCCGCCCATAGGGCGGGCCCATTTGGCTACAGCTTTCATCCACGGTCAGGTTTGCTTCCCTATGTTCCAAAATTTATACCGATCATGTTTTTCCGAATCATTTGGGGAACACTTTGAATTAAATCACTTGCTATATATATTGAGAAGGTAAATTATTTTAATCATGACCCCAAGATAGACTCACACCATGATAATTCCCCGGGAATCCCCGTTCTTTGTTGGGAACGTATTTTATAGGGACCCCATTTTACTTAAGTTGTTGAGGACAGTGATATAGCAAGAACCATGAGAACTTGATTTCTTGATGTCTAGTTGCTTGGAGAATTTCTTTTCGAAAATCTTTAAATGATTAGTTATACTTCTCCTCTGTGGTTATAAATACCTATAGAGCCTCGTCGACAAAATTCTATAAGACCAAGACATAAGCTTTTTATTTGTGTTGAGAATAGTCTTGGCGGTATTAGAGCCTTAGAGAAGGGTCTCTTACTCATATGATCAAGTGCACTTACACCCACATATATATCTGCTGCTCCTACACTGGGAGTACGCAAAAACATGCTTTCCGCCATTCATCCATCTCCTACACTGGGAGAAGGATACATACACTTTCTAGGATTTCTATATGCTCCAAGAATTGTTATCATCATCATCCAGCTGTTGAAAGAAGATTATTATTGTCATCATCATCATTATGTTCAAGAAAGTTATTGTGTCCAAGATTGAGACATGGGCTATGCAAAAATAATGTTAAAAAAAAAAGAGAAAGAAGAAGAAAAGAAAGAAAAGAGATAGCCCATGAGCTCTTAAGTATTGTGATCCCAAGAGAAGGAAAGTTCAAAGAAGCTCAAAGAGCTATTCAAGAAAAGATCAAGCAAAGCAATGTTCAAGAGAAGAGTGTGCAAGAGAGGGAAGGAGCATTATTATCATCAATTTAGCCACCAAATATTCCACACACTTGCACACACTTGATCTAGAGTAAGGTCCCCCTCTCCTTGGTTCCCGTTTTTGACTAATCAATATGCACAGTAAAAATGCTATTCCTTGAAATACCTTAAAACTCCACATAAGCCTTAGTAGAATAGGAGGCATACCCTTTCACATGCCTCAAGTGAGTACCAAAAAATACTACATACATTGAGAGATTTGAGTGCTCTATACTTAATGGTGAGATCCACAAATACCACATATAATGAGTGATTCGAGTGTGCTACATGATGGAGAAGGGTAAGCTAAGTTTTCTTTGCAAAAATGTTATAAAAACTCCGAGTGACAGTTTGACAGAAGACGGATCTCTACTTCGCGCTTCCATCTTTCAACTCCCCAAAGTTCAATGGTAGACACTTTTTGAATCCCGCAAGATCGGGTATGATCGGGGATAATCTAATGTTGATGTCTTGGTTTGAGGCTATGCTTAAAGTAATCCATCCTTTTCCTCGAGACGAGTAAAAGACAAGTGTGGGGGGAGTTTGTTGACGGTCGTTAACTCATAAAATTAACCGTCAACTTAGCATGCAAATGGACCTATTCATAAATACTTGATAGATATAGGGTTACCACCGACGAATTCCATGAGTTTTGGTGAATATCTATTTCGCAGGGTGACAAATGAAAATCAACCAAGATGGCCCACATGTCGGGTTTACATAGAGAGAAAGACCGAACGGGTAAAATTGTATAATCTAGAAGACTCGAAGGCAAACCCGGAAGCCGGGCCCACTGCACCGTGGCGGTCGACGACAGGAGGGGAGTCGGCCGACTCCCCATCTCCACCAATCGGTGGAGTCTCGCGGATCCCGCCTCCACCGACTTTGAAGATTAATAATTATCGTCCATTTAGGTCGGTTTGATCCGAGGGCTATGGTTAATCCTAGGGGGCTATATAAGCGAGCCCCCGGCCCCTCGGGTGAAACCCTAATTCATTCTCCTATTCATTCAAGACTTCAATCCAGAGAGAGTTAGATAGAGAAGGGTCCCTCGAATGGATCTATCTCTATAGGGTATTAGTATCAAGAGAGATTGAGAGAGTATAGAGTGGAGGTAGATTTGGAGGAAGCCCGGCTGTCGGTGTCTCCTCTCCAGTGTACTGCGGGATCAAGTCTCCTAACCCGAGGCTTGGTTTCGTAATCATTCGGCAATTCAACTTCTAATACTAGTAAGTTCGTTGTTATTATTGTTCTTTGGTTTACAAGTTTACTTTATTTCCGCTTCGCGTTGGGAATAGAGTAATCGTTCTTTAGCATAAGCGTGGTGCTTAGGCTAGGTTCACTTGTAGATGCTCCCTATTCGGCCGGAACCGTGGTAGTAGTGAGGGAAGTGGCAATCCCTTTATTACCTTTGTAATCCACTTCCCGTTGGTAGGTAAGGTAGGTCCTTTGTGCCCGGTTTAACATCCTCTGTGGTGTCTATTCCTCGGGTACCCCCTTAGAACAGTAGTCTCAAAGCTTGCCATAGGTTGGAAGAAGACCGACGAAGGAGTTCTCTCTATATCGCTTAATTCTCACTTGACTAGCGGCCCGGGGTAGTAGTAAAGATCGGGTTAGTCTATTGCACGTTTTCTCTTAGCGGATAAAAACAAATACGATACTCAGGACTTATCACCCGGGTGAAGTGCTCACCGATATCCGTGCGCTTGCGGATTATTTCTCTTGATTCTTTCGTGTGCGTATCTAGTGTCAACAGTTCCCCATGGAGGATCCAGCGGGTATAGTTTGGAACATACCCGTTCGCCCAAATATCATTCCTCATCTGTCGTTGCTCTTTCCTTGTCTGGTTCTTACACTTGCTACAGGGACAAAACACCCGAATCGGCCCTTTAGAAGCTGGGCCAAATGCCTTCTCCAAGAACTCACCGGTCCCCTTAACCCATTCATTGGTCTTGTCTTTGAATCCCGTGTACATCCACTCACGGCCAGCCATCCTCTGTCATGCGCCAACGTAAGCGGGTAATAAGACCAATATCTGCATCTACAAGGCGTTCCTACCATCTACTAGGTGAAGGATAGGTCCTAATCCCACCCGAGGATGCGTAGATGAGGTAAGCTTCCATGCTCCGCTCCCGTCCGAGATGGAATTTCGGCAACACCTCCCCGCTGTTCTCCCGATACACGTCCCGACAGGGAGTGTGTGTATCCGGAGAACAACGGGGAGGGGCTGATGAAACTCCGACTCGGACAGGGGCGGAACATGGAAGCTAACCCATCTACGCATCCTCGGGCTGTCCAAAAAATGTGGACAATCCGAAAGAGAAACCGTCGCAGATATGCACTGATCCGCATACCAACGACCGCGAATCCCTTTCGGACGGGAGACGCCTAACTCGGTTACGCAATGTACTTACAACAACTATAAGGAACAGAGGTGAATTATACCTAGGCTGGCGGCGCAGAGGCGGGTAGGTGCACGAACACGGTCAAGGTCCCCTCCGACAAGTCCTGCTCTGCAAAGCAATAAAGACTTCGGTATTAGTGGAAAATTTCGCGAACCTCCCCGCACGGGGAGGTTCCAAAACCTGCAAGAAAACCGCCGGCTCGAAGGCCGGCGTCCACATTTGCGGCACGATGGCCCACACAACCACAAACCCGGCACGAAGGCCGTCAACACACAAACGGCGCGATGGCCGACAACCCTAGAGCTTTACCTTCTCCTCCGGCGACGCGCGTGGACGGACGACGTGGACGAACGGCGTCGGACGACGTGGACGAACGTGGACGAACAACGAACCTTCTCCTCCTCCTCCTCCCTTCTCCTTCTTCCTCCTCCTCCTCTTTCTTTCTTCTTCTTCCTTCTCTTCTTCCTCCCTACTCCTTTTTCTTCTCCTCTATCTCCCTTCTTCTTCCTTCTCTTCCTCCTCCTCTTCCCTTCTCTTCTTCTTCTTCCTTCCTTCTCCTTCTTCCTCCTCCTCCTCCTCCTCCCTGAATTCTTCCTCTTCTCCTCTCTGCACTGGTGGCCGGCGGCCGAGATGAGGAGCTTGGGCCGCGGCCCTGCTGGCCGCCGGCGCGGGCACCGACCGCGCGGGGATGGGGGCGGAACGCCGGCGGGGAGACCAGGGGGAGAGGAGCCCCGAGCTCCTCACCGCACGGGCGGGGGTGGGGCGGGCGCGCGCGGTGACGCGGGGCGACCGCGCGGGGATGGGGGCGGTGACGCCGGCGGGGAGACCACGGGGAGAGGAGCCCCGAGCTCCTCACCGCACGGGCAGGGTGGGGAGTGGCGCTGGCGGCGGGGAATGGCGGCGCGGCGGCGGGAGTGGCGGCGGCGCGAGGGAGCGGCGGCGCGAAGGGGCGGCGGCACGAGGGGGAGGCGGAGCGCGTGTGCGGCGGCGGCGCGAGGGGGCGTCGCCGGGCGGGATTCGTGGGGCTGGGGAGTGGCGCGCGGAATGGCGGCGGCGGCGGGATTAGTGGGGCTGGGGATAGGGTTTGGGGGACGGGGGCGGGGGCCGGCTGTTTTTTATTTTATTTTGAAACCCACTTTGCCGATGGCCATAGCCATCGGCAAACTCAGCCACGTGGCAGCTCAGAGCTGCCCAGGCCAACCTTTTTTGCCGATGGCCAGCCATCGGCAAATATATTTTGCCGACGGCTTTCCAAGGCCGTCGGCAAAATTTGAATTTTTTTTTTTTTTTCTTTCCAATTTTTTCTGGTGGGCTCCTATACTAAACACATCCTAGTTTCGAAAGCTGGGACAATTTTGAACTTTTTGGCTATATTTTGTTAATTTTTTTGGTTTCTTTGAATTTTCCCCGCAACTCAAAGTTTGAACTGCAGGACATGAAATAATGCAGACTTTTGATTCGAAAAATGATATTCATGATTCGGGAGTATGTTGAGGCCATATCCAGGACCTCGCATGAAATTACGACCTTGGCCTCGTAACATGGGTAGTGACGTGCGCGGGAAGTGTTTTTAAATTCTATAAAATCCAAACGGAGTCCAAAATTGACGAAACTTGACGAGTTGTCTCGCCATCGCATGTGTAGTGTGTGGTAAAAATTTCAAAAGTTTCGAGCAAGTAGTGACGTCGGATGGTCAAAACCCGACATTGATCACATGTGGAGATGTCTGGGTTTTGACCATCCGACGTCACTACTTGCTCGAAACTTTTTGAAATTTTTGCCACACACTACACCTGCCATGCCCACAGAACTCGTCAAGTTTCGTCAATTTCGGACTTCGTTTGGATTTTATAGAATTTAAAAACACTTCCCGTGCACGTCGCTACCCATGTTACGAGGCCAACAGGGTCGTAATTTCATGCGAGGTCCTGGATATGGCCTCAATATACTCCAAGAATCATGAATATCATTTTTTGAATCAAAAGTCTGCATTATTTCATGTACCCGTTAGTTCAAATTTTGAGTTGCGGGAAAATTCAAAGAAACCAAAAAAATTAACGAAATATAGCTAAAAAGTTCAAAATTGTCCCAAATTCTGGAGGTGGGTTGTATGTGAGGTAGGAAGACACCATAAAAAAATTGGAAAGGAAAAAACAAAAAAAAAAGGATTGTTTGCCGATGGCCTTGGAAAAGCCATCGGCAATGCCTATTTGCCAATGGCCGACCATCGGCAAACAAGGTGGGCCTGGGCGCTCCCCAGGCTGCCACGTGGCTACGGATTGCCGTTGGCCGTGGCCATCGGCAAATACTGCTCTTTGCCGATGGCCTAACGAGACCATCGGCAAACCAGACGGCGTCGGCCGTCGTCCGCTCCTGACGTAGTTTGCCGATGGTGTTGATATGCCGATGGCCCGGCCATCGGCAAATAAGGGCTCTGCCGTTAGCTTTTTATTGCCGATGGCTGAGCCATCGGCAAAAATATTATATGCCGATGGCATTTGGTCGCCGATGGCCCGGCCATCGGCAATAAGATATTTGCCGATGGCTCTACTTTGCCATCGGCAAACCATGGTTTTTGCCGATGGCAGATTCCTTGGCCATCGGCAACCTCCTGGGCCGTCGGAAAAAACTCTCTCTCCGGTAGTGACACCCTCGCTCGATCGCATTAATTTTGAGACACATACATAAGTAGTAAAAAAAACTAACTAATCACATTATTTGGTTGTAACTCATCATTAGACAAATCTTTTGATCCTAGTTAATCCTTGATTGGACAATATTTGTCAAATACAAACGAAAATACTATAATGTTCGAATTGCAAAAATTTACAGTCTAAACAAGACACACGTTTGACGCCACTGTTGGACACGGTGTCAGATCGCTTTTGCCATATAGATTATGTTTGTTGTATCTTTTGTAGTTACACATTGGTATTTACACAGTGGGCACGCACAAGCCAAACCAAGTATAATTAAAATGCACCGAGCACAATTGAAGCCTCACCTTTGCAGAAAAAGTTTGCCAACAAAATGAGATTATGACGTACAAAATGCGATTATGACGTGGCTAACATAATCTTGTTGCCATAGTTGCGTCAGTGAACCAACTACCTAAAAACTATGACGTGGCTAACTTATGATGTGATAAGTTGTGGTTGTAAACCAAATAGACCCGGCCCCGCAGGCATTATTGGACCCTTATAAAAATTACTCTCGTTGTAACGCACGGACATATTTACTAGTCAAATATAATTTCTGTTAATAATATAACTGCATGGGCGATTCACGCTGAACATTTTCCTTGAATTTATGGTGGGGCACTGAAAGTAAAAATATATAATTTAGTAGCAATAAATGGTGAAAATTTAACTAGCCAGTAGTAATAGGTAACTGCCACACGAAATCACCACCACCATTTATTCCGGTAATTAGAATACATAACCTTTCCACACATAGAACCATTTTCCTGATGGTACAGTACATGTATATAAGCACGTCCTCTATGTTCGTTCATGCGGCCCATGGGGCCTCGGGTGCTGGCGACGGCGACCACGACGGCGATGGACCCAGCTGATAATAATAATCTGCTGAACTGCACTGGGCGCACATGCAGATCTGTTGTAAGTTGCAGAATCCGCCAACGTAGCCTTCATCTTGGCACCGTGCTAGGCAACTCTTTGCGTCATTGTCGCAATATGGAAACCTGCTGCGCCACGACTGGCACATGGCCTTTGCGTCTGCTTATTCAATACTAACGGCTGTCACAAACAGGGTGTCGAAGAAAAAACGAGGAGAATGTATGAAGCATTTGTCGAGTAGAGTATTACTACCTGACAACGGCAAAAGGAACGACGCCAGTATGAGCGCAGTAGCAGCTGCAGCGACGATGATCACCTTGCAAGTCATGGTAGAAAATTTTGTACAAATGTACTAGCTCCTGAAGTCCTGATCAATGAATGATGAGAATCAGATTTCAGCACCTAGGAGCCGACGGCTTTGGTACATGTATAGATAGATGGGCCGGTGAAATGCATGTATATTTATAGGACCATAGTGAGTTTTTTTGGCAACCGTTCAATGAGGGGGTCCAGCTAACAACAATATTGTCATAATTAATGTACGTATGAGCTAATTGAAGATTTAATGGTAGGCACTCATCATAATTTAGTTTGAACCAAACTGTAAGCAGTTGAAGTTGGCAAATAAACACAGTTAAAAGTTAGTTGAGTTGACCAAAACTGGAGCTGGGCCTATTTGATTATCTACAGCTAATATTAAGCTGCTAAAAAACTAGCTAAGGACCTATTTTGATCCTTAGCTAATTTCTTGCCGTCAATAAAAGCTTTAGATATTAGCTAGATTTTCGTGTCTAACACATTTAATAGTTACCTCATTTGACTCAAACAGGGTTGGACTCACTTAGATAGCCGCCACTAACAATTACTTAATTTGTTCCAAACTATAAGTCGTTTTGACTTTTTGAGTTTATGTATTTTGGTGTGTTTCTTGACATACTATATATCTAGATACATAGCAACATGGATGTATTAGAAAAGTCAAATCGACATAACAATTACTGAAAATAGTTAAGGACCTTTTTGCGAACTGATCATACATCAGTTGGTTGGACTGTCCAGTGGGACACTGCCCATTAGGTTTTAAATTCTGAAGCTGACACCTTTTTCTGGGATTCCCACGATTTACCGGCATTATGAGTTAAGTGGTAAGCGATGTTCCTGATGACGACGAGACGCCAATGGTGACTTTAGGATTATTCAGATCTGTCGGCTCGATCCTTCTGGAGGTGCTCATAAAGGTTAGGTTTGCGTACGTATGTTCTCGAAAAATAGATATTAGCTAATTTTTTCATTCCTAACACAGTTAATAGTTTTAGTTGAGTTAACCCAAACCATGTCTGATGACGTAGGCCCATTGGGATCTCTGGAACTAATAGTTTGCTACTTAAATTTGAGCTAGGAACTGTCTGGATACATAGCTAATAAGCCATCTAATCTATTGTTGATCACCAATCTAACGATTACCTCTTTCTGCCTCTTTGCTAGATATACATAAGTTTTGCTATGCACTTAGATATACAGTATGTCTAAATGTATTGATCTAAGTAATGTATTTAGAAATACAAAAATGAATAGTAATTTGATTGGAGGATGTAGTTGTTTTCTACTAGATAATAGTTCGCTATATATTATTGGCAATTTTTGCCGTGGGACATCACGAAAACAACGAATTGGCTGTTACACACCGCCAACGCTCGCTTTTGCCAAGTACCATTATTTTGTACCCTCATCTTCAACATCAGTCTGATCACTAAATTTTGCAGTAACACATCCCCACCGCCTTTTCTTCTCCGGCCAAATCTCGTCCTCCTCAGTTTTAAAAAAAAGCCTGGTCCTCCTCCCTATCACCGGCGAGCTCGCTGCCACCATGCAGTCACTCATGGAGGGCGGCGGCTGGGGACGCGAGACTAGCGACGGCGCGGCCGCTTCCTGGAGCACCGACGGCGTTTCCTCCTCGTCCGGTGGCGGGGACCCGACCCTCCCTCGGCTAGTGTCGGCACGGGTCGACGCCTCCCCCGGCCGGCGACGGCGCCGCTCATGGCCTCCAAGACGGCCACAGAATGCCCACCACGACCTCCTCGACCGACTGTGCGCCGCCGCGCCCTCCTCATCTAACGGCGCGCCCCAGCCAGCTCTCCCCTCCCAGCGGCGGCGCGGCGCGACCATGCTCTTCCCCGTCCGGCGTTGGGGCTGTGCGGGCCTCTCCCCGAGCACCGACGCGCGTGCGGCGGCGCATTTCCCCCGTTCCGCGGCGGCGAGGCCCGCCCCTACCCGATCCGTGGCGGCATGGATCCGCCCTCCCCGAGCAGCGGCAACACCTGGAGGCCGGCCGTGGTTGTTGATTCGCGCACGTCAATGCGCAGGGGAGGCGCGGGCGAGTGGCCTGCTTCCAGATTTAAGTGCTAAAATAACCCACCTTTAGAATGAGATAAGTGGGGTGATTTAAGTGCTAAAATAATCTCCCACACTCTAGCCATCAGATTAGATTTCTGTAGTCTTGATTATAGTTTGCATAGTCTGCACAGGAGGCTGGTTTGCATAGCACACGTCCCATCATATATACCCGTAGCACATCTGCAACGTACTCCCACTGTCTCAAAATAAGCGTCTTTTAAGGTTTTCATGCAAAAAGTTTGACTCGATTTATATAAAATACGTACAATATTTATATTTTTAAATTAATTTGTTAAAAAAAACTAACGTAAATATCTTTCCGATGATACTAATTTGTTTAGCATAAATATTTATATATTTTAATATATAATTACCGATAATTGTTTCTTGGGAAGCGAGAACGACATTTATTTTAGTACGGAGGGAGTAGGTCCTCTTGTCGTGAATCTAACAACTATACGAGTTCCCGTGCACAAGAACAGCGCAATTCGGGGGTTGTCGTTGACCGAGCGCTCCCTGGACAGAGGAAAGGCGAGCAGTGGCCGTGGATTTCTCGAATCCCCTCCTGGGGCGGTGGCAAGGGTTACGTAGCATAGCAATGTAGCATGCGGGTGGAATCTTGTGTGCCCGAGGGGGAGGGTGATCCGACGCAGGTACAGGGGCGGGTTTCCTGCGTAGGTGAAAAAGTACGCGAGCGGGGAGACAATTTTATGGCAGGAACGTAAGATTTCTTACATTGCTCTTTTTTTCAAGGTATTGCCCAGGATAGATTAATATCAACTCTTAGATTTATTGATGCTTAACTATCGTCAAGTCTTCTAGTTTGTTTTCTTGTTCTTCTTTTTGGGTCTGTTGGCCTTGTATTTCTCCCTGTTGTACTCTCCCTAACTTAGGTAGTTTGTTGTATAGGTTTAGCTCTCTTTTTGTTTTCTCCTTCAGTTTAGGTTTAGGCCTCGCTCTCCCTCCTGCTTCTTCCCTGTCCTGCGGCCGTTGGCCTGTTGTTGTAACCTTTTGACTTTGTCTGACCCCTTAATGAAAATACAAAAATATAGGTAGGGGTTCCCCCCTGCTGACCCCCTTTCAAAAAAACTATCAACTTCCATTTTTTATTTTTTCACTCTTTTATAATATATAGATATAGATAGATATAATACTAAAATATCAAATATCATACATATAAGTACATGCGTGTTGCACGTGACTTTAGGATTATTCAGATCTGTCGGCTCAGTCCTTCGGAGGTGCTCATAAAGGTTAGGTTTGCGTACGTATGTTCTCGAAAAATAGATATTAGCTAATTTTTTCATTCCTAACACAGTTAATAGTTTTAGTTGAGTTAACCCAAACCATGTCTGATGACGTAGGCCCATTGGGATCTCTGGAACTAATAGTTTGCTACTCAAATTTGAGCTAGGAACTGTCTGGATACATAGCTAATAAGCCATCTAATCTATTGTTGATCACCAATCTAACGATTACCTCTTTCTGCCTCTTTGCTAGATATACATAAGTTTTGCTATGCACTTAGATATACAGTATGTCTAAATGTATTGATCTAAGTAATGTATTTAGAAATACAAAAATGAATAGTAATTTGATTGGAGGATGTAGTTGTTTTCTACTAGATAATAGTTCGCTATATATTATTGGCAATTTTTGCCGTGGGACATCACGAAAACAACGAATTGGCTGTTACACACCGCCAACGCTCAGTTTTGCCAAGTACCATTATTTTGTACCCTCATCTTCAACATCAGTCTGATCACTAAATTTTGCAGTAACACATCCCCACCGCCTTTTCTTCTCCGGCCAAATCTCGTCCTCCTCAGTTTTGAAAAAAAAGCCTGGTCCTCCTCCCTATCACCGGCGAGCACGCTGCCACCATGCAGTCACTCATGGAGGGCGGCGGCTGGGGACGCGCGAGACTAGCGACGGCGCGGCCGCTTCCTAGAGCACCGACGGCGTTTCCTCCTCGTCCGGTGGCGGGGACCCGACCCACCCTCGGCTGGTGTCGGCACGGCTCGACGCCTCCCCCGGCCAGCGACGGCGCCGCTCATGGCCTCCAAGACGGCCACAGAATGCCCACCACGACCTCCTCGACCGTGCGTGCGCCGCGCCCTCCTCATCGGCGGCGCGCCCCAGCCAGCTCTCCCCTTCCAGCGGCGGCGCGGCGCGACCATGCTCTTCCCCGTCCAGCGTTGGGGCTGTGCGGGCCTCTCCCCGAGCACCGACGCGCGTGCGGCGGCGCATCTCCCCCGTTCCGCGGCGGCGAGGCCCGCCCCTACCCGATCCGTGGCGGCGTGGATCCGCCCTCCCCGAGCAGCGGCAACACCTGGAGGCCGGCCGTGGTTGTTGATTCGCGCACGTCAATGCGCAGGGGAGGCGCGGGCGAGTGGCCTGCTTCCAGATTTAAGTGCTAAAATAACCCACCTTTAGAATGAGATAAGTGGGGTGATTTAAGTGCTAAAATAATCTCCCACACTCTAGCCATCAGATTAGATTTCTGTGGTCTTGATTATAGTTTGCATAGTCTGCACAGGAGGCTGGTTTGCATAGCACACGTCCCATCATATATACCTGTAGCACATCTGCAACGTACTCCCACTGTCTCAAAATAAGCGTCTTTTAAGGTTTTCATGCAAAAAGTTTGACTCGATTTATATAAAATACATACAATATTTATATTTTTAAATTAATTTGTTAAAAAAACTAACGTAAATATCTTTTCGATGATACTAATTTGTTTAGCATAAATATTTATATATTTTAATATATAATTACCGATAATTGTTTCTTGGGAAGCGAGAACGACATTTATTTTAGTACGGAGGAGTAGGTCCTCTTGTCATGAATCTAACAACTATACGAGTTCCCGTGCACAAGAACAGCGCAATTCGGGGGTTGTCGTTGACCGAGCGCTCCCTGGACAGCGGAAAGGCGAGCAGTGGCCGTGGATTTCTCGAATCCCCTCCTGGGGCGGTGGCAAGGGTTACGTAGCATAGCAATGTAGCATGCGGGTGGAATCTTGTGTGCCCGAGGGGGAGGGTGATCCGACGCAGGTACAGGGGCGGGTTTCCTGCGTAGGTGAAAAAAGTACGCGAGCGGGGAGACAATTTTATGGCAGGAACGTAAGATTTCTTACATTGCTCTTTTTTTCAAGGTATTGCCCAGGATAGATTAATATCAACTCTTAGATTTATAGATGCTTAACTATCGTCAAGTCTTCTAGTTTGTTTTCTTGTTCTTCTTTTTTGGGTCTGTTGGCCTTGTATTTCTCCCTGTTGTACTCTCCCTAACTTAGGTAGTTTGTTGTATAGGTTTAGCTCTCTTTTTTGTTTTCTCCTTCAGTTTAGGTTTAGGCCTCGCTCTCCCTCCTGCTTCTTCCCTGTCCTGCGGCCGTTGGCCTGTTGTTGTAACCTTTTGACTTTGTCTGACCCCTTAATGAAAATACAAAAATATAGGTAGGGGTTCCCCCCCTGCTGACCCCCCTTTCAAAAAAAACTATCAACTTCCATTTTTTATTTTTTCACTCTTTTATAATATATAGATATAGATAGATATAATACTAAAATATCAAATATCATACATATAAGTACATGCGTGTCGCACGTGCCCATTTACTAGTATACAAAAAATTATATTCAAATTGAACTTAACCTGTTTTTCACTGAACGTCGATCTGGGTTTAAATTCTTGACTTTACATAGATGTTCGTATTTTTCGATTTTATTCTACAATATAACTGTGTTATTACTTCGGTGGTCATCAATCTCGAGATTTATTTGTCCAATTCAGTTCTTTGGAGGTGTTATTATAAAACAGATATGAGTTTTTTCACTAGCCTTTCATGATTTTGTTAAGAAGAGCAGCAACAAATGTGGGGAGGCAAGTAGATGACATGTCATTACAAAACACGGGATTGAGACAGCGAAGTATCAAACAAATAACTTTATTAGAAAAAAAAAAAATGGATAACAGAGTAACATTATACTAGATAGAGTACCAAATAAAATGAATAATATATAATTGAGTCCTATATGTTGGTGCATGGTTTCATGATATGAACTTTTTTTATTTGAGTAAGCTTTCATGATATGAACTGAGAGAGGTCACAAAATTGACTTCTACGAGCAACTTTTCAAGAGCAGCTCCTTGACGGCGGGGCAGCTGCTCAGCACATGCTCCATGCCACCGGTCAGTAGAGCTGCCACCAGATTTCCACGGGGCGTGAGAAAATTCAGGCACGCCTTCTGAAGATTATGACAGCTATGCTGGTCAGACAACTCAAGCATTGTCCCAACATTGCCCGTGTCGATGTAGCTGCAGAGCTTCTCTTCACACAACAACTTCAGCTTCTCCAAACAATATCTATCCGCCGCAACGAGCAGATGCTGCGCCATCACCAAGGTTTCCCCTTCGTCTATCTCAGGCAGCACGTCGTTGTAGACGAAGTGAAGCATGGCCTTGAACACCCTCGGCTCCATGTCTTCCACCCACACGCAGGTCGCGGTTCCCTCCTTCATGGGGCTAAACATCTCGGCCCTGAAAACCGGGGACCGGGCGGCAAGGATGCTCCGGTGGGCGGCTATGCTTTCGCCATCGACCTCGAACATCACGTTCGTTCCCTCTCCGCTCAAGAAGAGATCACCGAGCTGCTGGAAGATATCAGACGGTGGCACATCCATGAACTTTGCGACGGCGGCATCAGCAGCGCCCACCTCTTCTGGGACGACCTGCTTCAAGACGTTTGCGTCGAACCGGATCCTGAGACAGTCGTCCCTGACATGACCTGAGCTCTCCAATTCCTTGCCCGTGATGAATCTCTTGACACCCTGTACCTGTAGGCTACTCGTTGGAAGCAAATAGGACTGGCATCTGCATGTGTAGGCCAGTTTTCCGTACTTGTCGAGTAAACATAACGTGGATGTTGCCTTGACGTCCGGATCAGCACAGGATAGAAACAGAGAGATGTAGTCAGCGTATTTGTTGCGATAGCCCCTTGGGTAGTACAGGATGGACCAACGGTGGCCTGCGGCAGTGAAGGACGAACTGATGTATTCGCCAGGTGCAACGCAGGTTTTGGTGTTGGAGTAACCGCTGATGGTAAGGACATGTGAGAAGCACACTTTTGTCGCGTGGATCTCCGACGAGCTCGTCTCGCCGGCGCCGGCGCCGGTTCCGGCAGTTGGCATGGAAGAGAGTGTCATGTGTCTAGAGCACAACAAGAGCGATCCGATATACTAATTTTGGCGTTCGTGAGTTTCGGCGACGAGAAGAGGGCGGGGGGGGGGGGGGGGGGGGGGGGGGGGGGTGGGTTTTATGCGCGGTCACATTGGAGAGCTGGAGTTCGACTCCGACACGACCAGCTTTAGACATCCCGTTTCTATGTGCACACGTAAGGTTATACCAAGCCGACTATGATTGGACATAAATCAGCGGTGGCCAATGGGAGCGATCCGCCACATATATCCTTGGTTAGGGAAAATTTTTGTTGGCGACAAAATTTCGATAAACCCTACAATCCCATTTATTTCTAAGATCCAATAAAATTTATTTACCACCGGAATTCCAGTCACTGCTAGAAATCCAGGCTTTGTCGAGTGCATGTGACTTTGCTGAGTGCCAAATTTCGGAGTGTCAGATTTGGCATTCGGCAAAGAGGTCTTTCTGAGTGCCTACTTTTAGGCCCTCGACAAAGACCTCTTGCCGACTGCCTTCCTTTTGGCACCCGGCAAAGAGAATTTTCAAAATACATTTTGAGGCACTAAATTAACTCAAATAAAAAGGTTTTCTACTATAAAGTTGTATAACTTTTTAAGACCTATAAAATTTGTATTGGTCATTTTGTTTAATTTGACAAAGCTTTAGTAATTTTGTTCACAAAATCCATATCTCTCTAATAAGTTTCATTAAACTAAGTGAGAGATATATAAGATTTATGAACAATGTTAGAACCACCAAATCGGATGAACAAATGATCAAAGATCAAAAATAAAGTTTGTGGATCTTGAGAAATTATGAAATATTATAGTTGAAACTTATTCATTTGAGTACATCTTGTCATGCTAAACTACATTTGAATTTTAAAAATTCATAATTCAAAAATTTAAGACGACATTTGATGGAAAAAACCCAAAATAAAGTTTGTAGATCTTGTAAAGTTATGAAACTTTGTAGTTGAAAACTTTTTCATTTGAGTTCATCTGGTCATGGTAAACTATGTTTGAAATTAAAGAATTCAAAATTCAAATTTTATAAACGACCTCAGATGTAAAAACAACCGAAATAAACTTTGAAGATTTTGATAAGTTATAAAATTTTAGTTAGAAAATTTTTTATTTGACTTCATCTTGTCATGCTAAACTATGTTTGAAATTCTCAAATTTGAAATTTAAATTTTATAAACGATGAAATTTAAATTTATAAACGAACTCGGATGGAGAAACTCACAACATGAAAAGTGTAGATCTTGAAAAGTTATGAGAGGTTGTAGTTGACAACGTTTTGAATTCAATTCGTTGAGGGCCTCAAAAAAGCAATTTACACTCAGTTTGATACAATACATAGGGATCTAAAACTACTTATAAACATATGTGATGGTGTAGTGCAGTGGTTAAGGTAGACATCGAAAGATTGACCAATATTCAAGGTAGATTTCATGGTTTCTATCGCACTCCAAATTAATTGCACATTTTGTCCGTGAGACTATTCTGAGAATAGCATTAAAGAATTAACTCCCATGTATCTTTAATTTGGAAGCACTTCTGCATGCGGATGTGCCTCAACAACCACAGTACTACATAAATGGCAGACCTTCTCTGCTCATTTGTTACATTACTAAAGAAAATTGTAGAGATGCCTTTGTCTTTTTGTTGGATTATATAACTAAAATAAGGCTTTTTATTGCAAAACTCCGTCCAAATGCGTTAAACTAAGACAATACAAAAACAAGGTGCCCGCAATCTTACTTGAGTTCCAATAAGTAATTTTCAGAGAAGACATAATCGTATTCAGTGATATCTGCAACAACCAGAGGAATTGAACTCATATCAGGACTGAAACGATAAACTTGAGATTGTATAGGCAGGATCCGGACCTGATTTGCCAAGCTGCTTTGTAATCTTGACCAGATCAGCCAAAGATGCTAGTGCACCCCCTCATGCGTGCACCCCCCACCCACCAAGCTAAGAGTCACGTGCTGCTGCTCACAAAATCAAAATCATAACAGAGATTTTATGGGCAGCAGCAGGAGTCTGTTGCTGTAAGAAGGTCGGTGAGATGATGGCTGTGTTGCCACTTGTCGCAGCTGCATCATGAACTTAAACATCACCGGCTTCATCGGCTGACCTGGAGAACAAGAAGAAGATTCATGAGCAAGGTTAATTCACAAACTAAAAACACCAAGACGAGGGGCACCTGGATCAGCCACACGGGGGCTTGGGCGGCGGGGTGGCGGCAACACCCCTCTAGCCGAGGTGTGAGGGTGCGGCTGCGGAAGTTTAGCAGGTGGGGGTGGGGTGGGGTGGGGTGGGTGGGGGGGGGGGGGGGGGAGCGGTGTAGGAGGAGTGAGTTGTGTGTTTTCTTATTTTGGCAGACGCTGAGTAGCGACTTGGGATTTAGAAGAGTTTCGAGCCAAAATTCCAGTTCGGGTCAAAAACATCATGTCAATAGATTCTTACATTTAGCCACTAACGGTTCGACTGAGGTAACCATATATAGCAATGGAGGATCCAACACAAAATTAAAATACTTATTTCAACGAACCATCCATGGAAGTATTGAATTTTAGAGACGGTGGATCTGTGTGTGTGTCTACATTAGCAATGGACCATTCAACGCTAATGCTAATCTTCAGCAAAAATGTCTCTGTTGCTGCTTTAGTGTTGTGGTGTGGTGTACTCTAAGAGATGGCCGGCCCTTCTTTTTTGGTGTGCTACATGAGGCGACATGACGGAAAGGTTTCACGTCCTAACTGGTAACTGGGAGACAACAAAATTTGACCAGTGTGTTGCCATCCTATATTTGTATCAAAAATCAAAATAAGTGCGGATGTATAAAAAATGTAGTAGCATGGTAGCTAAATTTGCAATCAAAACTCTAAACTATGAACCTAGATAGAACCAAAAAAAGTTACTTAGCATCTAATCATATCAGGCAGATATCTCATATTAATTATCTAACCAACTGTGAGAATATAGCTATTTGCTCAAACAGCTTACCTCGAATTGCTATTACATGAATATTATGCGGCAAGAGGTTGCTTTAACTCAAGGTAACCTAACATATAGTACGTGTTGAGTTTGTGATGATGAGAGAACAAGCTCTGCCGCATTAGAAGATGTTGTGAAATGTATTAGAGGAAATTGCGGATGCACTTAGAAAACTGCTCAAAGCATGAAGTTTTCTTACCCTTACAATTCGAACAACTAACGCAGCTCTTTTTAACTAGGGAATGCCCGCTTATGAGCAATTAGTTGGCCCTGTCCTGAGCTGTTTATAGGCAATGCCCGCTTATGAGTGACCTTTTTAACGAACAACTAACGCTTCCTCTTTTTAACTCCCCTTACAATTCCTCCTCACTCTTTATAGGGAATGCCCGCGACCTTGAGTGGCCCGCCCGGCAAGGTCGTTAGCCTTGGAGGTCGCAGTTGAACTCCGACATGCGCTGCACTCAGGACTCAGGAGTCATCGCCGTTGATGCCGCGTCCCAGCGGCAGACGTGGTTGGCGCCGGCCCACGACGCCCGCATCCCTTTTGTATCCGTCCCTCCCGCTGACTGAATAAGCATCAAGAGGTGATTCTCGGCTGGATCCAGCGTGCAAGCACCGTAAAGGAGAGGGCCAGAGGGTTCCTCGGCCAGCTCAAGGGAGAGGGTAGTTCTCCTGGGCCAGATCCAGGTGTCGCTGGAGGGAGGCCGTGCGCGGCAGCTGCCCTACCACGCCCCACAGATCAGCGCCGCCTGATAGAGTCCCGCCTCCACCACCACACGGGCGAGTGGCGTCTCGCGACCAAATAGGAATTAAACTGTACAAATCCACACGGATGCTGATTTTGTTTAGGCCCAGGTCAAAGCCAGTTTGTAATCCGGCCTTGTATATCAACTCCCTCAAAAAAAATGTAGACCATTTCCATTAGTTTCTAAAAAAAATCACTTCGTAAACTAACGAGTTTTTGGATGCACATTTGTTGGTTTTCACCAATAAATTTGTAAAATCTCAACAACAACAACAACAACAATAACATAGCCTTTTTGTCCCAAGTTAGGGTAAATTGTAGATAAAACCCAAGAAGAAAAGTAACAGAGCAACAAATAAAGCTCATGGTTCAGGCACGATTTGCTGGCATAAAAAAATAGAACTTATTTGAATTAGGAACACAAGCTAAAAAAAATAAATAAAAAAAAGAATCACAAGCTATCTCTAGATCACACCTATAACAACTTTTATACTGCGTGGGGTTTTGAGTCTTGACGCGGTGCCGAACCGCAGGGTAAAGACTAAAGAGCCACGGAGCGCGGCGGCGTGGACCTGGCACCTTCGAGTTCTCCGCGAGGAACGGGTCTGAACTTTTGTTTTTGTATATTTGGCTCCGTTGTACTCCTCGTGCAAATACACGGTTTTGAAACAGAAACGAAATCATTCAGTCCTGTGTTAACGGCGACATGCCGTCCTGTGTCTGACCGCTTCCACAGGAAGACCGCCTCCCTAGATCGAGCATGCGGTGCATTGCCTGATCGCATCCCCGCCCTGCACGCTCAGCGGCAGGCTTGACTTGATATAGGATGTAATTCAAGAGCAAGATGATATGAGGCCATAAGAAGCCGCTTGGGAAATAGAGCTAATTGTTACTATAAATAAACACGGAGTGAACAAAATAGTCAATGGCGATATATATTTGTTACTTAAATTTTAAGAGCATCTATAAGAGTTCGCTATCTTAACTTGGCATCCTTATAATTTTTGCAAAACAAGAAAAAATAGAGTCCAACAGTTTGGCAAAGCAGCTTGACATCAATAGCAACATGGCATACCTTCGTTGCTTAGCGGGGCTCTTCGTTTGCTTAGCGGGCCTCTTCGTTTCCTTAGCGGACCTTTTTTTTACTAAGTCAAAAATATCAAACTATTGGAGTGAGACTGTTTTTTTTACTTAGCATATAGTTTGAAGAGTTAGCAAGTTACAAGATTTGTTAAGTAGAATTTGATAAACTATTGAAGATGCTCTAAGAACAAGTTGATTATGAGACATTTCAATGTGGATAGTTTCAATTTGAAACTTCCTATTTTGTGTTCGTAAGCACAAAAGTTTCTATTCAATTATAAGATTTGGTGGCAAAGGTGAGATTAATCATCAATAGATGAAATTCACTCTTTGGTCGCATTTGGCACACAGCTCAAGCTCCGAGATTTTTAATGGCTATGCAGTTTGCAGACTAATGGAGCAAATATTTTTATTTCATCTATATTATAAATAGCACGAGTCATCATGCAATAAATCTATAATTGGCACACAGCTCAAGCTCCAAGATTTTTAATGGCTATGTAGTTTGTAGACTAATGGTGCAAATATTTTCATTTAATCTATATTATAAATAGCACGAGTTATCATGGAATAAATCTATAACTCTTATAAAAATAAATCTCACTAAATGATTTTTCTCTTCATGCATGGTGTTCACATCATTCCCCACTAAGTGATCCACTAAATGTTCTATCTCTTCATGCAATGTGTCCACGTCGTACCCCACTAAGTCCATGTCCTCCCATCCCCACAAGTCCATGTCCTCCCATATTAATTACAAAAAATGTCCATGTCATCTCTATAATGCGGTATATTATAAATCTTAATCTCATACAGGTCGTCTACATACGTTATTTGTTTCATCACCTATTCCTCTGTAATGTAATCAAACATTGTATTGATTTTTTATAGCTTGCTGAATTTTTATCAAATCTGACAAAAAAATTACCGCGCAATTCAAATCCATATAGATGTATACATAATGTATAGAATATCATATAGTAATATTATATATATAACAGATTTATGTTTAAGAAAATTCCGCTGGATATACTCCTAGTATACTTAATATGCTTGCAGCTCTAGCTACAGGATTTCCTAGAGCTACCGGAGGCCGAATTCACAAATTCTTTAGAGCTAGTGCTCTGCCAAGTAGGACTTTTGTGTCCGTAAACTCGAGTTTGCTGGGCTCACAAATTCAAAATTAAAAAGAAGCCTCGTTTCAGCCTGTTCGAACCGGTCCTAAATTTAAAGTTAGGTATTTTCTATGGAGTTCTTTTTTTCTCCCCAACCATATTTGCTTTTGCAGTAGTAGAGTGGACCCAAATGATTAAAGCAGAAAATAAAAACCCCAAATTGTCGTCTTCCTGTCAAATACATTAGCAGCCAGTGACCTCAGCCTTTTCAAATATGAAAAGAATAAGGATTACAAGCTTCGACAAGACTAATTTGTCCCTACATTTATATAATTAGAGATTTGCTAGACAGCCATTGAATGTCCAACCTAACATTTGCTCAATAAAAAAAATATTACAGCTTCAAATAAGCATGTGATTGTAAAATATGATTTTGCAAAGAGCAAAAGTACATAGAAAAAGTACTACAGACATTTGCCATTGCTGTAAGGAAGCAACTGAATTATAAACAAACATTTTCCTTCTATCGTATCAACTGGAGAGCAATGACAACCGTATTCCTAGTGGCCATCCTTGGCACGCCATTTTAGTATCCCTGGAGTTGCTGGCATGTTTGATACCGAAACTCCTATTGACCCTGGAGGCTGCACTGATTGATGCCAATAAGTGGTCTGTGTACTTGAGCACTCACTTCCATTCGCAACAGGATCTTTTCACTACTACAGATTTTCATATCACAGCCGGTTCGTAACCCTCATCACAGCCGAAAAGTGAACCGGCAGTGTGCAAGCGGCAGTGTTGTGGGTGGTGCATCACAGCCGGTTTTTTCGTCCCGGCGGTGATGATCGTACAACACTGCCATTTCATAGCAGACACCAGCTGTGTTGTCCGAGCCCAACACTGCCGGCTTGTTCCAACAACTGATAGTATTGTCGAATATAACACTGCCGGTTCGTTCCTAACAACCGACAGTGTTGTCAAAGATAACACCGCCGGTTCGTTCCTAACACCGACAGGTGTTGTCGGGACGCCACACCGCCGGCCCATTACGGAGCCGACGGTGTTGTCAGGGAGAACACTGCCGGCTCGTGGAACAAGCCGGCCATGTTATCTTTGACAACACTGCCGGCTTGAGTGTTAAGCCGACAGTGTAGTCGGAGCCAACACTGCCGGTTTAGGGCTGGATCCGGCAGTGATTTTGTTTTTCCATTCTTTTTATTTGTAATTATAATAATTATATAATTACAATAATAATATTGGACCATAATTATATAATGAATAATTATTAATAATAAATATAGGACTATAATTATATCAAATATATTATGCTACTAGTTTCCATCGAACATGCACTGTATATTCGTTACACAGATGTTTTTTCGACAACAATAAAATAAGAAATTATGCATAAGAATCTAGCAGACGGGCGATGTCCTCTTTTGTATAGTGATCCTTATACTTCTTTGCAGTTGCAATTGTATATAAGCCACCTGCTGAAAATACATCCGCCAGCATGAATTGTGCCATCTCGCACTGAAGTGTCTCTATCTCATAATCTAGTAGCCTTTGGTGATTAAATTTCTCACGCTGTTCCAAAAAGAGGCAAGTATAAAAATCAGTACAGTATATATGATTTTTTGCATTAAAAGAAATAAACAAAAAGGGGGGTTATACTCACAAATTCATCTGGCATCTTTGTAGACTGTCCAATATAGCGGTACATCGCCCACATGACATAGAAGCCACACTCATTGTTGGCATATGGCTGTTTGAGGTACGGGATCTTGGTCATTTCAACAACATTGAAATCTGTTTGCGTCCCACCTCTATGCTTCTTTCGCACACTATGCAAAATTAGGAAGAATATTTAAAAGGAATAAATAGAAAATGCATATTGTGATCATAGGACTATGGTATTGCTAGCATCGCTTACGCATTCAGCACGTCGAACAGTGGCTGCATATCCTCCAGTGGCTTTTTCTTAGAGTCCCACACCTCGTTCTCATTTTTTATAAGATTAACACAAACGAGGGCATAATGTTCGCTGCAATCGAAATACTGTAAGTAACGAATAGTCCGAAAAAAAATTAGTATAAACACCCCTGGTCAAGAACACATACTTGAAGTTGTAGGGTAGAAGTATGTGGGTTCTCTTTCTGTCAAAAAACGCTTCAAAAATCGGCACCAATATCTCTATCATGTTATCCATGCCGGAGGAATTACCAAGTTGGCCGAGGCAGGCTTTTTGATTGACCTTGACAGGGTCTAAGAAGCCTATGTGGCCGAGTTGACGCGGCCTTAAGAAGCAATATTTTGCAACTAGCCTGCATAAAAGATCATGTAAAGTGCACAAAATTAAACAATTTGTGTCTAGAAAGAGCATTCTGTAGCATTTCATGTGTGTAGGGTACTTACATGGTCCACAAGCACAAAATCTGTACATCGAGGCTGCGTCTCTGGTACAGATGGAACATGCACTCCCAATGGACGTCGTATTTCACTTCTTCTTGATAAAAGAAAACAGCAGGAGGATTGATAATGAAAGCAAACCATCCAGTTTCAACCACCCGTGAATGATACAAGTAATAATCATGCAAGCACTTAAGCGGGGTGGGCAATCCCTTGTATTCCTCCGTGGAAACCAAATCCATTTTAAGCTCAAACTTCTTTGCCAAAGGTGCGGTCCCCATTGAGGCCCAATAGACTTCCTCCACTTCTTCTCTGGTCCGTGCAGGGTCTTTTGCGAGCAATTCATTTATTCTAAGTGCATGGATATGGAAATCGTTCTCGTCGGTTATTTCATTAATGTACTTGTTCGATCTATGCTTTTTAAATTCGATCTTCTGACCGTCGAGGGTCATGGTCTGCGAGTCGCTCCGTCGAGCTTGGCACCGATCGTGATGAGTCATCATGCTGCGGTTTCGCCATTTCCGGCGGTGATACGGTGGGCGTGTTGTGCGAATCTGTAGTAGTGTCTTCTTTGCCACATAATCCCATTGCTTTCATTACGGAGGTTTCATCGTGCAACTCAAATGGAGTGCTGCATTTTTGCGAAATATGTGAGTCAGAATGAGTTTAGCACTCAGGAGACCTTTCATGCTCAGTATAATGACTTAATGCCTTCAAAATGTAGGTAAAACCTTGAACGCAATGGGAAAAAATAAAAACATCTATTTCAAAAATGAGAAAACACTCATCATTTCGTGCAAGTAAAAAGGGTTGTTAGATGTTCTCAAGTGAATAATTATTCAATCAATTGGCATTCCATCTGCTCGTGCATTACGATATTAAGATCACACAAGGTAGCAAAGTCATCAGAGCCACCCCCACCCACCCCCCCCCCCCCCCCCCCCCAATTAGAAATAGAAAGCGTGTACATTCTAAAAGATTTGTGGCAACCTACCATTAATAGATTAGTAAAGAGACTTTCTCCTACTAACAACAGAATAATCATGGAATAAAATTGTTGAATCATTTAGCAGATGTTATAGATGTAACAAATTCTTATGAACATACATTTTCATCAGGAGATACATATGTTATTGAACATTGTTTAACTGTCTCACAAGTAGTGCTATGGGAAGCAAAATGTAATTCATGTCTTACCTACCGAAGTCAAAATGCACCATCTGCGAATCATCGTCCATCTCCACTTGTAAAGTTCCATGAGGAGGTGTCTGGTTACACAACAAATGGAAGTAATTGTCATAATTATCACATTACTGCAAGAATAATTATGGAACTCGAATAATGAGGTTAAGAAGGCATAACACAGGGAACAAAAGTGATGAATAGAGGTACTAGTAGAAAATTAAAACAAGAGTTCACTAAGAATGCTTCTTTAAGGCCTTCATTCAAAAGTCATAACAACAGACAAATGACACTCATGCTTAGTTCCTCTAGCAATAGGTTCGTATGTCCCTGAAGGTTGAGAAGGGCCAGCTTCATTGATGATGCATCCTGATGGCGGTGAATTTCTCGGCAAGGCCATGGGTGACACTGAGGAGAGGGTGTCAATAATGATATTCAAGCACCGACGGTAAACCACAATCAAGAGATCGCCTTGAAATCTTGAATGACGTAGCACTGCACCAAGGCAAACGACACACTTTCATGGATGTGGAGAAACTAGGTCTCAATGGTGAGGATGGTAGTGCATGCGGAGGCACGGCATTTCAACACGGTGTCGACTGACATGTTGCAGATCGTGCCGAGGAGTATTGAGTTGACTTCACAGACCATGCGCATCCAATATGGTAGATTTTGGTCAGGGTCATCATTGAAGACATGGGCCTTGAGGGAGTACTTAGTGTTAGTGGAGGAAAGTGGTTGGGGGTGAGGTCAAGGATGAGAGGCACCTGGGTGTGGGCTTAGACGTTCGCAAAGGAAACTGTCTCATGGAGGAGAATATCATGAAGGGGAGGAGGTCTGTGCATGGGCACTTTTCGTCAAAATCAGCAGAATTATCATTGGTGTGGACGCTAGTGCACTCTGTAGCGACGCACGCGGTCAAATATGTCCTAGTGATCCTTGGCAGCGGTAGCGGCTTCATGCTCAGCAGCCGCCACCATCGGCCCAAGGTTGTTGCCACATGCATTAGTATATGTATTGATATTCTACGGTGTGTGCAACTTCCTCAGCTTTGGTGGCTATCGCATAGCTGCTATCAGCAACTCAGCATCATTGGCACACCAAGCAATAGTGTTAACGCCAAGGGAAGCGAATGATGTAGGTGGCAACTCAATAGGAATGACAGCTGGAGGGTAAAGTTAGGGTTTGAGCAGAGGCAGGAAGTCGAGGATCTACCAGCCTAAAACCATGTAAGAGTATGGCATGAAATTGATGGGTCCATTATTTACGAAGGATAAAAGGTAACACATATATTGCCAAAGATGATGGGATGACCAAGGGTTCGACTTATAGAAACAAAGCCAATCAATCGTGATGTTTGTCTATAATGATTCAATCATAGCAACCTGATAACCTATTACGCGGGCACATGGTTCATACTAACAAATAGTACAACTAATTTTGAATGTGACACAAATCGTGAAATATCAGTTAGCATAGGAAAATAAATTTCTTGACAAATATGTAGAATGTGACGAAATGACTGGGCATTTTATAAATAGGACATTATGAAGGACTAAAAAATAAATAGGACCATGGATGATACAACATTTGTATTCAAATTCACAACAGAATCCATTTGGTTCGAAGGATTTCTCGCTCAATATATCCTATATCTGGAATGGCTCAAAATGTTCGCATTTGCAACTTGCATTGAAATGTAATAATGGTATAATGAAGTATCTCTAGATCCATGTTTGAAGATGAAGCATTATTTTTACCTTAACTAGTATAAATGGCAACGCCACTCCACTCAAAGGTGCATCCCCTGACCCATATAGTTGCTGATTTCGTTGAATCAAGTTTTGGAGACATGCGTACTGGGAAAAAAACTCATAGGTTCACAAAACATGAACATAACAAACAAAAGAGTTTCAAAACATTTATAAGGAATCTTGAAAACGAAAGAACAAATATCATTACTAACTCAATGTGCAACTGTGAGATACATTTTACAATGCATGGCTCATTTACGAAAAAAGGCTTCATACTAATGTTCTAGAACATGAATTAACAATGATTAATTCTGAGCAAGAGACACGTAGTACCTCAAAAGTCCACTTAGCAGCTCAGTAGATAAAATAAGATCATTCAACTGTACATGAGCCTCCAAAATATATACTCCCTCCAGACCAAAACAAGTGCACATGCGACATTTCAACTAATTTTTAGTTTCACAGATGTTATATCCAAATAGATTCACTATGAGAATATCTAGCATGATTAATCTAATGATGCTTATTTGGTATCATGAATATTAGTATTTTTAACAAATTTGATACAACATGAGATTGATTGATCCTCAAAATGCGAACCTCCAATTATATTTGGGATGGAGGGAGTATTTCTGAAATCCATGAAGCAACTCAACTCAATTTTTTATTAGTTATACAATCCAACAAAAACAAATAGTTATCTCTGCATGTTACTTCAATAGTGTAACAAAATGAGCACACAAGGCTAGCCATTCTTGTAATTCTATATGTATCTGGTTGTTGTGGCATATCAGCATGCAGAAGCGCTTCCAAATTAAAGAGGGAAGTTACTTTTGAATGCTGTTCTCAAAATAGTCCCATGGACATATTGCAGAATAAATTTTGAGTATAGATCAAAACTATTGCATAAACAATACTAGGTCACCATTCATAGTTTTACATAAACACCAAGAATTTTAGTATTATCAATTGGCTAATATCTTGAGGAAATAAAGAAAGCTAGGACTAGTCCTTACTTGTTCTTCTAAATCCTTCAGATATGCTTTTTTCTTTTCAAAACGATCTTTCTGTCCAATGACCTCAGTCTGCAACATATGCTTAAACTCAATGAAATGAGCGGAAAGAGTAACCAGAATCAAATCCACAACCACATTATTAGAGATAAGGAGCACAACCTTCAATTCTTCAGTATCACTCATACTTATCTTGGGCAGGCCTCTCCACTGTATTTCCTTTTTGTCTTTAGATATGATTTCCGTAGCCCTTAGGACATTCAGCGCATCATAAACTCGTCTTCAGATATTTTCCTCATCAAACTGTTGCTGCATTGTTAGGACAGTCATAATGGCTTTTTACTAGTTGATAAATCACACTCACCGAGAGTCATAGTAGTATTTCTTACCGCGGAGGGACTATCTGAAAACTCAGTAACAAGTTCATCTGCCACCTGAAAAATCCAGGCATTACATATGAATAGATTATCTGATGCCGCAACAGTTTTAATAGAAGGAGATGCAGGAGAAAGGGGTTGCAATGTTTTCATTGACAACTGAAAATAATGATAGAGGGACCAATGCACAATCTCCATCGCATACTATTAAATGAATATATTTTCCTGGTGTATATATTTCAATGTCTGACATTGTGAAGTTGTGACAATCCAGAAAAGTTTCTTTCCAGAATATTTTTCATTAGTAATTGTTCCTTTTTAGAAAATAATAAACTACAAATAATAGTTTCACTTTTTGTGTTTTTCATGCCCCAAATATCTTATACATGATGTACTGCCTCCATAAAAAAAACTGCAAATCATTTGGCCTTTTTAGATACAAAGAAAAGATTTTACTCTACATCTGGGCATATATCCAACATCTTGGTGCATAGGAAAAAAACTATGCAATAAGAAAAGCTAGATTACAATTTGGAATGGAGGGAGTAAATATAGCGGTTTATCTGCCATATCATATCAGTATTAGTGCGATTCAAGATATGCTAGCTCTTCCGCTGAGAGTCTATAGATGTGTAAAGCGCATATGGGACAAATAGGAAGCAATGGTCTTCTTCTAAACTGTGGAGGTGAGTCAGTATCTTCTGTACCCCTCCTATGACAGTACCTGATGTGGACTAGCTCCATATACTAATTTCAGCATTGCAAAAAGAGATGCTCGGCCAACTTCAGTGGAAGTTCCATTTGTATTTAATAAGCTAATACCATATAAGAATTTTCGATGGATGCGGTAATGTTTTTAAGAAGTGAGAAAAAATGAGTTTACATGACAATGAAACTCCTTTGGCATGATTGCCAACTCTCTATGAGTCATGAAATTAAATGGGTATGAAATCATAGAATGAAAGTTTCCATTGAGAGTGGATGTTTCATTTCATTCTATAAGATATGACAGTTTTGGAAACAACACATGAAAGTACTCACTGGGACTAGTTATAGCTAACATAGAAAAAAGTGGGTACCTCATTGTATGTTGTCACTCCTTTGCTTTCGATTTTTTCACAAACTGAAAAAGAATAACTAAAACGTCATGAGAGTTCATAAGACTAACATTCAGTGAACTCCAGCTCAGTAATCTGGCCCCATCAAAATAGTACAACACAGTAGAAAACATAAATATGTATCGTACAAGCAAAACAACAAGTGATTAAAAAATTATGGCAGAAACAGTTCAAAAACAGAGAGACTTTTATGTCAATATCATTTCTCTTATTTATAAGCGGTAAGAACAATTTAAAAACCCACCTCTCATACTGAATTGCCGCAATCGACGGCTTTTTTTTTTCAGGACCAACTGGGCGTGCCCCTCTCTTTTTTCTTCTTGCTGCATCATAAATAGAGAACCAGCTATGTTTTAAAAATGTGTTACGTAAATGTCCACATAAATAAGTGAAAATACCAAATATGAAACAGTAGCAAGCCGAAGTTCGGACGATGAAAGCAAAACCAAATTTAAGCTAGAATATGCAATGCAACTCTAGAAAAAAAGCATGCACCTCATGAAATCATCCAGAAGTCATGTTCTCTTCTCTTTGAAAAGTTGCCATGAGTTGCTAGAAGAGCTAGCAAAAGGATAAATTCCCGTGTTTCAGTTTCATGTTAGAATGAGTAAATGCAATACCAATGTGGTTAAGATGCCACAAGTACTAGCTAGAATTCCTAATATTAATAAGAATAAGTCGAGAAAAAAATTAAGAATAAAAATTAACAAGCCTGTAAAAGAGCCATAACAATTCAGTCAGGTTCAAATCCTCCTACAAAAACACCTAGCGAACACTTCTACCAATTCGGCAATTTCCACACCGCAAAAGACCACACATAAGGCAAACCTACAGTAGGAACAAGGTAGTGCCATACTGCCATCCACACGACCTAAAACTCCCTTAGCACAAACCCACAAAACCCCAATGCGACCAACGATTAAATTAATCAGGGAGGCGGGGTCACACACCTTACAGCTGGTTGCGGCGACGGCGTGCCGTCGTCTCCATGGATGGCAAGTTCCTTAGGATCGCGGGATGACATCAAGAGCTTGGAAGGACTGGGGCGAGGAAGAGGATGAAAGAGTAAGGATTGATCAACTGATGTTTGATCTGTGTTGTGTCCTACAAGACTGGCTGCGGAGGCATGGATCGTGCGGCAGATCTTGACGCGGTGCCCTACCACCGAGTCCACTGCCTTACTGAGCATGCAGTCCAAGTTGCGACATGCGAGATGCGAGATGACAGCAGAGTCCGCGCACTGCACGCTGCGCTGCTGGCTGGTAGTTTCCGAACGTGTAAAGGAGGACGAAGTGATGTATTCGCTGCGACCAATTCTTGTGGTCCAGGAGTACCCATCGATGGTCAGCACGTGTGACCCGGACACTTCCGCGGCGACGATCTCCGACGTGCTTGTGTCATCGTCAGCATTGGCGGCGGAACGATTTGAAGAGGACGCCATGTTGCTTGAGGATGAGAACAAGTGCGCAATGATCGATCGGGGGGGCGGGTCGATATATATAGTTTTATGCGCGCGCGGTCACATGGGATCGAGCCGGAGTCCGACACGGCAAGTCAATTTTACTGCAGTTTCCTGATTGGATCCTTCCCGGGACAACATGTGTATCCTACCCGTGACGACACTGAACCCACGGATATAATATGTCTTCCCTTTCGTACCGTATACCCTGAATAAGCCCGAGACAACGACTCGACTCGATCCCCATGCCATCTTCTTCCTCCCCACCGTCGCCGCATCCTCCGGGGATCTGCCGTCACAACCGCAAGAAAAAGAAACCCAGAGCGCTCGCCCTCAAGGCGTTCCATGAATTGCCGTCGGCGAGGGACTGGGCGGAACTGCCCGTGGACGCGTTGCTGTACGTCTTCGACAAGATCGACCGAGTGGAGCTCGTGCTGGGCAGCGCGGCGGGCGTGTGCCGCTCCTGGCGCCGTGTCGCCACTCAGGAGCCCGTGATGTGGCAGCACATCGACTTGTGCGGGTACGCTGTAACAGAACCGACCAATTAATATAAACACAATGTACTAATACGTCACCGAAGCAACTTAATTAGCACATGGCGCTTATATCAACCCAGGTAGTCCGCGAAATCACGAAGGATTTCGAACTTTCCACAATACAGCCAGACCGAATTGAGTTCAACATACAACAGTTCATAGTAGTACATAAGTTCACAAATAGTAGATTACATCGGAGTACGAAACAAATATTACAATACCAAGTTTAAATCCAAACTGCGGAAGCAAATAAAGTTTTGGTTCACAAACGCACACTTAGTTGAAACATAGTGCCTGGCCCAATATCACATCCCACAACAGCATAGAGGTACGATAGATAGATTGATTGTGCCCACGATCTATTCATCCCCATACGCAGGAAAGAAGCAAGTCGGGCAATAGCCATAGAACATCTCACCATCTGCAACAACAAGGGGATAAAACCCTGAGTACAAGAAGGTAGTCAGCTAGACTTACCCGTCATAATGAAAATAAAGTGACACCAAGGAGTATGCAAGGCTTTATAAGTGGGGTAGCTGACTCATTTAAACTTGCGATAAAAGATGAGCTTATTAAATAATCATTTAGTGATAAAGGACTCTCTAGCTTATCATCTTTTAGGTTGGATCCTGACATCACTAGGTTAGCACCTGTACTACTCCAACTCCAGAGTATGAGCAAACAATGCTATCCTATCCTTCAGGTTGAGCATACCAGCATCAACAACATAGAACCATAACCATCCTATTTTCACAATGATTTGCGACAGTGCCGCTGCTCGGTCAAGTGTTCACTGTCCAGGAACGATGGCGATTATAATCGATTGCAAACCAGCTGGCGGGTATTCCTCACACAAACCACACGTCTCCCATCGGAGTCGATTAGATCACCTTGGTCTATTCGGGTGGAATCGCGGATTTCAGCAAATACGTTACACCGGGGCATGCCCGGCTACCCGGTACCTCCGCGCGACCGGCCACCGGCTTTAATACCGCGCCTGTGGGCAATACACTCAACTCTGCTGAAATTCCGGCCCAAACATCCTCAAGGCTTCGCGGTCGGATGATCGCATCCTTCCAGCTATCTGTGAGGCATTGTTCAACATGATCCGAGGACGTACAAAGCCATATTTCCTTAAGTGACATCGCCGGAGTTTCTGTGGTCTAACACACCACAAACTCCGACTAGTCGTGATTTAACAAGGCCACATGGTTATGTTCTCTAAACCAATCTCCATCGTATCAACCATAGGGTAGTAACCACCTACCTCGCGGATGAGGGTCAATCACCCGTCTTCTACCGATCTAGTTAAGCAGTGCTAAGCATAAGCGCGATCCTGAACTTAATAGGGTAACAGTATTCAGGTGGATCAAGGTAATCATAATGCAGTAACGGTTCCAAGTCAACTCCTATTAACTTAATGCATCATAAAAAATAAATGACTCAAGTAAAACATTTTGAAAACTGTAGCAGTAATGCTCCGGGGCTTGCCTTTCACAAAGGAGCTAGGGTGGTGGTTAGGGCACTCAGGCAAGTCAGCGTCCGGATCCTCGTCCTGTGCTGCCTCCTGCGGCACTGCTTCCTGCTGCTCCTCTCCTTCCGGCTCCTCGGGAACTACGGGCGTCACTCCTTCCGGCAATCCTGTATGATGCATCGTGCGTATGAGTATCGGGAATGCAATACGAAATGGAAGCGTATGATGATAATGTTGATGAGCCAATTATAATTCTACAAGGTAGTCAACATCATCCTAACATGTTACACCTTCTATAACCCTAATCAACATAACAAAGACACTATCTAACCTAGACTTTCGACGATTAACCGATCATGATCGTAACAGAGCATAACAGCAACCTATAGCTAGACTGCTTAGAAAAATCTACAAAAATTACAGTAGCTAAGCTAAGTATCAACAAGCCTACCAAAAAATTTCAGGTCAAAACAAAGTAACCCATTTATCCTATATAAAAAAGACAAGGCAAAGAATAACTCAAGACCTAAAAATACTTTGTACTATGAAAAGTGTCAAACAACAGATCTCATAATCCTAACAGCTACTTATAAGCATATAAACACCCTATAAAAAAATTATCAAGCATTTTCCTTGCATAAATAATTAATTATGAATTTCCTAAATTCTAAGCAAAGCAAGCACAATAAATAAACAGGGCATTTTCTACACATGGCATATGCAACTAATATTTTTCACAGGTAAAGCATCTCATAACTAGAGCAACAAAACAAGATTCACATTTTTCTGATAAACCTACAATTACTTATGCATTTCACAAGATATCAACAATTTGAGACATTAATTAATACAGTACAGAAAAATATTTCATAAAAATAAACCAATACCCTACATGCATAAAGATCATCAAAAGAAAAATATAGAAATTTAAATCACCCAAAATGGACTAAAAATGAAGGAGATATGATTTTTGGAAGATTTAAATCAATTTCTGGAAATCATTTTTGAAAACCGGAAAACCCTAAAATGCTACGCGCACCCGGGGCTTTTCCCCCGCTGCGGCTGACGCGCGGGCCCGCGCTGATACGCGTACCCGACGCTGCGCACACAGGGCTCGCACACGTCAGCGCCGCTGACGCGTGGACCCGGTCGGTGGCCCCACCGGTCAGCGGGCCGGCACAGGGCACCGCCGGCCGACCGGCGGGAGCTCGCCGACGGCGGCTCCTCCGGTGACGTGAGTGGCACCGGCGTGCTCGTGGCGGCAGCGCGGACACCGGCGTGGTGAAGATGGAGGCTATCGCGCACGGGAATGGCGGGCGCGACGGCCGGCGGCGATGCGGCTGCACGCCGGAGCAAGCAGTGGCGGCGAAACGGGAAACGCCTACGGGCTTCGTGGAGCCATGGCGGAGCTAGAGCGCGAGCTAGATGATGAAGATGATGTCGGACGCGCGTGGACAACGGCGCCGAAGAGCTCGCCGGAGCTCGGCTCCCGCAGACGGAGAAGATGACGGCCAAATTGGCCACTACCTTGGCTCGGGCTTGTCGATTGGAGGCGGATGGAGGTGGAGGGAGGCATGGCGGTCACGGTGACGCACTGAGGGGTGAAAATGGCGGAGTGGGGAGGTGGCTAGCCGGAGCGGCTCATGGCGGCGGCCATGGCGGAGCTCTGCGGGCGCTCTGCGGGCGAGGGAGGTGAAAATGGAGGGGGCAAATGAGTGCGGGAGGCGGGGCGGGTGCTTTATGGGCGTAGGGCGCGTCCAATTTGACCGGGGAGGGGGTCACGGGGCGCGCGGCTTGGCGCGGCGTCCATGGCGGCAATGGCGCCCGGCGCGAAGCGCGCGGCGCAGGCGGGACAGCGGCGAAGCGGGGAGACGCTGCGGGGTGCTCAAGTGCTTCGTGGCGTGCCCGTTGCGGCGTCGCGGAGCTATTGTCGCGCTTGCTTGGCGCGGTGTGGCGTGCGGCGCCGCGGCGGCATCTCGGCGGCACAGCAATGGCGGCAGGGGCGGCAGCGGGGCAGGCGAGGCAGACGAGGGGCACAGGGAGGTGCTCGAGTGCGCACTCGAGTGGCACTCGATTCGGGAGGGCAGCGAGGCGGCAAGGCGGGCAGGCGGCGAAGCGGGGCAGCGCTGCGGCGCTGCGGCGGCCTGGCGCGCGCGAAGCAGAGAGGGAAGGGGGAGAGGATGATGGCAGGTGGGGCCGGGTGGGTCCCACCTGGTCCAAGATTTGAACTGGAAGTTTGACTGGCCATAATTTGAAAAATATTGCGAATTTGAAAATGGTCCAAAAATGAAAGTTTCTCTAAAAGAGGAATAACTTTCATGTAGAAAGTTTTTGCAGATTCTGCCTAGATTTGAAAATGGAATTTTGGGTCACAAAAATACATTTTAAAATTGATTTTTGGAAAAGAATAAATCTGTTTTTGCCATCTTTGAAGCCCTTAAACTCATTATCACGACTTGGGGTAAAAACAAAAGTTTCTCCAAATAATTTTCTCCATAAACTTTGTTAAAGCTCCATTTTGAGAAAAACATCACAAACATGACTTCTAGAAATCATTTGGAAATCCCTATTTGCAATTTTAAAACAAGCACTCAAATAATTGCTACACAAAATGCAATAATGATGCTTATGTGATGATCATGCTCATGAGATGCAATATTTAGCTAAGCCAAAACTGGAGTTGTTACATACGCCAAACTCACCTTCCGGACTGACATCGACTTCATTGAGGTGGCACGGACTGCCATCCGACGCAGCGCGGGGCAGTGCCGCGCCTTCTGGACCGAATGCGCGGGCGACGATGACTTCCTTCTCTTCCTTGCGGAGCAGTGGGTACCTGCAAAATTATATATATTCTCTATTAATTATTTGGTTCTGAATTAGTACATACTATTATCAGTATTTGATTTGCATCCTCTAGATGGGATTTTGTTTTGCACTAATTAGTTCTAAAATTATAAGTCATTTTGATTTTTTTTAGTACATCTAGATAAGTAATATGTCTAGATACATAACAAAATGGTTCAACCAAAAACGTTAAAGTGACTTACAATTTGGAACGGAGTAAGTAGCTAAGAATTGGTCAGATCATGAATAATTAGCATAACTATCGTAAGTAATAAGCTATACAAGAGAGAATAATTTCTAAATAACAGAAAGAAGCTTTTACTTTAACATATTAGTGACATTATTAAAATTTAGAATACAAAAACTATCCCAGTTTAATCGTAATTCCTTAATTAGTGAAAAGAATAAAACTAGAGTTGCATGGCAACAAGACTAACTATATATAATGGTACAATAATTGTCTCATAGTACTAAATCATAGCTCTCATGAGGTGGTTGATTCATGAAAGAACTACCTCTTTCTCTATGATCACTCCCTTTTCTCCACATAAACAAAAAATCTTATAAGTACTTACCATAGTATTTTGGGTGGAGGCCGGAATATGATACCGGTAATGCGTAGTAATAAACTTGCCTGAAAAAAGCAAGATAAAAATCGTATAAGTGGGGGCCGGGTTGCAATTCACTCTGCCAAGTGCCAAACAACTTCGATACAAGAAACGGACCCAAACAACAAGTCGTTTTATTATCAGATTGTCTATACTCCATACTTCAGCTGAAAACTTCCCTCTTGCACCCAAAATCTGTGAAACCTGAAGAAATTTAGAAGCCTAGAATAGAGGTGATGTAAGAATCGGGTGTAATATTTCTTCTCCGCACTCAAACTTTTAGATACACAAATTCCACCCAACATTAGACCAAACAAGTGTCTTAATTCTAGCACAAATTGACTACAAATAATCTAGCAAATGTTGATAGTAAGTAAAATTAAGGTGTGGGCTGAGACTGAAGTTTTTCATCCTCATCTTGGAGGAAGAAACAAAAATGAAAATAGGAAAACAAAAAAAAGCAGGTGTAGGAGGGAAATTTTTATGAGAATCTTACTACTTTTATTCCCTTCCATACATGCTATTTAGGAAGAATAAAGTGAACTGAGAAGGAAAGGGAAACATTCAGGTGTGGGTGCAAAATATGTTAGCCGGGCATGATATAGCAAAATTGGTTTTGTGTGACTGAGATAAATTCTATTTGGGAGCAAGAATTAGGCTGATAATATAGCCATCCTCCCTCCACCCCGTAACAAAATTATTCAGGTGCACAACCATTATTATACAAAAGGAAAAACAATACTCATTTTGTTAGGGGCATGGATATTTAGGGGATAATTGGGGATAACTAGGCCTTATGCTTTGCCAAGAGCTTGAGAGGTTGGCCTTATGCTATGCCAAGAGCTTGAGAGATAGGGGGAGACTAGATTGTTTCTTCATAACTGATTGCTTACTTTCCATTGTGCCCCATGGGCTGAATATAAAGGGTACATAGGACTAACACCTCTTGTGCCTAGACAATATGGTACTAATCCTATAGATAAATAACTAAGAGAGACACTAATTAACACTAATGGGCCTAAGGCCCAACTAGGACACTTGCGCCCTATGGCGCCCCTCTTTATGCCCATGACATCTCCCCCGCCCTTGGAGACCCAGCTCGTCCTCGAGCTGGATAGATTCCACGGACTTATTTGACTCGACATAAGGTTAAGCCTTTTACATCTCGGCTTACCTATGTTATTGAAGACTAAAATTGAAAATAAATTGGAAATTAAAATATAAATTTGGACGGCAGCTATGTCCTTATGTCCTCCGGGATCCCAAGGAAAAGACCCAACAATTAGCTTCACCAGGCCACACGCGAATCGGAGGACGACCCCGCGGGGAGTGGTCGGCGCGGCAGCAGCTGGAGTGGACGGCGCGATGAAACCAGTGGTCGGCGCGACGAAGAAGGTGGTCGGCGCGACGACGAAGGTGGTCGGCGTGATGACGAGGGTGGGCGGTGCGACGAAGAGGGCGGTCGGCGCGACAACGAGGGTGGTTATCGGCAGCGGCAGGCGGAGATGATCGGGAGCGAGTAGGGCAGACGAGCTGAGGAACATGCGTATCTTTCGCACCATGCGACGGACAAGCAATCCTCGCACTGCTGCCTGGAGGCGCACCGTTGCTTGCGCCTTCAATGCTTTTGAGGCACGAAGAGCCTGCGCTCGGCGGCGTGCCAGAAGTCCCCGTACTGCTGCCTGGAGAGGTACCGTTGCTAGCTCCTTCGATGCTTTTGTGGCACGAAGAGCCTGCGCTCGGCGATGTGCCAGGAGTCCCCGTGCTGCTGCCTGGAGGCGTATAGCCGCCCGGCATTCACGGTGCTCCTTCGCCTGAAGGCGCTCCACTAGTCTGGTCATCTCAGCAAGGGTGCGCCGGCAGTTGTCGATGCCAAGGGACAGCCGGTGTAGCGGGTCATGGCACGGGGGCGGTTTGAAGCGTCGCTGCAGGAGCTCAGTGAAGTGACGCCACGACGGGGTGCCTTCCTCCTCCTGGTATTGGAGGAACCAAACCCGAGCATCACCGACCAATTTGCGGGAAACCAGCCATACCTTCTCATCCGCCATGATGCGCTCTCGGCGGAAGTAGGAGTCGCAGTGGTTGACGAAGGCCGCAGGATCAGAGGTCCCATCGAATTTTGGAAAATCCATGGTGGGGGAAGGGGAGGGCTCGGTCCTGGACTGGTGCTTGGTGGTGCGGCTAAGAATAGAATCTTGATGGTGCGGCAAAGAATAGAAGAAATGCATGGTGCTTGGTGGTGTGGCTAAGAATAGAAGAAAGGCATGCGTTGGAGGATTAGCATGCAGTGGTGGCCGGCGGATGGTGGTGGAGATCGGGAGAAAGTGATCTAGATCGAGGCTCGAGGAGCTGGAGGCGCGGCGGCTGGTGGAGACGGGGAAGAGGCGGCCAAAAATAGAAGAAGGGCATGCAGCATTGGAGTGGCGGCTGCTGCTGCTGGTGAAGAATGTGGTGGCGGCGGCGCGTAGGTTGGGCGGCGATGGTGGGGGTCGACGAGGAAGGATCGATGATTGCGGCGGCGCGTGGTGGTGGGAATCGGAAGAGGGGGGACGGGATCGTGGTGGCTGTGGTGGGTGGCGGCGACGCGTGATGGGGTGGCGGTGATTTGGATCGAGGATGAACTAGGGTATGGATGAGGACGGCTGATTTGTTGGGATTTTTTTTTTTTTGGATGGGCAGCGGCCGTGGGATGAAGGATCGAAGGCTCTCGATACCGGGTGTTAGGGGCATGGATATTTAGGGGATAATTGGGGATAACTAGGCCTTATGCTTTGCCAAGAGCTTGAGAGGTTGGCCTTATGCTATGCCAAGAGCTTGAGAGATAGGGGAGACTAGATTGTTTCTTCATAACTGATTGCTTACTTTCCATTGTGCCCCATGGGCTGAATATAAAGGGTACATAGGACTAACACCTCTTGTGCCTAGACAATATGGTACTAATCCTATAGATAAATAACTAAGAGAGACACTAATTAACACTAATGGGCTTAAGGCCCAACTAGGACACTTGCGCCCTATGGCGCCCCTCTTTATGCCCATGACACATTTCTTCACAAACATAAGGGATACAAGTGTCTTAAGTCAAACTGTGACATGATTTACCAAGTATACAGAGCAGCGAATTAACCTATACCACATTAAAGAGATAAATTGTGAAATAAACTACATTGCATGATCTACCATTATTTGATGTCGTAAATATTACTCCTCCATTCCAAATTATAAGGCATTCCAAGAATCTTGGAGAGTCAAAGTTTTTCAAGTTTACCAAATTTATATGAAAAAATAATAATAATTATGATGGCAATTAAGTACCATTAGATTCGCCATTACTTATATTTTCATTGCATACCTAATTGATGCCACAAGGTATTATAGCTTTTTCTATAACTTTCGTCAAACTTAAAAAACTTTGACTCTCCAAGATTCTTGTAATGCCTTATAATTTGGAATGGAGGGAGTATACTTCTTTTCTATAAACTACGTCAACTTAGACATAGTTTGACCTAGGTGAACTTGGCTGATTGCATTTGCTTTTGAATGTATTTGCTTTTTTAAACCTGCTGTGATATCTGTATATAACTGTATAAATAATCAGAAGGAATCTCCTCCCATGCATTTCTAAAAGGAAATGCCATGGCCTTCAATATGCCAAATCTTGTTTCCTCTCCCTTGTTGCTTTGGTGTTGGATCTTGGCGTCATGCATTGTTCTTTGTTGATCATCATTGAGTGAAAACAAGCGATTTCATATGAAGGTTTTCTTTTTCGAGGAATCAATTAAGAAAGTTTAGTTCTTCCTCCATACATACGTACTTCTCTGTTTTCCTTTGAAGGCATGGGTAGTTGCTCATGATGCATCTTTAACAGTAGATTTAGTACTGGATATACTGAACAAGGTTTATTCCTGATGTATTATGTAGGGCGCCGTTGCCAAAGAGCCTTCGGCTCATCTCATGCTACTATGTCACCAGAGAAGGATTTATGGCATTCATAAAGCAGCTCCCTCTTCTTGAGGAGCTCGAGCTTTCTCTATGTTCAGACTTGAGTGACCAAAATGTGTTTGAGTTTATTGCCAAATCATGCCTAAAGCTGAAGCATTTCTTGCATTTCAAACGACAATATGAAAGCCAAAACAGGAATGGGATGGCTATGTCAATTGCAGGAATGCATGGTTTACGCTCCCTTGAACTTCATGGCAACCTCCTCGACAACCAAGGATTGATTGCGATCATTGACAACTGTCCTTACCTACAGTTGCTTATCCTTTATAATTGCCCTCATGTGATTATAGAAAACACCTTGCGAGCCAAGTGTGCCAGGATGATGCTAAGACGAAATGAGGACGCTGATTACTATCAGGCTAGGACTGCTAATAGTAGCAGCTGGTCTTTCTGCCTCTGTTCCATGTGTCGTGACGACGACTATGATTACTTGGGTGATGGCTTCTTCCGTGAGGACCTTTATGATTACAGTGACTATTCACGCTACCTTAATGGAGTTTATGTGACTGATCTTGATGACGAAGAACATACGAGGATGCTGGCCAAATGTGTTCGTCGATACCTGAAGATATCAACTGACAACTGGTAAAGTACGATATGCATATATATTCTGTGGTACTTACAAGTGTCCGGATGATTCTGCACGCATGCCTTCAGCATAACTACGCGCATTATATCAATGCGTTCAGTTTGGTGCTCGATCTTTTGCTTCTACAAAGTGATCTACTGGTAATTTCTTTCATGGGATGGACTGTCACGTTCCTCTAGAAGCAGCATGATGACCGGCTCGTGCATTCATCCTCAATATCAATAGTGCTGTCTGCTGCAGAACGACAGTCACTGGTACGGTGATATTTCGCTTGCATTGAGTTCTCACTAGTTTGAAATAAGGACACAGCGACAAGGAGATGGTGGCCCTCAAGCATCTGGAAAATGCTCAAGTCTATCTCTGCAAGTTTCTCTGAGATGGTGCTGTAATGTGTGGACTGACCGCTCTCGTTGGTCAGCTTATGATTCTAGCTGAAATGTAGCTCTGACAGTTGCGTAAGGATACCATGAATGGATATTCAGATTGTCGTGGAATTCAATTGGCACAGTCCGTTTGCCACACCTTTCCTTTTTTTTTTACATGAGCATTCGCCGAGACAAACACATGTGTCTCCTATGTTGTCTGCATATATATGATTAACTTTTTAGCCCCTCAATAGTAAGAATTAGTGATTCTCGTGGAACTCATTTTTTTTAAAAGGAACATGTATTGATCTTAGCGCATTACACCGGCCCTTTTACAGACAGGACCCCAAAGAAAAGGAAAATTACAAAAAAGTTCAAAACTCTTGTTCATCTTCCTCGAAGCCTTCAGAGATCCATTCGTCACCGCCATCAAAGCCGCATCCCAATCGTCGTCGGGCACCAGAGCCAAACTCCACAAGGCGGAGGCCGCAAAGGCCTTATTTCTAGGGGAATTAGCCGACACCGCCTCCGAGGCACATCGACCAACTCCCCGTACCCGCGATGCATCCTTCGATTCCATCGCCGGCAACCCGAGCAATCTCAGATTTTCACCAAACAACATCTTCCTCAAGATTAACAGGGTCAACAACATCATCACCTGAAGAAGACAACGATGCGCCGGTCCTCGACTCCTGGACAGGCCTCCCCAACCTCTCCGTTGATGTTGGAGTAGATCGCCATCGGAGAACGAAAGAGGCTGGAAGAAATTATTCTGCTGCGTTGTCGTCGCTTCCGCATCGCCGTCGCGAGGAAAGCAACCCGCAAAGGAGCCACACTCCTCCGGCAAAACCTAACACCGACGTCGAACATCGACGGCGAGCAAACCCTAGACCTATGTGGACTCGACTAAGACTCTACGAAGATAGGAGATCTGTTAACGAGACGGACCCCGCCACTCCTCGTCACCACCGGGAGCGAGGCCGGAGGCGAGGGAACGGGGCCGCAAGCGGTGGCGGCGGCGCCGCCACCTCGGCCTTTCGTGGGGCCGCCTCTTCTTTTCGCCGATTGGATGCGTATTCTCATGGAATTCAATTGGCACGGTCCGTTTGCCACATCTTTCCTTTTTTTTTCCATGAGGATTCGCCGAGACAAACACATGTGTCTGCTATATTGTCTGCACATATATAATTAACTTTTTATCCCCTCAATAGCAAGAATTAGTGCCATAACATGGTAGATTTACTAAATGCCTCCCTTTAGGCCCTGTTTGGTAGCAACATATATTATATGTTTTAAGTGCAAAGTATATTTCCTCTTTTAATATACTGTGCACAAGAATACAAGTGTCTTTCTTTTTTGCACATGAAAAATGCTGTTTGGGTCCGCATCTATGAGTGGTACCGAATACTAGATGGGGTGACTCCAGCTTATATTAACCGTTTCTAAAAAAAAAAAAAAAAAAAAAATCGATTTATAGTTGTCATTGACAAAACCAACCACATTTTTATAAATTATAATAGGCCCATTTAATGAAGGATAACAGTACCTTACCTCAGGTCTTTATAGCTAGTTTAGAGGTGTCTAGAATTAAAATAATTTTGGAAAACATAGTGTCTCTAAAGATCATTTGTCTAGCGGTGCAAATAAGGTCGCCCATAAGATTGATCTATCATTACGCTCCATGTGAACCAGTTTTTTTTTTATCCTCTGGTAATTGAAATCTATATATCTCTTACAGATAACCCCCATTACAAGTTTAATGTCAACATATAAGTCATCCACGTTACTCCCCGCTATAACTATTCACACCATCTCACACGAAAACTAATATCTTGTACCAACTTTCAACCTCTTGAAGCAAACAATCTATGCCACCTCCACTATATCCAAGAAATATGCAAGTGATGTATATAATGCTATATATATTGGTGTTTCATCATCTTATAACCTCTTCTCCAACTAACTATCCATACCATCTCCCACTAAAAGCGACGTCATACACTAACTTTCAACCTCTTAACGCAAAGTATCCATATATCACCTCCACTATTTCAATCAATATACAAGAAATAAACAAAGTATCCATCCTATTTGTTTTGGTCTTTCATCTTTCTAAATTTGGATCTAATTCTGTTAGTCTATTGATTAGATCATTTCATTGCCTTTCACTAGTACAAAAATGGACATCTGTAACGCCACCGTTTTCAAACAGAGGCAGTTCACATCGCACGCCCCCACTAAGCTCGTGAGCGAGCACTGTAGCTTCGCAATCGGCCCTGAAGATTCGTGTTCAGAAGCGGTTGCATTAAGAAAACCGCCTCTGAAGCTAGACAATTTTCAACACCGGTTGTTCTAAAAAATGCGCCCTTAAAAAGTATATTTTTAGAAGCGGACAACATATGAGAACCGCTACTGATATTAGCTCTATTTTCCAACGGAACCACCCCTAGAGATGTATACTTAGCGTCGGTCGAAAATCCGTGCTGAAACTGCCTGATCTTTACAGTCCTGACATAGTGTCGGCCAAAATGCCGCGCCCAAGACTCAGTTTCACCGATGCAGATTTAACTAGTGTTTGCTCAATTTCAATAACAACAGATGAAAGAACATGTAGTTCCGAGTCATGAATATATGCTACACTTTTATTTTTTAAGAATATACCGCAGTAATGCGGGGGTATCCTTCTAGTCGTACATATATAGTGAATGTCATAGCCGCATCTTTACTATACTTGTCTGGGATAGGGTTGCTGACGTGACTTAACCCCACCAGTCTATCATATATCCCAATCACGGACGCATATGTTTTGGATATCACAGTCAAGTGTTTGCAACATGCATGTGTAATATGTGCTTATTATAGACGTGTCAAAAGGTTACATGTCTGTAATATAGACCCTTACTACAGACGCAAATTAATGGACACTCAAAACCCGCGGCTGTAAAGTTCACACTCATCAAAAGATAGAGATTTTATTTGACTTTGGACAAAAAGTTAGGACAACGAGCTTCCGAGAAAATTTCGCTGGGAGTATAAGAACTTTGCTACATGATAAAAGTTGAGGATGTCATGGAGCAACCATGGCCAGCAGCTCCACAAGAACGTTTGGAAAACTGATCGTCAAATGCTCAAAAGCATCAGTCGCCATTGCAGCCTTCAAATTGCTACCGACTTCAGAAATTGGACGCATGCTTTCTTAAGACCCATGCAACCATGCTGCTCAACCAATGCCGTGGTAGTAGCCACAGTACTCGCTGATACGACAGCAAATTAAGAGATATTTTACCACGCTTGGAAATAACGTGAGTCCTCCATTTCGTTTGATCTAATGGTCTAAAAATAAGAGGAACCAGATGGGAGGAACCGTGGAACCAAAAATCACATGGACTCGGAACTGAATTCTAGTAAAATTTGTAGGGTATAACGGTACTTTGTTGCGTGAGGAGAGACACAGGGACGAAGCTCCGCCAGGGTGCGAGGACGAATCTCCGCGACATCATGCATGGCCTCGCCCAGGGCGGATTGAAATCAACAACCGTCGAGTTCATGCTCATCGGCTTCGCGCGCGACAACGTCACCACCAGGGGCACAGCTGCCGTCACCTCCCCCGGCCTCCTGCAACTCACCAACGAGATGTTCTTTTTTTTGAGCAATCACCAATGAGATGTTCTGGCATGGCCTCTACCACGTGCCGCTTGGATTCAGGAGCGAATCCTTCTAGACCACCTTCGTTTCCATGTTCGCCATGGTGCCACGACACGAGGACGCGCACGACCACATGATTTCCTTCATGCTGGTGCCGTCGGCGTCACCGCTCGTGCCCGGTGCGCTGGACGGCCTGTCCCTATTCAACACATCCGACGGCAGGAGGCAAGATGAGGAGTGGGGTCGTCGCCGTCGAGCTCGACATGGCCAGGGACGAGGAGTTTAACAACATCAACGACAACCACATCGACATCGCGTCAACAGCCTGGTGTCCGTGCGCTCCAGCCCGGCGGCGTACGTCAGCATCAACAGCAGGGAGCCCCTGCAGGCATGGGTTGAGTACGACGACGCGATGCAGGGGACTTCTGGGCTGCGCCGTCGAGCCGCTGGACCCCAGCGCGGTGTGTCGCATCTTGCCACAGCGAGGCCGAGCGTGGAGCTGTGGACCTTCCTCAGGGCTCAGGCAAGCCCTGCCGGCGAGCAGCGAGGAGGGGATTTAGAAATTCTGGCAGCGGCGGAGGCAGATGCGGGACGACGGATGGCTATGAGACGAGCGGCCACGCACGACGGACACGGGTCCTTAGGAAGTCATGGCCGTGCGCGCGGCCTGGTGGCTGGCGCTTGGCGCCGCCGTTCTTGCAAGGAAAGCACCGCTGGGAAGACGCGGTGGCATGCGAGATTGTGAGGCCGACGAGCAAGATCCAAGGGAGCGCGGTGGCATGCGAGACGGCGTGGATTCACTTCTTTTCTGGATAGGGATAATCTATGGTTACCAGAAGTGCCCTTGATTAAAATTAACGTGTGGAACCGGCAGTTCCTCCCAAGCACCGTAAAAATTCTCGCAAATTAAAGGTTGTGCTCACAGATTAGCTTCAACCTCTCAAGGCCATATCTATCTGCAGCGACGAGTAAATGCTGCGACATGACTATGATAACACCCTCGGCCATCACAGGTGGCTAGTCCGTGTAGATGAAGTTGAGCAAGGTTCTTAACACTCTCGCACCTCGACACAAGCTAGACACTTTCGGTGTTATTTTCGGTGCTTTGCTTGGTAATGGTCGCAAAATATTAGCTCAATCTAATCTTAAGCCGTGGATACATTAGCTAGGTGCTCTGTTGTGGCCGAACTTTGAAGGTTGTTCGCCATCGAGTTGGCAACTAAACTTTTCCTCTTTATTGAGAGACGTGTGAATGGCTAGATCGCCAAAAATGCAAAACCCTTGGAGATGCTCTCGATCGGCTTGGCATTCCGTCTCGCGCCTCTACCCCGCGCTCTTCGTTCCGCGCCCGGGGTTTTTTTTTTTAGATTTTGGCAAGTCTATTTTGCCAAGCTGTTGGAGATAACCTTTTTTCTCCTGCCCATATTGATTTGAGAGTTGGCAAACTTCATGTTTTGCCAAAAAAAATGCAAAACTATTGGAGATGATGCAGCCAGGCTTCATGTTATATGTTGTTGGTAGTGTGATTAGCGTGAACGTGATATGTTGTTACCTAATATCTAGCCCTTTGTATAGGAGGCAGATCAATCATGATATTTGGTGGCTAACTGGCTATTCTTCCCAGCCCATACAAACACGAAGCCGTGAGCCCGAGAGAGCATTACATTACCCTAATCTTTACACTATGGTCTGAAATTTAACCATTTCATAGTCGAGCAGGTCTGCGAACTACCATGCAGAGTAGGTCCTTGAGAAAAGATATGCAGCTGGTCTCAAATGCTCAAAGCCGCCGTCCGACATGGCAGCCTTCAGAATAGTACCTGACACGAGAAATTGGACGCATGCCTTCTTAAGCCCATAGCAGTTATTACTGTTCAGCAATTGCCAATGTAGGCGCCAGTACTTGTGTCAACTTACACGGCGGCAAAGCATGTCTTCACAAATCAGCTTGAGCCTGTCAAGGCTATATCTGTTCGCCACAGCGATCAGATGCCGCGCCATGTCCGCCGTCTCCAGCCTCTTC
>JAENPR010001946.1:0-91427 GCA_018135685.1 Themeda triandra | reverse complement strand
TCTATCAATTGTGATAGACTTTAGTTACTAATCTCTTGATATAGTTTATCTAGAGACACTTTTGACAAATATATGATATTTTGACAAAAATCCAATCAAACTTTTTAAGAATTTGTCCACTCATAGCTATTAGGATTTTAGTTTATTTGGAGATGAAAAATGATATGTGCGTCATGAACAATATCTATTAGACATAACAATATGTTGACATAAATCATTGTAAAAAATTGCATTCCGAAGACATAGAAATGTGAAATTTAAAGCGTCATATATTATTTGTCAGCTGTCAGCTTGGAATGATATTCTATCTTTATGACCACTCAACATCAGTTTGCAAGTTTTGTCGGTATAGGCTGGTAGCTATGGTTGCTTTCAAGGACAAAGACTGCTTATCACAAAAGAAAAAAAATCATATGTTTTTCCCACCCAAAAAACTGAAAAAAGCACCATCCTCTCTAAGAAATTATTCATGATCATGTCATCTAACTAACTGGTCTTTGCTGTTGACTGAATCGATTTGTTTCATGGAATTTCTGTATGCTTGAACAGTTTGCTGATGTTCATTTTGTGCATATTTGCTGTACAAAATGAAAACAAACAACATACAAAACACCAGTACGTAGTTAATTTATTCAGCTGAAATAATAGGCAGACAACAATTCAGTAAAGCAAAACTTAAAGGGAAAGTATGTGATCCACTAGTTTATCAACGGCCTGTTGAGATGAGCCACTGCTCTCAAGGCACATCCTCATCTTCTCCTTCAGAACCTTTGCTCTTCCCTGATCTCAACTCCCTCATCTTCTTCAAAGCAGCTTCCTGATGGCCTTCTCAACCTCCCCTCGCTCCAGCACACCCTCCAACAAAATCCCAATCTTCCATGTATCTTGCACGTACCTTCCGGTCGGCAATTGATCTCCAAAGATAGGCCTCGACAACATAGGCACCCCCTCGTAGATACTCTCCAAAGTTGAGTTCCATCCGTTGTGAGTCCAGAAACCCCCACTGCAGGGTGAGCTAGCACCTCCTGCTGCGGTGCCCATTCGATCACCTTGCACTCTACCCTCCACTGCCGTGACAAACCCATCAGGGAGCTCCTGTTTTTCCACCCCAGGCACGAGGCCACACCGAACCACCCATAGAAACGGCTTGCCACTGTTCGCCAATCCCCATGCCATCTCCAAAAACTCGTCTTGAGTCACATGAAAAACACTACCAAAGCTCATATATAGCACAGAACCAGGGGCCTGCTTGTCCAGCCACTCGGGATGCAACTGCGGTCCTGGTTGAGTAGACTAGTCTTGGTGCCATCGCTGTTAGAGCTCATGAGTTTGTGAAGCGGACCAACGGCGAATAGTGGAATACCGTTGTGGACAAGTTTGTCCCGGATCATGTCAAGCTCGTGGGGCTCATGCTTCAAATGTGTTGAATATTGCACCGGAGGAGTTTGCTGTGGCCTCGGTGGCAAGATTCAGGAGCTCCCGCCCGATTTCTTCGTTGGGAAGCTTGCTTGGGTCAAACAGATCCCTCACTTGCAGTGGTGGCAACTCCTTTATCGGCATATCTAGGTTGGACTCTGAACAAAACATCACATAAATATTTATAAAAACAGAGTTAGTATTTTTGGTGCCGAACTGCCGAACCTGTCGATGGCGATAGCCCTTGTCGAGGAGCATGTCGTAGAACTGGCCATACAGAAGCAGGCCGCGCTACTGGTGTGCAGCACGAGCGTCGGCAGGCCAAGGCCAGCGGCGACGTTGTGCACGGCCGTGAGGGTGGAGTCCAAGATGAGGCACGCCAGCCGAGGCTCCTCATCGTCCGCAAGTAGCGACGCGAGCGCGTCCCGAACGTGCCCTGACGCCCCTATGGCGGCGTTCAGGGCGAGGAGCTCGGCGACGCCGTTGGTAGCCGTCGCGGCCACGGCCTCCGGGATGGCGATGGCGTCCGGCACCGCGACGAAGGTGAACGCCGGGTGGCGTGCAGGGTCTGGCGCGTTGAACGCGGTGTGGGAGGATGGTGACGCCGAGCCCGCGCATGGGCGCGCCAGCGAGCTGCAGCATCGGGTTGATGTGGCCCTGGAACGGCAGCGGGAACAGCGCCACGCGAACGCCACGGGCTGGAGCTGCTGTGCCGCCCCCCTCCGGCCATTGTCGCCGCTGAACGACTTTCCATGGTAGGATGTTGGATGCCCAGGATATCTTCGGCCGGTGCTTCGAGTGTCTATATGAAGTAAATAAACAGTGGCAACTGGCAAGCAAGATCTATCATTTACTTTGTCAGCTGCTTCACCATCTTTTAATCCTAGGAGCTTTTGTTGGAAACTGTTCGTAATGCCAAGGGGATGATGAGCGTGCTATCACAGGTCACGGCCGGCAGCCACAAAGGTGACAATGATATGATACAGCAGGTATGGATTCAGCAGCCACAAGGCGACAATGATACGATACAACAGGTACAAATGGGCAACGAACGGTTTTGATGGATCATCGAGAGGATCGTGGATTACATTTTGTTCTGTGTAGTTAACGCGACCTATCTATCTTTATTGGATTTTACTAGTCTTGCTCCAACCTTATTTCAATTAATTTAAATATATTCTAAAGCACATGATAAATCTTATGTAAAGATTAATCTTGTATGAAAAATTGACTACAGATTGACTCAGCTTAAATAAATGACTATTATATATGTGTATATATTGTGAGAACAAGAAAAATTGAAGGCAAGCCACGCGATAATATAAGAGGTGCGACACTAGCGAAAATTTTGTAGCTTCAAACTATAATTAACGCCGTTTTACTGGAGTATGCAAGGCATTATATGATTCATTTGAGAGCTTGCAGCTGAAAAGAAATTTCAAATTGGAACAACCAAACAATCTACTTTCCTTCATCTCATAAATTGTAACAATTATATGCAATATGCAAGCTAAAAGAAATGAGAGTTGCTAACATTCAGGGCTGTTTTCAGGTGATGGTTATTATATTGCATATTTATGTTAAAATTGTTACTTTAGTTCGTTGCAATTTTTGTAGGCATAATTTGCAATTTTCGGATCTAAAAATAAACAACTGTACGTTAGAGAAACTACAAACCTCACAAAATCTAATTTTGTCACAAGAACAATTAATTATTTATATTTTTCAGTAGTTGGACAAAGACACAAAGTTAATATATTATAACACAAGTACAATAAACAAATAATAAGAGGACAAAAATATGAAAGTGTTGGAAGGTGTAGGAGATTGATAAAGGCATATGAGATAAACACTACGGTTCGGGCGATTTTGCCGATGCCCGCACCCTCGGCAGTAAGCCCACTACTCGGCAACTAATGGGCGAGCGTTGCTCTCGGCAACAGACCCTCGGCGTCCCCGTTCTCGGCAAAGACCCGATTAGGCGAGAGCTGAACACGGGCCTCGGCACTGCGTTGCCCATTCTTGCCGAGTCCAGTAGCTCTGGCAAAGAACCGACGCCCGTCAGCCTCCTCCACGGAGTAAAGCCTTCCGGTGGACGGAGCGCTGGTTATTTGCCGAGAGCTCCTCTCGGCAAAGAGGCACTCCTCGGCATAGACCCAGCTCTCGGCATAGAACTCTCGGCACAAAAAAATGTTATTTTAATATCTTTGCCGAGAGCTCGTGTCTGACGATGCGCTCGGCATAGGGGGGGGGAGAATTTTATTATACTTGTGCTTACGCCGAGGGCGGTTGGGGCTTGCCTCTCCTTGGCAAAGCCACCGGGACTTTGTGTATTTTTTTTGATTTTTCATATTAAATTCACCGTAACCACAAAAAAAATATCGCGTAATTCACATAGGCATCATCACATAATTCACCATAACCACAGGAATATCAAATGATTCACCATAACCACAAGAATATCACATAATTCACCATAACCACAAGAGTATCACATAATTCACGTTCACCAACACAAGTACATGTCCATCACATAAAGTGTCCAAGTGTATCACCAACATAAACAAAAACACAACGTACGTGCACAACTGATCACGCGCCGGTCCGAGCTGGGAAGGCCCCGCACTTGACGCCACCGCCGACTGGCTGCACAACAAGATGTGTCATAAATGTAAATAGATAACTAAACAAGTAGCACCTTGGGTTCCCAAGTCAATGGATAAATTGGGTACACAATATTCTGAGTTCAGCATCCAGTGCAATCCTACTAAATGGTGTTGCAGGAAAAATTTTCAAAGTGCAAGAGAGGGGTCGAGGCAGGGAGACCCTCTCTCCCCACTCCTGTTTGTTTTGGCTGCAGAATTATTGCAAGTTCTAATCAACAGAGCATGAGAAATGGGATTGCTAATAAAACCCATACCACAGCCAACAGATGAGTTTCCAATTGTTCAATACGCCGATGATACTTTGATCCTACTACAAGCAGATGCCAGGCAGCTTGTCTTCCTCAAAGCACTTCTAAGAAGCTTCACTGATTCAACAGGGCTGTCTGTCAGCTACAGCAAATCCAGCATGTACCCTATCAATGTTTGCTCTGAGAAAAATGCTTCAGTTGGCCCGCACCTTTGGATGTGAGATTGGTTCACCGCCATTCACATACCGGGCCTTCCAATGGGAACCACCAAGCCAAGGATTGAAGACCTATCACCTCTAATGACCAGGGTTCAAAGAAGATTGTCGCCTCCCTGGTATGGCTCTCATACGATTGGTAGGCTAGAAATGGTGAATTCTGCCATCACCCCAATTATGACATATGCAATGCACAGTCAAACTGCCCGTAGGAGTGATTGAGAATGTTGATCGAGCTAGGAAGCAATGCCTATGGCGTGGAAATGAGAGAAGAAAAAAGGAGGTAATATGGTAGCATGGCCTGTAGTAATGCAACCTAAGTCCAAGGTTGGACTAGGAGTGATAAATCTAAGACTGCAGAACGATGCTCTCCTCATGAAACATCTCAGTAAATTTTACAATAAAGATGCCATTCCTTCTCAAGTGCCACAAGGAAAAGACGTTGCATACACAATCCGCCGCCGTAACGGTCACGTCTCTACCCGAAATGGCAAAGACAATACAAGAGGCATTTCCACGTAGCAAACCTTGGGTGGCCATCATGGGACACAAGAAAACAGTTCAATACACTCTAGACTCGTGAGTCTCGGTCAAAAAGAGTGTGAGCGTATCAATAAAACCCTTAAAGACCGTTTCAGGTTCACCTCCTCCACAAGCTAAGAAAGCTATTATCCGTAGTTGTAAGAAATGGAATCTAATTTGGTATGGCAAAAACCGGCTTGCTCCTCTACAGTCTGTTCAGATGGAGTTTGTACAAGGCTATCCGAGATCACACGAGAAGTGTCGAAGAAGACGTTAGGGCGTCGAGCTTTATCTAGTGCATTCGTTGATAGTGTTGCTTACATTCTCACCCCTTAAGGCTTTGTACCAAAAGGCATGAAGGTGTTGTCTGTATTCTCTGGCATCGGAGAGGTGGCTCTCCACCGGATGGGTATACACATTAAAGCACTTATTTCAGTAGAGAGCTGTGATGTCAAGAGGTCAATTCTGTCTGCTTGGTGGCATCAGACGGAGCAAGTTGGTGATTTGTATGATGAGATTCATGATGTGAGTGAAGAAGAAGCGATTGTCAACCTTGTTGGAAGCATTGGAAGGTGTTGATCTTGTGATTGGTGGTAGTCCATGGAATCGCCTTGATAAAGATGGTTTGGGGAACGAACACACTAAACTATTTACCACTATGCAAATATCTTAAAATCTGTCATGACCCAAGTGAAGTTGAGGAGGGCACAGAAAGCCAAGCTTGAAGAAGGTAATTTGTAACATCTGATGCATTTCTAATGTTCATTATATCACTTGTTGCAAAAAATGATTGTGTACTAACTGAAATATAATCATTTGATGCACTAGGGGTGAGATCATAGAAGATCATAGAAGATGAGGAACCATTTGGTAGAGGTGAGAAACCTGGTTTTTGGAAGTTCATGTCTCTTGCTTGCCCTAGGTTCATTATCCCATCAAGAACACTGCAATTGTACTTTGAGCAGGAAGCAAAACTGAAAATCTTTTCCAAGAACACTGCGATAGAATTTGTCTCACAACCGATGTTTCGACATCACAACAAAATGATAGCTACATGACCGTGACAGCCCACTTTATGGATAGAGATATTGGTGCCTGCATAAAAGATAATTAGTTTCTTCAAGGTGAAAGGTAAAAAGGGGATGATATGGGAAGTCAGTTTTGCTTGATTGGGGCTTAGAAAAAGTAATGACAGTGACAGTATAGACAATGCAACTGCAAATGACAGCAAGTATAACTTACATCCACCAATTTGGGCTCACAGTCAAATAAGTCCACCAAAATTAGCATGTCCACCAATTAATCCAAGTTCAAAGGAAAGCATGAACAAGTAGTGATAAATGACCGTGTGAGCTAATTGTATAATAATAATTTCTTCTTGTTTGTGTCATATATATTACACTTGATTACTCATTATAAACTTATTGTTGCCTTGTTGGTGCCAGGAACCGTGGAGGTGGCTGTGAGCTGTGGAGTGAAGTTGTGTGCCATTCTTGTTGCCTTGTTGGTGCTGGACTGCTGGTGCAGCAATTACTTCGCTTCAAACTTTATTGTGTGTGTAAAACTATGACTGTATGTGCTGCTGTGCAGCCTAGCTTTTGTGGTTCATGTTTGTGGAATATTGCTTGTGGATTATTGCTTGTTTCCCTTAGCATTTGAGAAAACTATGGTTGGTATGTGTGCTGTTGTTCTTATGTTTTATTGTTCCTTGATTGTCCATGTTGAATGCATGAAAAAACAGAGGAAATGCTGCCTAAATTTTGAATCATGGCACTTCCATTAGAAATCAACTCCAAATTTTGAATCATAAAAAGTAGAAAATATATGTTTCAGTTGTCATATTTTTTTTTTGACTAACTCGGAATTGTTTTACTAATTATTTCATAGGATTTGGCTTGAACAACTTAAATGCCCCCTTACATTAGAGTTGGGAAACCCGGAAAACATGAGCAATTATGCGTCTAGAATCTTCACTAATTTTTGGGCATTCCATACATTTTCTTCTATTCATTTTGAGAAATTCAATTTTACACCCGTCACAATGGGCTTAGTCTATAGTCATTTCAGATTGTTGCACTGATGCATTCTAAAATTGCACATAAGAATGTTTAGAACCTAAATTGACTCACATATGGAATGTAGTTTAGTTTGATCGATACAGTGGAAAGCTAGTTTATATAGTATTTGTTTTGTAGTACTATTACACTTTATTTTTACTTAAAAAGTTATTTGGGTCATTTAAAAATTTAAATCCATCTATAAGTTTTTAAAACTCAAATACTATTCGGCTGTAAAATGGACCTTTTTCTTTGATTACTCGGACTTAATTCCATTTGAGGCAAAAACAGCCGCTAGAGCCGGCGGATTATAGGAGTGAAAAACAAAATAGCCAGCCCAAACCGTACACTGGGCCAAATAGGAACGTGTAATGTAACCCCAGGGCCCAAAGCGTATGGGCCAAAAACGGTTTGCCGAGAGGCACACAAAAGTGCTCCTCTCGGCAAAAATAGCGTAACTAACGACGCCGGGCTGCCGTTATATTTTGACGAGAGCGCTCCTCTCTTAGAGAGTTGGCCGTGTGGCAAAAGGTTGAATTTTGCCGGTCTTGCCTTCGGCCGGAGCCAGCCGGTCAGCGGCCACAGGAGATGGAGGAGGAAGCTGCTATTATTTCTTATTGATTTGTCACTGGTACCTTTACATGAAAGTGACCTCCTCTATTTATAGGGGGAGGTGAAAACAGGATAAGCACCACTACAGTAATTCTAGAGAACTCTAGAGCTACTGTTGTATACAAAATATCTTGCTTTGAGATTTGTGCTTGCTCGAGATTCGTGCTCCAGAATCCTCCTCATCCTTCCATTATAATTTGGCCACAATTAATTTATTTCACAACACTCCCCCTTGGCCAAATTATTTCCATGTGCATGCTTCGTTAAAAACTCCCCCCAAAAACCCAGTGGGAAAAAAGGGTAGGAGAAAAGAGTACATCACAGGCATTGCTTATGTTGCACCCGTTGCCTCGTTAAAAATCTTGCATGAGAAAACCCTGTGGGAAAAACTCATCAAGGGAAAAAGAGTACAACGGTTGATGCATGAGTCGGGTCTTCAGGACCGACTTGTGATCTTTAGGATCACGATCATGGGCTATGTCCTTGGGGATTGTCTCCCCCTGAACCCTGCAACTCTCTCAGCCGCCTCATGCCAATTCCATGGATGCACTTGTAGAAACTAGAGGCAGGCAGAGATTTGGTGAATAGATCTGCAAGATTGTCACATGATCTTGCTTGTAGGATTTCTATTTCCCCGCTCTTCTGGAGCTCATGGGGATAAAAGAACTTTGGAGCAATATGCTTCGTGAGATTGCTCTTGACATAGCCCGTGTGCATCTGTGCAACACAAGCCGCATTATCTTCGTAGATAATGGTGGGAGTGTCGGCGACGCTCATACCACATGACTTCGGATGTGGTGAATCATCCGTCGCGACCAAACGCACTCTCGTGCGGCTTCATATAGTGCAATTATCTCTCGAGTGGTTTGTCGATGTGGCAACCGAGTGCCTTCTACGGACCGGCCAAGAGATGGCTGCACCACCACGAAGAAACACAAAACCAGTCTGCGATCTACCATTATGTGGGTCAGACATGTACCCAGCATCCACATATCCCACCATGGTTGGTGCTTGGTTCTTCGGGAACCACAGACCAAGGTCTTGGGTACCTTGTAGGTACCTCAGAATGGTTTTCACGCCAACCCAATGCCTCTTGGTTGGGGCAGCACTGTACCTTGCCAATAGATTTACCACGAATGCAATGTCAGGCCTTGTGCAATTCGCGAGGTACATTAGTGCTCTAATGGCGCTCAAGTATGGAACTTCGGGTCCCAATACTCTCTCATCATCATCCCTTGGTCTAAATGGGTCCTTATCCGCTTCCAGGGATCGGACCACCATGGGGGTCTTAAGAGGGTGGCACCTGCTCATGTTGAACTTTTCAAGTACCCTCTTAGTGTAGGTAGACTGGTGCACAAACACTCCTTCAGGGAGGTGTTCGAGTTGCAGGCCCAAACAAAACTTGGTTTTACCCAAGTCTTTCATCTCAAATTCAGATTTGAGGTAAGCCATTGCTTCCTCAATGTCCCTGGTCATCCCGATGATGTTCAAATCATCGACATAAACCGAGATGATGAAAATCCGTCCTTGGATTTCTTTATGAAGACACAAGGACAATCATCATTGTTCGCGTAACCTCCCTGCAGGAGAAAGTTACTCAAACGGTTGAACCACATCCTTCCGGATTGTTTCAAACCTTATAACGACCGCCGACGCGGACGGCCCAACATGTTGCGGTTTTGATTCGGTCCAGGGATCTTGAGTCCTTCATGGACTCTCATATAGATTTCCGAATCAAGTGACCCATACAAGTATGCGGTCACAACATCCATCAACTGCATTTTCAAATTCAGGTTAGCTGCCATGGATATAAGGTATCGGAACGTTATGCCACTCATAACAGGAGAGTAAGTCTCATCATAATCAATGCCGGGTCTCTACGTGAACCCTTGTGCCACCAGCCTCGCTTTGTATCTTACCACCTGACCATGTTCATTCTTCTTCCGGAGGAAGACCCATTTGCATCCTACAGGGATGACTTTTGGAGGTGTTGGGACTGCAGGCCCAAACACTCCTCTTTGGCAAAGCGAGCGCAATTCTGCCTCAATTGCTGCTTTCCATTTATCCCAATCAGAGCGCTTCTGGCACTCTATTATGGATTTTGGTACTGGATCCGGATCCAATGATTCAGTAATTTTTGAGGCGAAATATATGTCGACAACGGTGGTCTTTCTATGATATGACTCTCCTGATTCCACATAATTAGTGGCAATTTCCTCATGATCGTCCTCCCACTCACCGTGATTTCCCAAAACGGTTGAGCTGGGGCGTTCCGATCTCCCAATGTGACTATGCGCGCGCGATGCATTGGGGTTTCCATCTTCAGGATGGTGTCCTTAAGGGACTTCCTCAACTTCAGGTTGAGTTGCCTCTTCAGGGGCAATCTCGACTTCAGGTCGAGCTTCTTCATCTGATCCTTTGAGTGAGACAAGTGGCTCGGATCCTTGTCTACGCGGACGTCTCCGCGGACACTTGTCCTGAGCACCCGGAGGTCTCCCCCTCTTCCTAGGATTAGGGGAGATGGTGACCTTCTGGGGTACCTGCACCATCTTCGGCGCATTTACTGCAGGTATATGCGACCTTGTCACTCTTTTGTGATCAGTGAAGGCATCTGGCAGCTCATTTGCAAGATTTTGCAAATGTATAATCCTCTGAACTTCCAGTTCAGATTCACTGGTGCGTGGGTCTATGGATTGCAACCCAGTTGCATTCCATTTAATTTCCCGGCATTCTTTTGGATGCCTATCTCCCCCTAATGCTGGGAAATGGTCTTCATCGAAGACACAATCAGCGTACCGAGCCGTATGAAGATCCCCAGTCATAGGCTCTAGATGTTTGATTATGGATGGGCTTTCATAACCAACATATATCCCCAACTTCCAGTGGGGTCCCATCGCTGTACGCTGAGGTGGTGGTATTGGCACATATACTTGCATTGGCCAAATATACGCGAGATGGGAAATACTTGGTTCTTTCCCACGCACCAATGTAGGGGGATGTATCATGATATGCGGTTGGCTCGAGTTGAATCGTCTTTGCTGCATGCAACACTGCATGGCCCCAACAACTGGTTGGGAGCTTACAATTCTGCAACATTGGCCTTGCAATCCACTTGATCCTCTTGATCAAGGCTTCAGCTAGACCATTCTGTGTGTGGACATGTGGTACTGAATGCTCTACCTTAATGCCCAAGGCTAAACAATAATCATCAAAAGCCTTCGACCTGAACTCACCAAAGATTGTCCATCCGAATGGACTGGATGCGGTTATCGGGGAAAGCTGGATCTTAGCCTGATTATTTGGGCAATAAGCTTGGAGAAGGCATGGTTTCTTGTGGACAAGCAGTCCACATGACACCATCTCGGTAGATGCATCAATCGAGTACCATGAAATACCTAAACGGGCCCGACAGGGAGCTGAATAGGTCCACAAATGTCACCTTGTATCCTTTGCGGAATGCGGTGACTCACCCCTAATCTTCGGGAGGGATGGTCTAGTGATCAACTTCCCTTTTGCACATGAGGTGCAAACCAAATCTTCAGGATTTGGGAAGTTTCTGACATCATGGCCAGCAGAATTTTTGATGATCCTTCTCATCATATTCAACCCGGGGGGAGATGACCCAAACGGTCATGCCATATTTGAAACGATTCTCGTGTCTCCGAATATGGTCTTCATCGCAACATATTCTTCCATGGGTTTTATGTACGTATAGTACAAACCCAATGGCGATGAAGGGAGTTTTTCCACCACTCTCTTTTGGTACCCATCAAATTTAGTGATGAGCAGGTATTCCATACCTTGCTCAACCTCGGTTTCAACATGGAAACCATTTGCACGGATATCTTTGAAACTCAGAAGCGTGCACTTCGAGTCAGGATACAATAATGCATCCTTCACAAAGATTTGAGTACCCATAGGGAGAACCAGTGTGGCACTTCCGGTGCCCACAATATGATCATTGCTTCCGGCAATGGTCATGATATTTTCTTTTTTTTCTCAATTTTTGGAAATATCTGGTTTCCCTCAATATCGTGTTGGTGGTTCCACTGTCTACAAGACAGATCTCTGCTTCTGCCATGGGATTCCCACAGGTCCTGTTTATGCAATAAAATATGACAGGAATTTAACATAAAACACACATATATATTACAAGATAACAACATTACATAGTTCCTAGGAAACACTTAGGAGGGGGTTTGGGCCATCTACTAAGTTACAAATGCTCTTCAGGAGCATATGGCCAAACCTTGTCGACACAAACTAGTGCATACAGACATCACACGTAGCTAGGTGATATTCTGAAGATTACTGCCGGTCTCCAAAGATGTCATCATCTAGCTCAAGAAGGTTGCCCTCGTTTTCGTCCATCTGGACGTCTTCACCACTCGCGTCGACTTCCATGTCGTCGCGCTTCTCAGGTGGAGCTTCAGGCTCCTGGGTGAAGTGGGACCCATGTTGACCCTTTCCCTTATTCTTACTCTGCTGGAAAAGGTCAACGAGGTGTTTGGGGGTGCGGCAATTACGGGACCAATGCCCCTTCGATCCGCATCTGTAGCAATCACCTTGCTCTTCCCCACTATTGATGACCTCTTTCCTTCTTGTCAGGATCGAACCTACCCTTGGGCTTTCCCTTTCCATGTCTCTTGAACATAGGACCTTTCTTCCCCTTCCACTTCCCCTTTCCACGGCTCCTTTTACGGTTGCGAGAATTCTCAGCAACGTTGGCGTGTGCTTCAGGCACAGCCATAGAGCCCGTGGGGCGGGCAGAATGATTGTTCATGAGAACTTCATTTTGTTGCTTGGCAACTCACAACACTTCACTCAACTGGTAGTACTTGGTGTACTTGGAGTTTTCTGTACTGCTGTTGCAGCACTATGTTGCCGGGGTGGAAGGTAGACAAGGTCTTCTCGATCATATCGGCGTCTGTGATCTTTTGGCCACATAGACGCAGCTTGGTGACAAGCCTGTGCAAAGCAGAGTTGTACGCACCCACAGACTTTAAGTCTTGGAAACGTAGGTTGATCCAGTCTTGTGGCGCTCGGGGGAGCACAATTGTCAGCTGCTGGCCGAAGCGGTCCTTCAGGGACTGCCACAAGACATAAGGATCTGTCTCCGTCATATACTCGCACTTCAGGTCTGAGTGGAGATGATGACGGATGAAGTACAATGCATTTGCTTTGTCAGGCTTTGTCCTCACATCCCTGCTAGCTTCAAGCTGGACAATGGTGTGATCGAGTTCCTTGCCCTCGAGTCTGTTCTGGACATCGGAAGCCCAAGTGAGGTAGTTGCTGCCGTTAATGGCTAGCTCTTCGAAATCCCTCTTTGCGATGTCCGACGGCATGCCTGCGCAAATATTCGCACGACATTAGTGTCGGTGCGTAATCTTCAGGATTACGACTTTGCGTAGTCTTCCGGACTACACATAAAGTTTCCCAGGTGCAATCTTCGGGATTGCTATGCTATTAAATAAATAATATAATTGCAGTAAATAAAGTTACGGAAATTAAATAACTGCAGTAAATAAATTACTGTAAAAATAAACTACAGTAAATAATAATAATAAAACATATAGCATATAGTGGGCTTCAGGCCACTAATTGCAAAGGCAAGGCCTTTAGGCCTTATAACCCGTAGTGGGCCTCAGGAGCCCATTCGGGGCCTTATTGGGCTGGCCTGCTGGGCCTCGGCCACTCCCAGCCGTTCATCTAGATCGACGGCTCAGATTTATCCCTGGCCGTATATAAGGGATGGGTTAAGGGAAAACCCTAACCCTATCCTATCATTCTTTCCCTCACTCTCTCTCTCATCCCTTATCTTCATCTTCAGGACAGCAGAGAAAAGGAGGAGGGGGGGGGCACCCGTCCGTATGCCCGCGCCCCGTGCGGGGTCGCGCGCTCGTGCCTAGATTGCCCGGGACGGGGGCCGCGCCCGTTCGGTGGCCGCATCGGGGCAGCGAGGCCGCGCCCGCGCACGTTGGGCCGGGGTGCGTCCGCGAGCCGCGCCGGGAGGAGGCCGTGCGCTGCGCGCGGGGAGCGTCGGGGGCCGGAGGCCGCGCCCTGGCTGCCCTGCCTGCGCGCGCCGTGGCGATTGGGTCGCGCACTCGCACCTGCGGCCGCTCGCCGCGCCAGGGCAGCGCCGATGGCCCTGGGCCGCTCGCCTGGGAGCCTAGGGCCGGGCTGGTGCCGCGCGCCTGTGCGGGTGGCCGGTCCTGCACCGGAACCGGTGGCTGCGAGCCAGGTCGGGGTCCGCGTTCGCGGTGCCACGCCTGTGGCTGCGCTCGCGCGCCTTGGCGCGAAGGAGGGCCGTGCGCTCCGCATCGTGGCCAGGTGCCAAGTCCTCGCCGGGGATGGCCGCGCGCCGGTGGCTGGCCGCGCTACTCCCGTCGGCCGGAGGAAACGCCAAGGCTGCCTGATCTGTAGCCGTGGAGGCCCGATCCACTCGTCTTCAGGATGGTGGAGGTGGATCTGCTCGTCTTCAGGGCGGCAAGGTTCGATCTGCTCACCTTCCGGGCAGCAGGTTTGTTTCTTGTGAAGTTTTTCAGGTGTGCTGCGCATCATCTTCAGCGGTACTTCACGACCGGGACTCGACAAGCGGAGGCAGAGCCATCCTTGCATCGTCGTCGACGGCACGAGGCCGGAACTCGGTGAGCGGAGGCAGAGCCATCCTAGCATCACCGTCGGCGAGTGGAGGAAGAGCCGTCCTTGCATCGCCGTGGGTTGTTTCCGGCAGTGGACAGCGACGGCGGCAAGGCCGACCTTCGTGTCGCTGGGCGTTGCCGATGCGCCAACGAACCCGCATGTTTAAGTGCCTGTGTTGTGCTTTCTGTGTGTATGAAATGAAAATGATTCCTGTAACTTGTTCATACCTTTCTTAGCTCCGTAGAACTCGTGATGATAACGTGTTAGAAATCGTTCTCAGGATTTGCACACAAGAGCACTAGAGAACAGGAGATGGAGGAGGAAGCTGTTGTTATTTCTTATTGATTTATCACTGGTACCTTTACATGAAAGTGACCTCCTCTATTTATAGGGGAGGTGAAAACAGGATAAGCACCACTATAGTAATTCTAGAGAACTCTAGAGCTACTGTTGTATACAAAATATCTTGCTTTGAGATTTGTGCTTGCTCTGAGATTCGTGCTCCAGAATCCTCCTCATCCTTCCAGTATAATTTGGCCACAATTAATTTATTTCACAACATCTGCAAAGAGATGGAGTGGGAGAGAGCCGAAAAAAAATAGCTTTACGAAGCTTCACCGCCATATGTGGGGCCCACAGTTCCCAAAATGGACAGTTCTGCCCACGCAAAGAAACCAAGCTCGCACGGAAGGGAGGACATGGCCGCCGGAGTGCCATCGCCGGCTTACGCCCGGGGTTACCGGACTTCGGGGCTGCCGCTGGCGCGTCACGGCTCGCCCCGCCAGTGGGTGCCACCGCCGTGGCTACGAAAACCGGAGCACGCCACTACCGGGGCGCGACGGCCGTGGCTCGTGGCTCCCGGCGCGGGCCACGGGGCACGCCGGACGAGGGCGCCGCCACCGTGGGGAGCCAAGCAGGCGAGGGCCGAGGTGCACGGTCGCAGCTCGCCGTCCGTCTTGACACGGCGAGCACGGGACGCGACCACCAAGGCGGCCCAGCGGCCGGGGCCGAGGCGTGAGCGAGCGGGAGCCGCCGGCCGCGAGGCCCAAGCGTGAGCCCCGTGGGGCCCAGCCCGGCCGAGGGGTAGGCGAGCCGCGGCAGCACCTGTCTTGACCAATCTTCACGTGGCCGTTGGCGCGAGCGGCTGCGATGCGGTCTCCGCGCGGGGCCAAAAGGTGTTCGTCGGTGCGGACGACGGCAGCGATGCGTGCCAGGACCGGACCTCGGGCGGATGCGTGCAGCGGGGGCGTGGTCAGCCGGCCTCGACGCGCAGGGTGCTGGCCGGAGGTCAACCATCAAGACCGCCATGCGCCGGGGGTTCCGGCAACTGGGACCGCCGTGCGTTGTGCGCATGCGCCTATCCGGACCCATCGGGAGGAGTGTGAGCCGCATAGCCTCCGTGCGAGTGCGATTCGTATGGAGAAGAAGAGAGAGAAAAAAGAGAAAAGTCCAAGGGTATTATAGTAATTGTTTCTATTGAAGCTGTTTTGATTTGGTTTAGGGAGCTGTTTTTGCCAAACATCTTTTCTAAAAACAACTTAGCTTCTTCTAGAGAGTAGCTCATGAAGCCCGTTTTGTAAAAAAAACAGCTTCACTCGGAGCGTAGCCGTGTCAAACGGGCCCGAAATCTTGATAGACATGACCATTAATGCTGAACATGAACAATGTGGTATTAATGCTGAACATGAACAATGTGGCATGCGAGGCAAGTCGAAAATATGTAGCGATAAACATATTTTTTATAACACATATAAGAGTTGCATATCTTTGTATATAGATCTAATTCCTTATTACAAGCAACCACTTTGACCCACCTTGTACAAATCTTCACTCTTTTATGATAACTGCATGATCAATGCTCTCTTCCTTCCAGTTTGTTTGACAAATATATTTTTAGATACTCTTCTATTCCAATTGTCTTGTATAGGATCCTGTCTTCTGCAATGCTTGTCACAGGTGCAACTACTCCATCAAGTGATGGAATATGAAATGCCGATATGGTTAACCGTTCTTGATTGGCATTTACTGTAACCCTGTGTTCAACACTCTTGTACTTTCCATTTGACGTAATCTACAAACATCCAATAAACAAAATAAGACAAATGTGACAGCAAGTTGGTCCATCATTTATTATTCAAAAGGTAATCATATCTAATAAATATAGTGCACAATATTGTAAAATATAATTAGAAACCTTTCCAAATGTTAACATGAAAACAAAATATTTTTTCTACTATTGTCTAGAATTAGGATTGGATTTTATTATCCAATGGTTGGAGGAAATTGGAGAAGGGAATAGGAGTCTATAGATAGAGGTTTAGCAATCTCCCATTTCTATGGTGGGAGTAGAATCGGGAATAGGCGGGGTGACTAGTAATAAATGGAGATCAATGGTGCTACATCCATCAATGTCTAGGTCTACCTAGTCACTGGCAACAGAGTGATTGACATCCTTACCTATCCTTCTACCACACTGCACACATATGCCCATGCAAGCAACTAAACATTCGATTTTAAGTCAATATACATCCACTCAACCAAGATATATGATGTGGTCATATGAAAGTAAACATACACACTTGTTGGCTAATTGGATAATTTGGATGGAATTCGAACTTGAGATGATTAGACTGGATTGGATTGGACATTCTACAACTTTTTAATTTCACTTGACTAGATTTGTATCCCTTTGATATGGACATGGATTTCAATCCATTCCCATGCCTTCACACTAGGTGAACTTTTAGTGATGGAATCATCTACTGAAGTTCAACACGAGGTTGTAGACAAAACACTACTAGAAAAATTATGAACATGATCGATTCATATGTAACTGGTAGGCACAACTTAATGCAAGCACACATAATAAACATTTTTTGCAAGATGAATTACCCTTCATATTTAAAGTAATGTGCATTGATGTCTAAAACCCGTACATAGAAGATTATATTTTATTTAAGTTGTGATGTATTTATGAAATAGTGGTTCATATTTTTCTACAACCCCATATGTAACTAAAGAAAAGAATACACCACCCTAGTAGAATATCTTTGATAGACATAATTTTCTAAAAAGACTTCATACCTCAAGAAAGTCACCCACATTCACCAAAGTAGTGCTTTAGAATTTGGTTTCACTGTGATCCATGTGTTGTGCCTTCTAATTTGAAGGCCTTCAACTGAATTAATTTCTAAAAGGAGGGTTAAGAAAAGATGCATCCGAATGTGGTGAGAAACCCAATACCTTTTCAGCCATTGTCATGCATGTGGAGGGTAGTAATTCATCCTCAAAACTTGCGACACATATTTGTCGTCCATCGGTTGAGATCAATATTTAACATTTTTGCAATGAAGTGAACAACCGAACCACAAATTTCCATCAACTAGAGAAGAATAGTCATGAATAGATTTCCCGGCATCACAAAAACAATGCATATTATTACTACTGAACTAAATGACACACATTGCAGTCCATGGGGATTGTTGAGTTGTGAATGTCTCTTCTTATTAAAACTAAGGGTGGGTAGTTTGATTCATGACTCATCCCTTATTTCATCATGTTTGATCCTATGTATTTAATCATAGAAGGATATACTATTTTGTCATGAAAACTCATCATGATCTTTCTTCTTAGTATTTCTTTATATCTTGAGTTAACAATATATTTACACATATTTTACAACAATGATATTGGATGTACAACTTCCATTGTGTTTGTTTAGGGCTAGACTTAGTCGTGTGACCCCCTTCAACAAAGCTAATGTGTAAAATACTTTCCCCAGCGATGAAGATTTAAATAGAGAGTATATACAGGTTTTTAGAATCAAGCTCTCTAGTCATGGAGTCTAGTGATGTTCAACAACCCCATGTTAGGAGATCCCAAAGTTATGTTAGGTTTTGGGAAGAATTTTCCTAAAAAAGCCAAAGCTATGGAACATTGTTAATCGATCGAGGGTCGAGCACGCCTCTAACAAAGAATGATCGTCGGGACTAGGGATGCCAAAGGAGGATGAAGCTTCAACATATATGGCTTTAGGTTGAGGATATAGGTGTGTTCGGTTGTAGCCCTTGCACAGGAGCTCATGCCAAGCAGTGCATCTAATCCCATATTCGAAATTGAACACCTAGGAGTTATGCTCTTTGGGCATGTGTACCTTCCATGCTGCCATCCAAACAAGCCCTAAATAGTCTTCAATTCTGAGGTGGCATTTCATCAATGCCTCCACCAACAGGTCATGAGCTGGCAGGGCATGGCCGAGGAATGGTCATTGTAACTCGATTGGACATGGAGAGAATAAAACCCTAATTCTTAGACTTCTTTAGTTTAACCATAATGTTTGATTTGAACTGATGGAAAATCGGGTCCTACCGTCTTGTGTACGTTGACCTTTGCCGACCTTGCTATCTCGTGACGGCAATTATACCCCCGTTTCACCCCATGAAAAGCCGGGCCAACAATGGTTGAGTTCGGAGCTAACACCATGCCATTGAGTAGTGACATAGGTATTACTGACTGGTTCCATGTATGTACGTGTCATTATTTGGGTGCAGTACAAACAAGCACTTTCACTGTTCGTAAGCTACAAAGGAAGGTAGAACCACCAACCAAGATGGCCAATGACCAAACCAACTCCACATTCATCAATGTCATAACTCGAGACAGTTGTAAAAGATGAGACAAAGGTCGCCGGCCGACCCGACATTTGTGGGTCCAATACCACCATTGTGCTTAGAATTGCATGGTGAAACTACCCGCAAAAGATGGCCCTTGATTCCACCAAAGGCAAGGTGGACCGACCACTGTCTGGGGCTATCTCTGACACCGCCGGCACCTGTGACGTCAGAAGACAAGCAGGGTCAACCCTTAATGGGCCAGCGCTCGCCGACCACCCTTGGGTGGATGCCACCGTCCCGACTCACCACCGACCTCGGAGCTTCTAGAAGGCCGCGGGGACCCCACATGCCAAGCAAAGGCTGGTCTCCGACCCGACATGTGGGCCCATCAAAGGTCGGTTGGCCTCCCACCGATTTCCCGCATGGTCTCCACGTGTCCTCCCGCCCACAAACGTCCATTCCATGTCGTGTTTGATCCAAGGGGCGTATAAGGCATGTCACGCGGATCGATGACGGGCGGTGGAGGCTACTCCATCTCCTATAAATACCCTCACTCCCTCTCATTCAAGACACCAAGGAGAAGCATTTCTAGAGCCATGTGAAGTTATGTAGTCCACTATAGTAGTAGTAGTAGTGTGGAGTTAGATGGGTCGAGCGGCCTCTGAGTCTCTCGAGTCGCCTCGGAGAATCCGGCATGTCTTCCTCTTGTAAGACTTTCTATACTTTTCCCTTACTTTTCCGAGTATTTACTTTTAGTACTTGCTTAGTGTAGTATTACTCTAGTAGTAGTACTATAGTGTTCTAGTCCGTTTTAGTAGTAGTAATTCACTAGATAAGTTAGTCTTGTCCCGCTTGGTTGTTTCCATTGCATTGGTCCTGACGTACTGAGCTTAGTTAACACGTATATTTAGCTTAAGTTGTAGGCGTTAGTGAGCGTGGTGCTTAGGACTAAACCCACGGTGGATATTCGCCACCGATTGGTATAGTTACCATTCAACTCCCAACGTATATTAGCGGGGCGGAAGTGACAAGAACGCAAAGACCCCCAAATGGGCTCTATTTCAGACGGGGTAGGCCGATAGGTGCCCTCAGAATCCACAGATTTCAGCTGGAATAGGAAAGCTAGTTCCCCTGATCTAACGCTACCTTCCTATTTGTCGCATTGTTCCAAAGAACTGTGAACATAAGACTAGCGGCTTTAGTGTATCTCCATTACTAGATTAGATTAGTTCACTAGTAGAAGTAGAGTCATTAGAGTCTTATACTCACTCGTTGTCCTCCCACCTAGCTATCACTCTACCTATAAACCCTCTAGCCAACTCCTTGATCCACCCTTCCTATACACCCGTTAATCCCTCTTCCACTAGTGATACTAGACTAGAGACACCCGGATCTTCTCCTCCTATTAGCTCTAGCCCCTCTTGCTTTCCCTTGGGAGAAATATAAATCGACAACCTGAATACTCCTCGGTGAAATGCTACGGTATATTCGTGCGCTTGTGGAATATCCAATAGATATAGAATTACCCTCCCCGGCATCTCGGCGTTACCGCCATACTTCTCGGTGGTTGCGCTAAGAAATGCCAACAAGCATTTGGCGCGGGATTGCGTGGAAAACGTCGGCCTAGGAGTTTTAATAGGATTTGAATCCGAGGGTCGATGACCAGTCTAGTTAGCAATTAGTGTTAGGGTTTTACCTCTCACCTGTCTTGCTTCTCGAAGCAAGACGGTGCATGAATGGTTGTTGAGGTGAACTGGACATTGTCAAGTTCCACCTCCAAGGTTCATTCGACCTAAACCCTGTTCAAGGAAGGAGGCTTTGCACTAGTTATCAAAGAAGCCCCGACCCAAAAGATCATTCCTAACTATTCCGCACCGTTAGCCGACTATGTCACTACGGGTTAGCGGCCTAGTCAGGGATGCAACTTTTTTGAGTCTCGTAGCACCCATATGGTGCAAGCCAACCCGTTTGTGGGAAACCACACGGAACGCTCAATGCTCATCTCCAACACTTCCTGTAGGTGTGTGGGACTTTCACCATTTAGAATGTCTCCACAAAGTTATTCGTCTTTCGCCTTCATTCTACATTTCTCTGGAAAGGCGAAGCGGTAGTTTTACACCAAATGCAGAAGAAGTCGCGTCAAGAGAAACTCCTTTCTCATCATTAGTGATGGAACGGCTCCATCACTCATAATCCAATCATAGATTGTGGGTGATGACTGGATCCAAGGATCGCTGCTCAATCCTTTTTGTGAGTTTTTGTGCATCATTGTCTTTACTTCCATTTTCCACTCTAGTAAGTCTTGGTTTGGTTGTGTTTCATGTGGTGCTTCCATAGGCTCTCTAAATTAAGCGTGGTGCTTAGGTTAATTTGCCTACCTTAATCAAATAAGACATGGAGTCAAGCTTGATTAATTGAACCAAAAATTACTAGTGTAGACTTTGGTTGTACGCCTAGACCAACCCCCCAGAAGTTCAATCCAAAAGGGTAAGTCATTGAGATAAATTCACAAATGCGGTGAACATTGAATGAAAACCTCGATCGAAAAGAATGGAGATCTTGAAGGTTTGGCAAAGTGCAATCATCCCCATCCATCTCCCGGATGGAATGGTGCACATTCAAGCTCAATCGTCAATGGAGAGGTCCTGCTCTATGGACCTAAAACATGGAGCCCTCGGCGATAAGGTATGTCGGTAGTTATCTCATATTTACTTTACGCATTTACATTTTGCATTTCCCTTTTCAATTTCATGTTTTACTTTTAGCACCGCATATTTTATTTCAACAAAATAAGTTAGACATAGGTAATAAAACTTGAGAAGAGTGATTAGAGGAAAGGCGAGGCTCGGTGGGGCCACCATGGCGGAGTCGACCGACCACATGTGGGTCCACCACCTCTTCACTGCGGCTAGAAGCGGGGATCCGAGGGGAACGGACAAAGGATGCCCACCGGTGCTGCAGCCACAGTCGGCCGGCTGGACTTAGTGCCTCCAGGCACCCCGCTGTCTCCCAATGATGACAACCAAGGATTCTATGCCCACCACACTAGCCGTAATTTGAGGAGAGATGGTTCATTGCTCATGACTTTAGCTTAGGATGCCACTTTAAGCATCTTTGATGCTTTAGGAGCATACCACCGCCAAAACCAGACATAGGAGTAGCAACGCATACTTAAGTGTTCCCATGGTCAGTCGGAATCACTTTCGATGCTTTGTCTCCACTTCTCGCTTTCTCCTTTTCTCTTTCACTCAAAACACTAGACATAGGAATCCAAGCAATTTTAGACCATGACCACCACCACCCTTGCCAGGATCACCCGACTTAGCATGACTAAAGTGGTAGGGGCACAAACCTTGGTTAGGCCGGGTTTATGGTCCAATGCGTGTGACTTTGCAAACACTAGGCTAGTTCCTTGTCGGAGGGAGAGAATGCTTCATAGGGGCGGGGCCGGAGCCGGCCGACCTACCCTTTAGGTAGCCTTGCCTTGCCCCATATATAACTAGCATCCCAAGTTGAGCTCAATCCTACATCTCAAGCTCACTTGGCCTTCTCTTTCTCTTTAGTGTTCCAAGCCTTCTCACGCTTTAGTGTAGTAGTAGCCATAAAAAAAAACCAAAAAGCATTTCCCTTTACAAATGTAAACAAAATAAAATAAAAAATAATAAAAATAATAAAATAAAAAAATAAAAAAAATGAGACAACCTTTTGCTTAACTCGGGCTGAGCAACTGAGGACCAAAGTGGGGCCCATGGCCGAGTCACCGACCCACCCGGTGCCACCCATTCCGCCAACTTGCCCCGATTTGCCATGCCATGTTCATGATTTGCTCTTAGCTAAAATCTTGAAATCAGATTAGCTTCATAGGCTTACTTAACATCTAGACGAAGCTAGCTTAGCAAGTTCTGGCGCTTTAAGCAAACAACTTTGGTGCACTTAGTTGGCTTGTGTTCGAGAGTGTCGATGAGCTGTGAGGACTTAACCATGGGTCGTCGACCCCGAGTGGTTGGGCCTACCTTCCTTCAGCTTCTAGATGATGTGTGATCATATAGCTATAGGATGAGTGCTACAAGAAAAGGAAGACGAGGAAACTGCCAACCTACATCCTAGGAGCTAAATTCCCTCATTCTACGCCACTCTTGCTTTAGCTAAGAAGATGAAGAAACTCACCATTCCATTTAGCTAAGCAAGAGTGCTTAAGCCACTAAGCCAATCATAACCTTGATAGCCACTTGCACCAGGCTTTGAGTCAGTAGATCGCCAAAGGTAGGGGTCACCGATCCCACCATTGGATCTACCATGCTTCTTTCACTTTGGCTAGATGTGTAGACTTAGGGGCAACACTTGATGCTCAAGGGATTCCAAGTACAATAGGCCGGCCGACCCACACATGAACCCCATCGCTCCCCGTTGTCTACCACCTCGCAATCCTATACACACTATGCTAGCCAAACATTGAAAGAAGTGGTCCTTGGTCCATCACTCTAAACATAGATACCCCTTCACCTGGGACCAAAACCACCAGCTCACATCCGCAAAGTGGTCAACTGAGACATGCTTGAGTGCTCCCATGGTTCATGGGAATCACCCGAGCCATGTCCCCACTCTTGATAATCACCTTACTATCGTTCACCAAGCACTAGACTAGAGAATCAACAAATATCACTACCTCCGATCCACACCTAGCCTTCACTCTTTTCCGAAACTTCAGGCAAAAAGTTGAGAGTGTTGCTTGGTACTTGGGGGTCGGCCGACTCTACCTTTGTGCCAATTCGGAGAAGGATTCATTAGATTCCCTGCTCATAGTCCAATAGAACATTTAGTTGTGCTTAGGGAGATCGGCCTACCTTAGCTTTACGACTTCATCATTTGCCCTTCTCCCTGTGAACAACCTTGCACGTGAGCCCAAATCCATACTTAGAATCATCTTGAGCTCACATTACCTTCTCTTCTCTCTAAGCTTTGAGGATAAGTAGAAACTCGCCTTGGCCTCTTCCCCTTATCCTTAATCACTTCAAGAAGGGAGACGCCGCGAGCATGCTCCCCAAGAGAGAAAAGAGAGAGACATGTTGGGAGCGCACCCAACAAAGAGTGACCTCACTTCCCATTTTGACACAAAGCAAGGGGAGGAGCCTTGCTCTCCTCCCCGTGAACACATCTACATTGTGAGCCCTTCTTCTAGTAGCAATAGAAGTTTGACTTGCTCAATGAGCAAGTGTGGCGTGTGTCACTACCCACTAGCACACCCGCCGTGGGAGGACTATGCCCCTGCGCAAAGGACCATAACACTTGGAAAGACTAATGCTAACGCTAATTTTTTGTTTCCCTAGTGTGTCCTTGTGTTGTCTCACCTTTTGCGGCTAAGAGAAGAAGTTGTTCTCCCCAATAAATGCCTTGTGCACCTCCACCGAGAGAAAGAGAGTCCAGGGCTGCCTGTTATCAGAGCCTCTTGGACCGCACGGCAAGCCAAGGTGTTGCAGAACAAGCACTTCGTGTGAAAGTGTAGAAGAAGACGATGAGGTAAAGTCCATGGATACTCTAGATCCGGTCGCACTCCTTACCCATGGGGTAGGGAGAGGCGCCATCAAAGATGGACATGACGGCCTCATCGATGGCACTAAGCTTGGCTCAACAAAACGCCCAACCTCTACAACTATACAAGATGAGCAAAAGCCAAGCTTGAGGGGAGATCCTCTCCCCACTAAGGTATGTTTATCCATGGTATGTCTCTATCTTGCATTTTCTTTTATTTACTTTATTGCATCTTAAATAAAAAAAAATTTGATTATAATAAAAGGCTCATCTATCTCATGCTTCATGAGTGCTCTTCTTCATATGGAAATGATTGCTAAATTGTTAGTTAATGTTTCTCTAATGCTTGTTTACAACTTAGCACTTCTCTAAGTATGGGTTACTTGGCACTCTTAACCATCATGAACTTGATCACTTAGTGGGTTGCAAGTGCTAAAACAAAGTCTAAGTCGTTGTGAGATATGAGATAGCTAAGATAAGAGCTATACTATTGTTCTAAGCACGCATGATTGCCATGAATTTATTTTGGAAATGAATAAAAACCTAATTGTTCCTCAATGGTGTTGAAATTCCTACCATGGCCATATATACTTGATTTATCCAAAAGCCTTCTACATAAGCTACTTGCTTGCATTGAGTATGGTTAAGACTTGTAGAACCCGTGGTGAGGTTTGTCATGGCCCTAAGATCAAGATCCCAAGACCACCAAATATGCTGCTCTAATCCGGAAGTACGCAACCATGCTACTCCTATCCCCGAGTACGATCACACTACCATCATTATGCTACTCCTACCCCGGGAGTACGCATCTCACCTCCATCATTATGCTACTTCTACCACGGGAGTACGCATTTACCATCATCATTACGCTACTCCTACCCCGAGTACTAGCTTTTTACCATCATCATTATGCTACTCCTACCCTCGGGAGCACGATCTTCATTCATACCACCATTCTTGTCTTCAGCTTCTGCTGGAAGTACGCACCTTCACCATTTCCATCATATAGGTTGCTCCATGTTCCAAAGTTAGAAATCCTCTCTCAAAGTTATCAATTGTTAGGAGAGACACTCCCCAAAAAGACTAGGCATCTATTTAGAGATCAAAAAAAGAGAAAAAGAAAAAAAAAAGAAAAAAAGAAAAAAAGATAGAGAAAGAAAGAAAGAAAAAGAGAGCTAGCCTTGTCTCAATAGAATTAGAAAGAGATGGAATCAAATAAAGGAGCAACCTCATCCACCATACATCCACCTTTCTTCCATTACCTTACCATCCATTACATTCCTTCACTCCATTCATTCCATTTTACATCTTGATGGGGGTATGATGAGTCTCTTCGTGGTCCAAGATCTTGTTCTTTCTTAACTAAGACAAAATATGCATTGCTAGTATGCTATTCCTTGACATACCTACTTAAGCTCCACATAAAGCCTTATTAGAGGTAGGATGTTTTTGAAAGGCAAACACATGATGTGCCTTGGTAAGGATTCATACACCACTTGAGTGACTTGAGAGAAACCATATGAGGAACATTAAGACTTCTTTTGAAAAACTTATCAAAACCTCGGCATGAAACTTGCTAAAAGAATGAGAAAGTAGATGCTCTAGTCAAAGGCATTACGTCTTCCAATATCCCAAGACTAAGTTAATGACATAAGTCCCATGAGTGCTAGAGTAATATTGGTGTGTTAGCATTGCTAATTTTTCCATCCAAAGAGAAGTTCTTTGTTGTGCACTTAGTATTATAGAGATGATAACTTAGTGATAACACATGATCCACCGATGCTAAGTCTTATTGTTTTTGCTCGGGGCGAGCAAAGGTTAAGCTTGGGGATCTTGTTGACGGCAATTATACCCTGTTTTCACCCCATGAAAAAGCCGTCAACAATGGTTGAGTTCGGAGCTAACACCATGCCATTGAGTAGTGACATAGGTACAATTGACTTGGTTCCGGATGTACGTGTCATTATTTGGGTCTCTTGCAGTACAAAAGCACTTTTCGGTGTTAGGAAGCTACAAAGGAAGGTAGAACCACCAACCAAGATGGCCAATGACCAAACCAACTCCACATTCATCAATGTCATAACCTGCGGAGACAGTGTGCAAAAGATGAGCACAAAGCGCCGTCGGCCGACCTTGACATTTGTGAGTCCAATACCACCATTGTGCTTAGAATTGCATGGTGAAACTACTTTGCAAAAGATGGCCCTTTGATTCCACCAAAGGCGAGGTCGACCCACCAAGGTTTGGGGGCTATCTCGACACCGCCGAACACCGTAGACGCCGGGAAGACAAGGCGGGTCAACCCCAACGGGCCGCCGGCCGACCCCCTTTGGGCGGATGCCACACCGTCCCGACTCACCGACCTCTCGAGCTTCTAGAAGGCTGGCATTTGGGACCCACATGCGGCAAGGCCGGGTCGGCCGACCGACATGCGGGCCCATCAAAGGTCGGTTGGCCTCCCACCGATTTCTCGCATGGTCTCCACGTGTCTCTCGCCCCACAAACGTCCATTCCATGCTCTGTTTGATCCAAGGGCGGAGAAAGGCATGTCACGTTTATCGATGACGGCGGTGGAGTAGGGTTACCTCCATCTCCCCTATAAATACCCCCTCACTCCCTCTCATTCAAGACACCAAGGAGAAGCATTTCTAGAGCCATGAAGTTATAGTCCACTATAGTAGTAGTAGTAGTAGTAAGTGAGCAGAGTGGGTCGCTGAGATTCAGTCTCGAGGAGTCGTCTTCCTGGAGTAAGTGTCATGTCTTCCTCTTGTAAGACTTTCATACTTTTCCTTTACTTTTCTAAGTATTTACTTTTAGTACTTGCTTAGTATAGTATTACTCTAGTAGTAGTACTATAGTGTTCTTAGTCCCATTTAGTAGTAGTAGTTCACTAGATAAGTTAGTCTTATCTCGTTTGGTTGTTTCCATTGCATTGGTCCCGAGCTGGACTCGAGCTTAGGTTACACGTATATTTAGCTTAAGTTGTAGGCGTTAGTGTGAGCGTGGTGCTGATTTTCAGACTAAAACCTACCGGTGGATATTCGGCCCACCGATTGGTATAGCTTACCATTCAAACTCCCAACGTATATTAGCGGGGCTAGAGTGACAGAAACATGAAGACCCCAAATGTGGCTCTATTTGCGTCGGGTAGGTCGATAGGTGCCCCGTAAATCCACAAGGTATCGTGGAATAGGAGTTAGTTCCCGGACGGAATGCTACCCTCCTATTTGTCGGTCATATCTCCAAGAACCAACCGGAATACAAGACTAGTGGCTTTAGTGTATCTCCATTACTAGATTAGATTAGTTCACGGAAGTAAAGTAGAGTCATAGGAGTCATATACTCACTCGTTGTCCTCCCACCTAGCTATCACTCTACCTTATAAACCCTCTATCCAACTCCTTGATCCACCCTTCCTATACACTCCATTAATCCCTCTTCCAATAGTGATACTAGACTAGAGACACTCGGATCTTCTCCTCATATTAGCTCCTAGCTACTGCTTTCCCTTGGGAGAAATATAAATCGACAACCTTGGAATACTCCTCGGTGAAATGCTAATGCGGTATATTCATATTAAATGGAATATCCAATAGATATAGAATTACCCTCCTGGCATCTTCTCGGCGTTACGCCATACTTCTGGTGGCTATCGCTAAAGAAATACCAACACTATCCAACAATGTTTAAAACTGATATGGCCATATTATGGTCTAGCTAGTTCATTGACAAGAGCACAATGAATTCTGTGAACATTATGCAGTGATAACAGTGTAAATTTATCTGGATGTATTCTGATTTATAAGAGTACGCATAAAATGGTTTTGTAGTAGCTTTACTGCGTCATCAATGAATATACAAATGAGCTCAAAAGTTGCAAATAGATATAACCATCCAACTAAAACAGAATGATTATTGATTTAGTAAGTTTTAAAATACCTAAAAAATTAAGAAAAACAAAAATCGTCCAATACATGCACTTGTTTAACTTTCCTACTATGGTTTTATCAATAAATATATAACATTATAAGACAAATGTCAGCCATTTAAAAGATGCCAATCGTGAATGAAGTTACACTGAAAAGTTTGATATTAGTCCAATATTGATTTTGTGTTGATGCCATCCCTAAAGGGCCAATGCAAATGTATGGGAAGGAAGCAGCACCATTATGTTTTTTTTTCAGCATAGCAGCACCATTATTTTTAGAACTCAGAAGGTTAGGAGCTTAAAAAGGGCCATATATAGGATGACCAGTTGGACACAAACCAAAAAAAGAGAGGGACATGATGCTTAAATAGTTAAATTACGCGGACCAAACTATATGTAAAGAGACGAAATGTCTAAACTCAGCATTCAGTACATATATTTTCTCTTGATTCTTGCAGTTTAAACATGCTGACCTGAAAGTATGAGGTTGAGTAGGCCAATACTTCATATCACGGCCTTTGAGGTGTTGGGCATAGATGGAGAACCTATCACACCAGCCGCTTTTGACCCTCTGACGCAAATAAACACTGGCCATAGCCTTGAAGGCTTCCTGAACCTGTGCATAGGCAGTCTTCACCTCCAGAGGAAGTTGGAAGAAACTCTGAATGTCACTTCTTATATTTGTGATGATTTCGTCGGGTATTCCATGATTTACAAGCTGTGAGAGGCGGAGAAGTTGACATCAGTAGGCTAATATCTCATATCACGCTTTAGAATTTAGTTTAATTAAGATACTAATAAAGAGCAGAAATTGTTGGATCCCCTGCTAGAAGTGAATAAACGATGATTTCATAAACAAGTTTGACGTCTATAATAATACTTTCTGATTTATAGTGCACTTAATTCCTCTCAATCCTTTTCAATCCCAAAAAAAGAACAAAACTCTCCTGGAATCATCTGGTTCTTGTCACAAGCAAATTGACTACGTACCTGAAAAAATCCCCAATCCTCGCAAGCAAACCTGAGGCGAGCAGCCTCCTCTTCCACGAAGCGGGGATCGAAGAGCTTGGCAAGGTCGATCACGGGAACCTCGCTGGATTTCTCGGCAAGAACTCCATGGTTCTGAATGTCCGGCCGGATGTACCTTTCGAGAGCTTCGGCTGTCAGCTCTTCAGGACATGATGCCGCGAGGTCTTGCACGTTCCTGACGGGGAGGGACGAAGCCACCCGTGACCATTTGCTTCCGATGCTGCTCGTCGGAGCCTCCGTCTCCATCAGAAACTTCCAAAACTCGCAAGTCAATATTCCCGGTGGTGCTTAGGTTGCTTTGCTTATATAGTCATGGCGTCCCTCTTAGCCGCCACAGAGTATTTGTATACATACGAGGCACAATTAATGAGTTTTGTGCCTAAAAAAGATTGTTGACTTTGACGAAACAAAGAAAAGTGGGGCAACTGACATGTTACCGCTAAAGAACTTTGGGCCAATTGCGGGAGTTGTTGTGCACAATTGCTTTGGATGAAGTCAACTTTGAAGGATTATGGCATCAACTTCAAGAATGTGCCATTGTTTTGTGATAATGAAAGTGCAATCAAGTTGTCACAAAACCAGGTTCAACATGGAAGAACAAAGCACATTGACATAAGGCATCACTTCATTAGAGATCATCAACAAAAGGGTGATATTTCAATTGAAAGTGCGGGCACCGATGATCAACTTGCCGATATACTCACCAAGCCACTTGATGAAAGAAGGTTTTGCAAGCTAAGGAATGAGTTGAACATTCTTGATTTCTCAAACATGTGTTGAATGCACCCCACCACTTATTGGCATGCCTCTCCTTCGACAAAGCAAGGTACAATTGTTTGACATATCATTCATCCTTAGGATTATACAAGTGGTAGCACATGTAGACATACAAGTTGCATTTGGAGCATTTATGATAAATCAAATGTGTTTGACGTATATATGTTGCCACTATTGTTTCTATGCTTATTTTGATCTAGTGGTGGCATATGACATGTTTGTGGGCTTGCAATCCTAGTGTTGAATCTAGAATATTTGCTACAAGTGTTTAATTCAACATAGGCAAGATAACCCTTGTCATGAGGTGTGAAGAAGCTTGTCTTTGGTTTAAACCGAATTAAATATCTTTGGCAAGTGGTCTAGATTGAACCAAATTTGACTAAGTTTTGTTTACTCCATCAACGTCCTTTTCTCTCCATAATTTGATCCCATTTTTGGGCAATTGTTGACAAAGGGGGAGAGAAAAAGATGATTCAACATGGGGTAAATAAAATTTTGATGCACACAAGAAGGGGGAGCAAGCTCATGAACAAAGTTGTTGCATTTGTTTGTGCATTCTCATATGACTTGCTCCTTGCACTTGGATAGTTTTATTTACAAGTAGTACCTTCTTGCTTGTGTGGTGTAATGCTAGTATAGGACTTGATTGATGAAATGATCTACTAGCATGCATAGGTTCGAGTGGTATCTAGACATTCTCATTACTTTACAAGTGGTTCAAGAATCTTGCTTTTAATATTGATCCCACGGGGTTCTTGAGTTTCTGATGGATGTCTAGTTACTTCATGGTGCTAAGGATGGTGTAAAAGGCAACTCCGATTGGTATCATGCTTCAAAGGCGCTGGCGCGGGTTTGCCTGGTCCATGGCGACGGACGCGGCCGTCGGAGGTGCGTCGGACGCGGTACGGGACGTGTACGGCGTCCGGCGTGGCGTGGCTGGCAGCTGCGCTGGTGGTACCAAACAACGGCGACGGACGCGGCCGGAGCGCAGCGTCGGACGCGGCTCCGTGGCAACGGACGCTGTCCAGTGGCCACTGCAGCGCGCACGTCAGGCGGAAACGTCCGACGGAGAGCGTCGGACGCACGTTGAAGCTGGCGACGGACGCTGACGTCATCAAGCTTTTGAACGGCAACGGTCGAGCGCTGGAGGCCACGGAGCAACCGTCGGACGCGTCCGACGCAGGTGTTTTCTGCGCCTGAGGGGGCAACGGCTAGTAGAATGGTTTGGGGCTATAAATATGGGATGGCCGGGGCTTGGCTCCTTCTCTTGATTCCCTAACTCATTCATTCATACTTGTGAGCAGAAAAACTCCTCCCCACTCTTCTCTCTTGCTTGATTGATCATCCGAAGTGAGATTGAGTAAATCACCTAGTGCATTGCATTGCTTGAGGGCATCTAGTGGCACTTGTGGGTGGTTTCGCCGGTGGATTTCTTGTTACTCTTGGAGAGTACCGCTCCTAGCCGGCTTGGAGGTTGTTGGAGGCGTTGGCAAGAGAAGGTGATTGTTCTTGGCCACCTCCGCTTGATTTGTGAGAGGTTGTGCTCACCTCGTGGGGATCACAAAGAGCAACTTAGTGGATTGCGCGTGTCATTGAGTACCTCGCTTGAGAGTGGTGTCTTGCGGTGCCTTGTGGGGCGAGCCTTGAGGGGTTAGTGACTTGAGGGTCACACCGAAGAACCATCTAGGTGTTGGTCGACACAACCGGTGACGTAGCTTGGCGGTGCCCAAGTGAACACCGGGTGAACAAAACAATTGCGTTCATCTTTGTCTCCCGGTGATTGGTCATCGATTGTGTGTTGCCTTTGTGTTTGATTGTTCATCTCCTTGGTGATTGGCAACCTCTACTCGACACGTCGGTATAACAAGCTTCTTCCCTCTCTTGCATTACTTTTCTAGCTTGTGGTTCGCCGAGAGCCTTAACTGTGTAGCGCTATCTCGACCTTTTGGTTGTTTGTGTGATCACTTGATCAACCCACTAGAATTGTTGGATAGGAGGCTTGCAACACCTTGTAGGCTGAGCATAACTTGCATTTCGCCGTTTGTGTATCTAACGAAGTTTGCTTAGTGAGCTTGTAGAAATTTTTATAGGCTATTCACCCCCCTCTAGCCATCTAGGACCTTACACCACTCCTCGGTTCCTACCCTCGTCGCGGTCGGTGGTCGAGGTGGTGGGACTGCTGCTGGAGGCCCCTGCTGGGTCGGGCCATTGGGTAGGCGGGCCCTCTGCTCGCTGGGGACGCCATGCCCTATTGTAGCGCGGCGGGCGTTTGGCTCCGGTGGCACAAGGTGGCCAGTGCGTTTGCTGTCTCGCACCGTGGTGGTACGGCTGGTCGCTCTGACAGTACGTTCTCGACGCCATGGTGGCGTGGATAATGTCCTCTCGCTTGTCCTGAGTGACTTGGATGCATAGAGCTCCGGGCGAAAGCCCAGCCCGACGGTGGTCGAGCTGACGACGGTGACGCCTTGTGGTGCCACGTCCTTCTTGAAGGCGTCGTCTTCGAGTCTCTTACTCCGGTCTCTGGCGCCGGATTCGAATCTACACGGCCTGCCGCTCCTACGCTGTGGTCTCCATGGTCGTCTTGATGTGCCTAATTGTGCTTCCGGTTTCTCCTCACCTAGGTCGATCTAGCTAGCGTTTGTTGTAGCCGTAGCCATGGTCGTTCCGGTGGATGCTTTTGCCACCGAGGTTTTTGCGACGGATGCTTTGCCGCAGGGTCGTTCTGGTGGATGCTTTGCCTCCGAGGTGTTTCCGACGGATGCTTTGCCGCAGAGGGGTTCGTGATTCGAGTGGATGCTTTGAATTGCCGTCGGTGTATCTTCAGGTAAGTCCTCGCCTGTGGTCATGAGGACAATGGCCTTAGTGACTCGGAGGAGCTATCGGCCAAGTTATTAGGACTGGACCGAAGATTGAACCGCTGAACGTCTTGGTTCACGGTTTGATTGGTCCAATCGTTTAGAGCGCTGGTTCAAAACAGTTCAAATAGAATATAATATGTATCATAGACATATAATATGTATCATAGACACAGACACACATGTGTGTCCCAGTGGTGGAGACGCTGGATTCTAAAGCTGAGGTGGGGGGTTCGAACCCCATCCCACGCAGTTATAGCCCCCTTTTTTCAATTGTCTCCACCTTCCCCGCGCGGCCAGCCACTACACGTGCACACGTCACCGGTTCTAGCAACCTGATGTCCGGTTTTTAGAGCGGGTTTTCACCGATTTTTAGAAAATCGCCCGGTTCAACAGTTTAATGCCGATTCGCTTGCATTCCGGTCTTTTAGACGGACCGAACCGGCGAGGGCTCTAGTTTGGTCTTTTACCAGTCCGACCGCCGGTCCGGTCCAGTCCAAATAGATGTCTCTGGCAGGTGTTGCCGTCGAGGTCGTGGTCGTTTCCGGCGGATGCTTTGCCACCAAGGTTATCATCTTTCCGGCAGATGCTTTGCTGCCGAGGTCCTTATCAGCTATGGTTCCGAACACTGCTGGCTACCTAGGTGTTGAGATATAATTTTTTGTATTAGGCTCGGTTGTTAGGGTTATATTGCTTTGTCGTTTGTGTTGAGGACCTCGTTGGTAATCCGTGGATTACCTACAAATCCTTTTATATCTTCTAAGTGTAGGTCTATTGACCATTCCCACTTCTCTCACTGAAGAATGTGCCATGCATGATTTGAAAAAAAAAAACTGCGGCGGCAATTTTAACCGCCCGGGTGGCCCCCCCTCTCTCGCTAATTTGGTCGATCTGCTACCCAAAGCAAATCTTCTTCCGGTCTCTCCAGCTGCATCGTAAGCGTGACGGAACGGTACTTCCCATTGAGACTGACTTGATGCAGTTCGCCCCGGTCGAGTTTTAAATTCAACACTTCTCTCCCTCCCTCCCTCTCTCTCTCTCTCTCTCTCTCTCTCTCTCTCTCTCTCTCTCTCTCTCTCTCTCTCTCTCTCTCGCTAATTTGGTCAATCTGCTGCCCAAAGCAAATCTTCTTCCAGTCTCCCCAGCTGCATCGTAAGCGTGACGAAACGGTGCTTCCCATTGAGACTGACTTGATGCAGTTCATGCTTGCTGGTAAACAGAATCACAACTCCGGCATTCGTTCATCAGTTCCAACTTTCCAAGGCCATGGACAGCCTTGTTTAGATCGAATCAAATGGAAGGATAAATATGCTCTCATGAAAGCTCAAACTTGAACTGGAGTCCTCTAGCCAACCTGAGCATGAACAATCATACAAAACATGACAGAAAAAGCAGATATAGGGAAACAAGCGGAGCGAGCTTGTCCACGAACACGCTTGTATCCCTAAGTAGATCCCATGGCTCATGGCCACGAACTCACGATGAAATTGATCTTGTACGTACTGAAGAACTATGGATTTATATAACTATTTATGTGACTGAACAGCCATATAGAACTGATGAGATGCGCAAGAGATCTATTAGGTGAACAATTCACAGATCATAATTTGTTTGTTTGGATTCTCTACCAAGGTGGCATGAGATTCCAACTGGAAAAAAATCTGAAAGCTAGAAAACCTTAATATGCATCATTCATGCCAGAATATACAAGCACAACCACATGTCTAAAACCTACTAGTAATGTTGCAGATGCAGCAAACGGGCCATGCACAACAGGCATTATAATCCCAACCTATAGAAATATTAATGCACTCTCAGTTGTAGAGTTTTCCTTATTGGGACCAACCCAGGTAGCTACACCTATATTGCCAGTATATCGATCAGATATTCAGATTGTTTTGACTGCCTAAAGCAAAGTGGGAACAAATCACAAGTCGTGCACTTAAAGTGTCTAACATAGCAGCTGCACAAATGAAAACATATGCAGAACTCAGATTACCAGTACGTGCTCACTAATTCAGATAACTGGTGCAGCCCTGAAGTCCCTGCTGTGACACAATTAAATTCACATTGCCCAAAACACAAGAAAAGAGAGATAATCGCAAAGCAAAATACTACGAATTTAAATAGTTCCATCACCACACAATCAGTAAGTCCCAAACAGTTGTCTCATAGCAAAGTGAACTCGCATGTCCTAAAAGCTTATCCCACTACAGAAACTCAGAAAGGAAACTTGCAAACGCCATGGAACGGTTCCTGGTTGATTCAGAAGCCATGCACAAGCAGCTTGAGATTGTCATGCACCTGAAGCATTATCTCATGGCCCCTCGGTTGTAGAAGAGGCATCAGTTACTGCAGAGAAATGTAAAAAATAATCGAGAACAATATCAGCAGGTTCATGAATGCATTATCCATAAACCTAAGTAGAAACAAAATGACAACTTTACAAACGTTTACTAATCCAAAAGCAACCACATTGGCATCAACAAAGTTTCTTGAGAGCTGATAATTTCATAAATGCAGGCTAGCTAACTGACATACAATTACTTGATAAATGCAGGCTAGCTAACTGACATAACTGCAGATAATTTTTTGAGAGCTGATAATTTCTTGAGAGCAGGCTAGCTAACTGACATACAATAGCAAATCATTCTTGAGCGCTCATATTATGTTCATATATACAGGATTGTCGCTAAACAAACTACTAGAAACTACGTGCAGTACAGCCTATTTTGGCCAGCCCATGATGCATGACTGCGTAAGTAATAGAGACCCGATCTGGTTTCACACGATTATTGATAAAATTGTTAAATATGAGCAATAGACACCTCATCTTAGAAACCTGGCGATAGTGCGGGAGCTCTTTGCACTGGGTACGCCCTTTTATAGTTTCGGCCATGGTGTTTAGGTAAGTTATATGCAGACTTATGTCACATTCTATTGATGTTAAATATGACAAGAACACCAAAGCAATCGATGGTGGTTTACTGACAGATGACAAAACAAGATCATAGCTTAATGGTTGTGATGTTAGTACCACCTCCACTGGCTGGGTTCGATTCTTGGGTCTAGTTTAGTTCATTTCATTGTTTTCAAGCAAGACCACTGAGAAAACATATACTCCCTCCGTATCCTAATTAGAAGTCGTTCTAGAGCGGAGGCCGGGTGCGGCAAAGGATGTCGTTGCTGCTATCGAGGGAGAGTTTGGACACGATTACCCCTAGGCGTGGCACGCGCGCCGCACGTCCGCGACTCTTCTCATTACTCGACATTAATCGCGACTACTCGATTCACGATCGCCTCATCACGCGCCCCCCACAGCATGCTCGCCCACACCATGCTCGCCACCTTCATCTCGCCGCCCACAGCACGCTCGCCCACCGTCCGACGGCTAGGGTTTAGGCCGGGTTCGGTTTCTTTTCCTCGCCATGGAGTCCGGCGGCGCACAGACTCGGAGGAGGTCGTCGAGGCACTGGACTCCCTCGACGGTCTGGACACCGTCGACCCACTACAGTCCGTCGAGGCACTGGACTCCGTCATCACGCAGGACTCCGTCGATGGACTCAACTCCGTCGAGGCGCTGCTGGTCGGGCCAGACTCGGAGGAGGTCGCTGCGGAGGATGTCGTCGAGGCACTGGACTCTGTCGACCCGCTGCTGTCCTTCGGCGGACTGGACACCGTCAAGCCACTGCAGTCCGTCGAGATGGTGCCAGACTTCGTCGAGATGGTGCCGTTGGTGGTGCCGGATTCCTTGCCGCCGGGAGCTTATCTTTGCCCTCGCTGCAATCAAGTTCATGAGCACCGCTAATCATGGGACCGTGCGCACTCGAAGTTTTGGCCATCCTCTCGATGCGGTCTCGTCCACTATGAATACATATAGCATCAATCAAATTGTTTCATGCAGCAAGAATGTCTCTACTAATTATAGCATCAACCAAACATGTTACTAGAGTGCCGCCTAAGGTAACCTTTTTTCAAATACCTCTGAATCTGCCATTTGCTCAAATTTAGTGCGGTGCACACATCATCTATAGTCATTCTTTGATTTAGAGGAATGTTTCGCACAGGCATTTGCTTACGGCCTACTCTACCCTTCTTTAGACTAGAAACCACAACCGGAACTGAGTTTGCAAGTTGTATATTACCTCTCTGCCATACCCTCTGAACTGACCATTTATGAAGCCCAAATTGCTCGGCAACAATTGCACTATCATTCTTGTGTGGTATACCATTGTTGCTTCTAGTCAACATAGCTTGGTAAACTTGTTTTCGGAGCTCTGTGGTCATTTCTTTGCTTCGGTTGGGTGGTTGAACTTGTTCTATTAAAAGAAAACAAACATTAGTACTTTTGGCACGGCATGATCTATTTATAGAAAAACATTGGAACATGCTTAGCCACGGCATGTTCTATTTATACAAAAAAAGCACATTCATGTAATACTCTGTTACACATGGGCCGACCACCTCGTCTACTGAAGGAAAGGCACAAGCAGGCCCACGGGCCGGAAGTCGCGTCCGCAAGCCCAACGTGCGAACAGCTGGCAATGAGTGGGTGTAGCGGTGCCTGCGTGCACGAGATGGCGTCTGCCTGTAACGGACTATAAGTCCCGGAGAGAAAGGGGAGGAGGATGAAGAAAATTGTAACCAAACTTTGAATTTCTTTTTTTTTTCTCGAAAACGCAGGAGAACTGCGCTTCATTATATTAAGAAGATAAAAAATGGGACAAGAACCCAAACATAACAACACAAAACCACACACACAACTCTAAACCCACGCACACGCTACACTGCTACATGCTACACAAGCGCCTGTGACAGTAGATAAACTCGACCAAAGAACACACACAGGGCGCTAGCCACCCGGAGCAAGGGCAGCCAAGAGGGAAAGACCTCGAGCCCCCGCCAAAGACCACGACCTTCTTTCATCTTCAGCTAGAACAAGAGCACCTGCAACACTTGGAGTTGCACCATCAAAAACACATCTGTTGCGGTGTGTCCATAAAGTCCATGCGCCCAAGATGATAAGAGAGTTAATTCCTTTCCTTAAGATTTCACTAGCAGCGTTGCTCACTCTTTCCCACCAATTATGGAAGGATATTTCAGTGGGCTGTGGGGAATAGACTTGAAGTCCAATCTGAGAGAAAAGCCGGAACCAGAACTCTCTTGCAAAGACACAAAGAACTAGGAGATGATCAATAGTCTCCATAGCCCGATCACACAACGGGCAACGCTCGGGATGAGGGAGCCCACGGCGAGCAAGGCGATCGTTGGCCCGGCACCGGTTGTGCGCGACCAACCAAACAAAGAAGCGGCATTTGGACGGTGCCCAAGTCTTCCAAATTCTTTCCCATGGTTCAAAAGATATAGTCCCCACAAAAAATCCCTTGTAAGCAGTCTTTGCTGAATACTTCCATCCAAGAGAACCGCCAAATATGTCTATCCTCAACATCGGCTGCAATAGGACATCGGCTAGGATGTCGCACGGTGGAGATAATCAACCATTACCCCAACGGTTCTAGCCCCTTTTATGTCGGATATCCAAGACTGGTTGGTCGGGCGTCCTTGACGGTTATGTTTCAGCCTCCTTTTAGGAATGGTGGCGAGAAGACGAGGCGCAAGATCTGCGATACAGTGGCCATGAAGCCATCTATCTGTCCAAAAAAGGGTTTTTGTTCCATCCCCGACTTCAGAATAAATAGCCACTGCGAAGAAGGCTCTAACCTGTTCAGGCACTTGAATTGGAAGATTAGCCCAAGGACGATGAGGCTCTGTTTTTTGTAGCCAGACCCATCTCATACGCAGTGCCCAGCTAAGGGATTTGAGATCTGAAATCCCCAAACCCCCTAGTTCTTTCGGAAGACAGACCTTAGGCCAAGAAACTATACAGTGCCCTCCTTTCGCATCTTTGCGGCCTCTCCAGAGAAACCCACGCCGAATTTTATCCACTGCTCTGATAGCCCAAGGTGGTAAATCAAATGCCATAATTAGATAAATGAGCATACCAGTGAGCACGTACTGAACTTGAATCATTCTTCCGGCCTTTGTCATCAGATCTGCTTTCCAGCCAGGAAGCTGATCTGCAATGCGGTCAATAATAGGCTGAACTTGTTCCTTGGTGAGCTTCTTTAAAGATAGAGGTAGTCCCAAATATTTGCATGGGAAGTCTGCGAGTGCACAGGGCAGCAGGTTTTGCACCGCTGCTAGCTCTGCATCACCACATCTAATGGGCAGCACGTTGCTTTTCTGTAAGTTTGTCTTGAGCCCAGTTGCTTCACCAAACAAATTGAGGATACCCAAAGTTACAGCAATGTCATCAGCCTCTGGACGGAGGAACATAACCACATCATCCGCATAAATAGATAGCCTATGCTGTAGATTGCGCCTGGACAGTGGCAGCAACAATCCTTCATTTTCGGCCTTCGAAATCATGTGCCCCAGAACATCCATAACCAAGATAAATAACATCGGGGAGAGGGGGTCACCTTGTCGCAGCCCTCGTCGATGAGAAATATGATTACCAGGGACCCCATTTAACAAGATCTGAGTTGATGAAGAGGATAGTAGTCCGCTGATTATATCCCGCCAAATCTGACCAAAACCGAGCTGCTGCAAGATCTCAAGTAAAAATGGCCAAGACACCGAATCAAATGCCTTCGAGATATCCAACTTGAGTAGAATTCGGGGCTGTTTCTGCTGATGAAGGTACCTCGCTGTCTGCTGTACTAACACGAAATTATCCTGTATAAAGCGCCCCTTGATGAAGGCGCTTTGGTTAGGCGAGACAATTTGCTGCAGCTTAGGGGCAAGCCGATTAGCCAGCATCTTTGTGATTAGTTTGGCAAAACTGTGGACCAAACTTATAGGCCTGAAATCCTTAGGTTGTTCCGCGCCCATCTTTTTTGGAAGAAGGGTGATATAGGCTGAGTTGAGAGTGCCCAAATTCGCCATCTTCCTACTCCAGACCGCTGAAACTGCCACCATAATGTCTTTCTTTATAATAGGCCAGCAAGACTTGTAAAAACGTCCCGTGAAACCATCCGGTCCGGGAGCCTTATCTGAAGGTAGGTGCTGGATCGTCCTCCACACCTCATCATCAGTGAAGGGGAGTTCAAGATCTGACATATCATGTGTATTGATTCCCAAATTAGCCAAGTCAATGGTGTGCTCCCTAACTGTACAGGTTCCCAACAGATCTTCATAGAAGTCATCAATAATTGCGACCTTGTCCTCATGGCTGGTGCAAATTCGGTCTCCTGCAATAAGCTTCCCAATAAAATTCTTCCTTTTTCGGTGTCTGGCATGCAGATGGAAGAGCCTTGTGTTGGCATCGCCATCTTTGAGCCAACTGATCCTTGAGCGTAAGCGAGCCATTGTGCGCTTGAGGGATGCAAGGGCCAGGCTATGCTTCTTCAGATTGTTCTTAAGCCATAGTTCTCCAGGGGAAAGCTGGCGGTTGTCTTGAGCAATCTCAAGTTGATGCAAAATTTCTCTTGCCAAGGCCAGCTGAAAGCTAACTTGACCCACGGCCTTGTCACTCCAACTCTGCAGCCCCTTGGAAACAGCTCTGAACTTCCTGTCCAGAGTTAAGAAAGGACATGGACCAGCAGGAATTGAAGTCCATGCTGAGGTGACAGCTTCCTGGAAGCCATCCAATTTAGTCCAGAAGGACTCAAAATGGAACCGGGGCCTTCCAGGTTTACTGTCATTGAGGCCAAGTATGAGAGGGCAATGATCAGAATCATCTGAAGCCATACTCTGAAGTAAACAATTTGGGAATTTCTCCTCCCAGTCAACTGAGCATAGCACTCTATCCAATCTCACCAAGGTAGGAGAGTTTTGCTGATTTGACCAAGTGAAATTTCGACCATGTAGGGGTATCTCTTTGAGAGCCAAGTCATTGATAAACCTCCTAAAACGACCCATCATTGCCCTGTTATAATTGGCATTATTCTTGTCTTCATCCTTGTAGATTAGATTAAAATCCCCAGCCACCATCCATGGACCTGGACAATCTGCACGAATATCTCGTAATTCCTGTAGGAACTGAATTTTGTCATCATTGCCTTGAGGCCCATAAACACAAGTCAACCACCACGACTGCCCATTTTCTGGGGAGAACTGAACTGTAACACTATGGTTATCAACCCGCCGAGCTGTAGAAACTCCAATATGCTGTCTCCAGGCGATCAAAATTCCTCCACTAGCACCAATGGAGGGGGCAAAAGTGAAGTCTGAGAAATCCGAGCCAAGAGTAGAGAGTATAATTCTGCGCGACAAATCTGTGATCTTGGTTTCCTGAATACAAACAATATCCGACCGAGTAGAATCCACAAAAGAACGTACAGAATCTTGCCTGGAGATAGAGTTTAATCCCCTTACATTCCAAATCAAAATTTTTGTAGGATCCATAAACACAGGTTCAAGAACGACCACCCAAGCAACAGACTGCTAGCCCAACATTTCAATGTCCTCCCCTTGGCCAAGGCCATCAGGCAAGGACCAATTAAACAAGGCAGCTAGCGCCTGGAGTTGTGAATCAGATAGGGGATGCATAAATAATTTTGCATAATCATCCAGAGCCTGTTGGTCAATACCTTCATTTTCGCCTATGACATCCAGAGATCGCATTGCCTTCTTCTTCGTTCTTCTACTTATGTCATTCAGAGGGAATTCCACATCAGCCCCGGCAAGCCGACGACTGCGACGCGGTGTAACCCCAGACTTGTGTCTTCGTTTGTTGATGGTTGGCATCGGAAGCAGGGCGTCTGTTCGCCGAGCAAGGCTATTGAAAAAAGCAGCTCGGGCCTCCGAAGGCAAGGACCTCCCTTCAGGGGGCGGAGTTGCCAACGGGACAACAACGCCCGGCACCGCAGCCCCTCCTGGGACAGCAGCCAGTGCCGCTCTAGGGGAGGAGACCGAGGATGGAGCCGATGCTGACGCTACCACATCCCCGGCCATCATGGAGCCAACTTCTTCCAGGCCTGGGAGCGGGGAGGTCCCGCGACGACGGCTGGAGTGTTGGTGCTGTCGTGAACGGAAACGGCGCCTGGAGTAGACTCGGAGCTGCTTCGTCGGAGACTTGGATTTGGGATTAGGCTCCCGTACCTGCCGTACCTGCCGTGTCGCGGGGGTTCGTGGAGAGGCCGGGAAGACCGTCGCCTCATCCGTGGGAAAACACAGGGGTGAGCGTGGTGAGGCCGGGCTTTCCGTTGCCTCAACACGGCCCAACACACCCTGTACATCCGAGACCACGTCTAGGCCCAACAATTCAGGCCCATCAGGAAGCGATTTACTCACGGCCTCAACCACGGAGGACGCAAGCACAGGGGAGGATGCCGGAGGGGCCTCCACCTCGTTTCTGATGGCAGGGGACGCGTCGCATTGATGAGAGTTACTTAGGGGCTCTTGCACGTCATGAACGGTCGCCTGCTCCCGCACGTCGTCAACGGCCACCTGCTCCTGCACGTCTTCAGCAGGCACCTGCTCCCGCACGTCATCCACGGGCTCCTGGGAAGTTCCGCCCATCTCCATGGGAAGGACCGAAACAGCAGCTACCACATCATTGCTTCCTCCCCTGTGAGGCATCCCCTGGACAGCCTTCATTCGTGAAACGCCATGACTGCAACCAGTGCCCCCCATCGGACCAGAAGGAGGCGGTGGCGAGGAAGTGTGGACGCGTCGCCGGCGCCTTGCAGAGTCATCATCATCATCATCCCCTCCATCGGACGGAGGAGGGATCGGGTGGAGACCCCCGGGGCGGAGAGCGTCAGAGTACCGCAATTCGATAGGGTACGCCAAAACTCTCTTAACCGGAGGGTCCTCGACGACAGCCGTTGGAGGCTCGACCACCCAGAGCTCCTTAGAGGATGGAAGCGCCGACGGGTCAGAACTCCAGGCCAAGCACCGGTAGCAAGACATGTCCACCAGCCCAAGTGTATCAGGATGCACCTGTTGAACCCAAGCATGTGGGCTCAAGAAACGATCCACCGTAGAGATATCCCAGACATGAGCAGGTATTCCACGAAGCTCGATGTCAATCAGGAACGGTAGAACACGACCCTCGGCACCAGACTGCCGACTCCATCGCTTGCAGTGGAGCTTGAAGCTGAGGCCAGGCGTACTGATCGGCTGCCGCAGACCAACCAGACGCTCAACCAAGGCCAAGTTAGGAAGGACCAGCAGGTAACTAGATGGAGAAGCCCGACGAAGCACAAGAGAGGTGGCCACCACATCAATTCCGGCCGCAAGCACCTCAGCCACCTCCATTGCCGTGGCCAGTGGTCCATCGCCAATCACAGACACCACCACCGCATATGCCAGGTCCTCCACAGCAGAAGCCACCTAATCAGACCAATCAATGATGCACGGAAGAGGCCTTGAAACATCCCGGGACGTCTCCGATGAGGACGTGTCCGGCAGCGGAGCAGCAACCATAAGAGAACCGGACTCCCGCCCTGGACGCCGCTGTGACCGCGGCGGACGCCGACGACGACGCGGCTGCCCAGCCGGCGCACCATGATCCTGTCCATGCACCTCCATAGGGCCAAGCGTCGTACCAGCGCCACCAGCAGCACCCGCCGGAGAATCGATGGCCGGAGAAACCCGTCGCCACACGGAGACAGCAGGAGCACGTCGTGGAGCGCCATCAGCTACACCCGCCGGAGGGGACCGTTGCGGGGGGGGAGCACTCGAAGCCTCGTTGGCCGGAGAAATCCGTCGCCACACAGAGCCACGGGCAGGAGCACGCCGTGGAGCGCCACCAGCTACACCCGCCGGAGGAGACCGTTGCGAGGGGGCAGCACTCGTAGCGCCGTTGGCCGGAGATACCCGTCGCCACACCAAGGCACGAGGAAGGTCGTTCCCACCGCCGAATGCCACAGGGCACACGTAGGATCGGTGGCCCTGAGATCGGCAGCGGAAACAACGGGTTTTCTGGCGGCAGAAGGCAGCAGTGTGCGAGGGCGAGAAGCAGTTGAAACATCTACCGACGAGGTCCGCCGGGACTGGACGGCATGGAGGATGAGCCGCGCGCCGCAGCCGCCGCCGAGCGCCGCGAGACAGCGCCTCCTTGCCACCCTTCCGGATCAGGACGCGCAGCCCCAGACAAGACGACGGCACCCCTACACCCGGGCTGGTCCTGCCGGAGGAGCGTGATCCTCGGAGCCCAGGAGGTCGCCGGAGGAGGAGCCGCGGCCACCGCAGGAGCCGCCGCGAGCGAAGCAGCTGCGTCCGCCGAGAGAGAAGCACCCGCATCCGCCGGGAGGGATTCACCTGCGTCCGTCACAGGCCCGCCTCCACCCACCGCCGAAGACGCCGCACACGACGCGCGCGAAGACAGCACGATGTCACGGAAGGATGGACGAGCGCCGCCCGAACTGGAGGAGTTCGGGGACTCGGCACACCAGCGCTCCCGCTTGGAACGCCCGCACGAAACGAACGGCGCTGCCTGGGAGGAAGCAGGGGAGGAGGGGGCCACCGTCTTGGAGGGGGAAGGAGGTGAGGACGCCGATTGGGTGGCCGACGGGTTCGGATTGAACTCCGGCGGGGGCCGGAGAGAGGAGGGGGCGAGACGGTGGGGGAGGGAGAGGAAGGTTCGGGAGTCATCGTGTTCCTCTAACTTTGAATTTCTTAATCATTCGTCGTTCTGCCTATCTACTTCTCCTTGCATTATTTGCTGTTCTTCCGATTCCTGCTTTCCGATTCCTCCTACCTTCACCCCCTGCTAACATTTGGTATCGGATTTCACCGGTTCTAGGCCTCTTCCGTGATCCGCACACACTCCATCGGTTGAATCGAGCAACTGAACTGATCTCGGGCAGTGAGCTGCTGCTAGGGATTGGATCGCTGTAATTCCAATCCCCGCTTGAATCGACTTGTGGCTGCGTCGATCTGGATCCAGCCTCTACACCTTTACCACACGATCACTTCACTCGGAGGCAGCATCGGCTTGGCGTCATGAATCCGGAGACGAAGATCATCCTTGACGTGCTCGACAAGCGCTTCAATGACCATGACGCGAAGTGGGATTCCCGGTTCACGGACCAGGAAGCTCGCCTGTCGAACCAGATCCAGGAGCTGGAGAAGAAGCAGGCTACGCGGGTGGAGAACATCGAGCGTGTCGCCAAGTCGCTGGAGGATTGGCGGCCTTCGATCGACGGGTTCATCACCGACATCCGCAACGACTTCGGCAAGACCAAGTTGGAGGTGTCGAAGATCTCGCGCAACTGGGATAGAGCGATCCTGGAGCAGCCCGCACTGGCGCCGGGCGTCTTCGCTTCTACTCCAGCCACCGCCGAGCAAGCCATCGCGGGCGCGTTCGCACCATCGTCAAGCGGCCCAGGCGTCGACAACACTCACCGTGATGGTGGATTTGGGGTCGTTCATACCCTGATTCACTCTCCGGTCTATGGTATGCCTCCACCACCCCCGCCTAACTCGCCCAAATCCGTGCTGACTCCATCGTTTGATTCTGGTGCTATACCTAAGGTTCCATTATCCCAATCCCACCCGCAACCTCCACCGATTTCAGTTCATCCACCACCCCAAACCCATCCACCACCAATTACAGTTCATCCACCACCCCAATTTCATCACCCACCAAGTAACCACCATTTTCCTCCACCAATTTCAACCCAGCGAACCCATACTCAACCACCTCCAGTCCACCAGCCCCCAAATTACCCACCCCAGCCACCACCAACAACCTACACACATCCACCACCCATCCATTCACAACACCATGAACATTATGGGCATACACACCATCCTAGGATTCCCAAGCTTGATTTTCCTAAATTTGATGGAACCCAACCCAAATATTGGCTTAGTCAATGTGTGGATTATTTTGAGCTATATGGTACTGAGAAGCATATGTGGGTTCGTGTGGCGAAGATGCACTTAACTGACGCTGCAAAATGCTGGTATCCTTCTGTGGCATCTAAACTGCAAACCGGATCATGGGCACTGTTCTACAGTTTGGTCCTTGAGCGGTTTGGTCAGGATCAGCATGAGTTACTACTGCGTCAGTATCATCAGATTCGTCAGGCACAGCATGTTCAGGAGTACATTGATAAGTTCAGTGAAATTGTTGATGAGTTATCGGCTTATGAGCCCAATGCTGATCCTCTGTCTCGCGTGATGCGCTTTGTTGATGGCCTGAAGGATTATATTCGCTCAGCTGTGTCTTTGCATCGGCCTAAAACTTTGGATACTGCTTATGTGCTAGCTAAATTACAGGAAGTGGGTGTTGCTCCAGCTCCAGCTAGGGAGTTCAGGCGTTGGGATCCTCTAGGTGGTCCTCGACAACAGCAGCAGAGAGCTCTACCTCTACCAGCGCCACCGCCAAAATTAGCACTGCCTGCTCCTCCTGGGATCAGACCTATGGCAGATGGTGGCCGTGGGCCGGGTACTGATGATCGCTGGTCAGCTCTCCGAGCTTCCAGGAAGGCACAGGGTCTGTGCATGCGCTGTGGTGGCAAGTGGTCTCGTGAGCACCAGTGTCCACCTACTGTGAGCTCTTGGACATTTTTCCACAGGAAGAACCAATTGAGGAGGTTGATGAAGAGTTTGCACCTGAAATAGCTCACGTCTTTTCCGCCCTGTCATCAGAGTCAATGTCAGGGCATATTCAGCCCAAAACCATGTGCTTCTGGGGTAAGCTTGGGACTCAAGACATCCGCATTTTGCTAGATTCAGGAAGTTCTTATACATTCATCAGTTCTGCTATTGCTGCTCATTTACCATCAGTTACAGCTCTGCCAGCCACAATGCAAGTTCAGGTAGCTAATGGTGCACTTCTCTCTTGTTCTACTTACATACCCGATGCTAAGTGGTCCATTCAAGGCTGTGATTTCTCTTCTGATCTCAAGATTCTACCTCTTACATCATATTATATGATAATGGGTCTTGACTGGCTGGAACAACATAGTCCTATGTCTATCCATTGGAAACAGAAGTGGATTCAACTGCCCTATCTGCATGGTTCTGTCAGATTGGTGGGTATTCTGCCAGAACTACCTGAGGGATCCTTCTTATATATGAGCTCTTCAGTTGATTCACCAGAAAAGGCTCGGGTTGACCGTCCAGCAGAGATCCAACAAATTGGTGCAGCAGTACTCTGAGTTATTTGATCCACCTACTCAGTTGCCACCTTCTAGAAACTATGATCATGCCATTCCATTGGTGCCAGGGGCAGCTTCAGTTTACTCCAGACCTTACAGATTTTCTCCTGTCATCAAAGATGAAGTGGAGAAACAGGTTAAAGAGATGTTGCATTCAGGCATTGTGCAGAAAAGCTCCAGCCCATTCTCTTCTCCTGTCTTGTTGGTAAAGAAGAAAGACAATTCATGGCGGTTTTGTGTTGATTACCGTCAGCTTAATGTTATAACTGTGAAGGGAAAATATCCAGTGCCTATCATAGATGAGCTGTTAGATGATCTCAATGGGGCCACCTGGTTCTCTAAGTTGGACCTTCGCTCGGGGTTTCACCGGATCCTACTTCAACCAGGAGAAGAATTCAAAACTGCTTTCCAAACACATTTTGGCCAATTTGAATTCAGAGTGATGCCTTTTGGCTTGACTGGTGCTCCAGGTACATTTCAAGATGCTATGAATAGTACATTGGAACCTTTCCTGAGGAAGTTTGTACTTGTATTCTTTGACGATATTCTGGTGTTTAGCAAATCCTATGAGGACCATATCAAGCACTTACAGATGGTATTTGAACAGCTGCAAGCTCATTCCTGGAAGATTAAGGCATCCCAAATGTGAGTTTGCTCAACAAAGTATCTCCTATTTGGGACATGTAATCTCTGGAGCAGGTGTCTCTACAGACCCTCAGAAAATTTCTGCTGTTGTCAATAGGCCCACTCCTGTGTCTGTCAGAGAATTGAGAGGTTTCCTGGGTTTGGCTGGGTACTACAGGAAATTTGTAAGGAATTTTGGTATTATGGCTAAGCCTTTGACAGAGCTACTACATAAGAACACTTTGTTCATTTGGACACCAAGCCACCAGTCTTCCTTTCAAGCTCTTAAAGATGCTCTCAGTTCTTCTCCTGTTTTGGCACTTCCAGATTTTACAAAACCATTCAGTATAGAGACTGATGCAAGTGCTACTGGAATTGGTGTTGTATTGGTTCAATCTGGACATCCATTGGCATTCCTCAGTAAAGCTTTGGGACCTAGGAACAGGGGTCTCAGCACTTATGAAAAAGAGTACTTGGCGATTATTATGGCGGTTCAGCAATGGCGCTCCTATTTACAAATGGCAGAATTCACCATTTTTACTGATCAACAGAGTTTAGCTCAGTTAACAGACCAAAGATTGCATACTCCTTGGCAGCAGAAGCTGTATGCCAAACTGGCTGGGTTATAGTTTCGTATTGTCTACAAGGCTGGCACAACTAATAAGGTGGCTGATGCTTTATCCAGGAAGACTATACATGATGCTGAATGTGCTGCTATTTCAGTGGTGACCCCTTCTTGGATCCAGGAAGTGGTGGCTGGTTATGCCAATGACCCCCATTCCATGTCTATGATTGCCAAATTGTCTATTGATCCTGAGGCTGTGCCTGGTTATTCTCTCAGGGATGGTGTGCTTCGTCATGGCTCTCAAATCTGGATAGGTGATAACAAAGGCCTCCAACTAAAGATTCTGAAAGCTATTCATTCTTCTGCCTTAGGAGGTCATTCTGGTTTTCCCAACACCTATACTCGACTGAAGCAATTGTTTGGTTGGCATGGTATGAGATCAGCAGTTCAAGCTTATGTCAGCTCCTGTCTTGTCTGTCAACAAGCTAAGCCTGATCGTTCCAAATTGCCTGGGTTGCTACAACCTCTGGTGGTTCCAGCTGGGGCATGGCAAACAGTGTCACTGGATTTTGTTGAAGGGCTACCTCGCTCTGGTAATGCAAATTGCATACTGGTGGTGATTGATTCATTCACTAAATATGCACACTTCTTGCCGATGCTACACCCTTTCACTGCTTCGGGTGTCGCCAAGATGTTTATGACTCAAATCTATCGTCTTCATGGTATGCCCACAGCCATTGTGTCTGACAGAGACCGGATTTTCACTAGCACTTTCTGGCAAACTCTGTTTACATTGGCTGGAGTGTCTTTGAATATGAGCTCCAGTTACCATCCACAATCGGACAGCCAAACTGAGCGTCTGAATCAATCCATGGAGACTTTCTTGCGGTGCTTTGTTAATGCATGCCCATCTCAGTGGTCTTCTTGGATGGCTCAAGCTGAATTCTGGTATAACACTTCTTCACACTCAGCTATTGGCACCTCTCCTTTTGAAGCTTTGTATGGCTACCCACCTCGACACTTCGGCATTTCGGCTATTGATCATGTACCTGTTCCTGAACTGTCTGCTTGGTTGTTGGATCGTTCGAACTCATTCGTCACCATCTTTCTCGGGCCAAGGAAAGAATGAAAAGGCAAGAATCGAACTGAGCGACAGTTCCAGGTGGGAGATATGGTGTTTGTGAAGCTTCAACCATACATCCAAACAACATTGGTGTCTCGGTCCAATCAGAAACTCTCCTACAAGTTTTATGGAAGTGATATCTCGCATTGGCACTGTGGCTTATAAGCTGAAGCTCCCAGAAACAACTTCGATCCACCCTGTGTTTCACGTGTCTCAACTGAAGGCGGCTGTTTTGCCAGGTACCACAGTTCTTTCCTCTCTGCCATCTGATTTAGAGCTGCCGCGAGTTCCTGTGGAAATCTTGGATACTGGAATGATGCCATCGCCTAATGGCTCGGTTGAGCACGTCCTGGTGCGTTGGTCTGGAATGTCACCTGAATCGGCTACCTGGGAGAATGTGGCTCACCTGCGGGAGGTCTATCCCCGGAGCGCACGCAGGGGACAAGCGGGTTCACAAGCCCGGGGAATGTTACACATGGGCCGACCACCTCGTCTGCGAAGGAAAGGCACAAGCAGGCCCACGGGCCGGAAGCCGCGTCCACAAGCCCAACGTGCGAACAGCTGGCAATGAGTGGGTGTAGCGGTGCCTGCGTGCACGAGATGGCGTCTGCCTGTAACGGACTATAAGTCCCAGAGAGAGAGGGGAGGAGAGGATGAAGAAAATTGTAACCAAACTTTGAATTTCTTAATCATTCATCGTTCTGCCTATCTACTTTTCCTTGCATTACTTGCTGTTCTTCCGATTCCTGCTTTCCGATTCCTCCTACCTTTGCCCCCTGCTAACATACTCTACTGCATGTTCTGTTGAGGCTTGTTGAGGCACGGCATGATCTATTTATAGAGAAACATTGAAACATGCTAGCTAGCCACGGCATGTTCTATCTATACAAAAAAAAACACATTCATGCAATACTCTACTGCATGTTCTGTTGAGGCACGGTGCACTCAAAAATACCGTGGTGATCTAGCTAGCTAGAAGGAAAAAAATCAAGCATCATGGATCCATTTGTCATGATAAATAAACAAACTCATAATACTTAGCCCTGCAATAAAAAATAACGTGGAAAAAATAACATGCACAAGAAGTTTATGGTGACCTTACCGAGCGTGGTTTTGAACATAATTGAAATCAACGGCACCAAATTCATCTAGTGGGAGGTTCAAATCAAACCCTGTCCATCAAAAAGAAACACAAAACAACCATCTATTATTAGCCACAGTACTAAAAATGGATCTTAACATGCATGTTGCTGCTGCGAACATCAAAAAACGAAACCACTTTGCTCATACCGTTGCAATGCTCCAACGGTGGATCGTTGAGATCAAAAAAATTGTTGCCGTCATCGTCTTCAGGCTCTGCAATTTGAAACTCAGCGTCACCGTCGCCATCGCCATCTTCAGGCTCCGTGATTTAAAACCGTAAGTACTAATACGAGAGTGGCTCACGAGACTAGAAACCAAAATCAATGCGTTGCTGTTGCATTACCGTTGCCGTCGTTGAGATCGAAGGGAAAGTTCCCGTCCTCATCTTCTAACCGAACGTTGAGATCATAGCCAGGGAAAAAATCATCCGTTGCACAAGCTAGAAAGCATGGAAAGGGGGAGAAAAAGCAAGGAAGCGTGATGTACTGGATGAAGAAGCAAGCAATTAGCAGCGTGGGCAGTCCAAGCGTTTTAATAAAGCAGCAGCAAGATCTAGCAGTCCAAGCGCCTAGACTCCGGAGAGATCGACCAAATTAGCGCCAAACTAGCCAAAGTAGGAAAAATGAGCCCGCAACAGCATTAAACAGCGAAAAAATGCCCAAAGGAGCGCAAACAGAGAAAATATGGGGTTCGAACCCTGCCCATATGGTTACAGACACGGCCGGCTAACCAGTTGGATTAGTAATGATTCATGCATGCATAGGAGTTATCTGTAACCCTATTTAATAAGGGCTAACATGAAAAAATACCACCTAATTAATGACACCTTGGTAACCACACTCATGTCCTAAACGACTTCTAATTAGGATACGGAGGGAGTATCATGTGGAATGTGAGGTCTATAGTTAGTTTTAGCATTAAGGGGAAAAAGAACATATAGCTATGAGGATCACGCAAGGAAGTGATCAAGAAAGCAGTAAGCTGCACTCATAATTCTTCAACAGACGCAAGTCTGCCTCCCAATAATGCCTGAGGCTAACTTGATTCAAATATTTCTACTGGAGTTAACTTTGCATTATCTGTAAATTGTAGAATTTAAGAACTACACCAGGGATATTGTACAGGACAAAAAGTTTGTAATGGATTTGCACTTAGTAGAAGGATTTGAGTGGCCTATTTGTTCTGCAAAATTCCGATCCAGCACTTGAAAAATTATGTATAACTTCTATAGTTTTGATTCAACTGAAGTATTATATATCAATTGTTAACCCAACTATCAGAGGTAGTAAAGATAGTAAGAGTCTGATGATTTAGGTACATAAATGACAACTACTTAGCACAGAAGCATAATAAAAATATGATAACCATGTAACAAATCTGGGCCTTGATAACATTGTTAATAGTCACTTCAAACTTTCAGATCATATCAAATTGGTTAAGTACCTATGACAAAGCAAGAATAACAATGATATTTGCTATATCTTTGGAAATTAGCAAGGGGTGTAATATTTGAACATATGGTGAGACGGATGAGCAAGGGTGATTGGTATTATGTTTGGTTTAACCCAGCAAAACGCTATTAATTTAAATAGTTCGCCATCAGAATATCAAAGTCCCAAATAGTTGTCGAAAAATAAACTGACATGTCCCAAATGCTCATCCCACTGCATAAACCCAGAACCACAACTTGCAAACATCACGAAACAGATTGAGATTGCCATGCACCTGAAGCATTATCTTCTGGCCCCTCAGTTGTAGAAGAGGCACCAATTACTGCAGAGACGTAAAAAATAACTGAGAACAAAAATCAGCAGGTTGATAATAATGAATTGCCTATAAACCTAAGTAGAAACAACATTATACGACAAATCTGCTACTAGAAGAGAAAAATGACAACTTTACAAACGTTTACTAATCCAAAAGCAACCACAGTGACATCAACAATGTTTCTTGAGCACGAATATTATCTACACATATACACTTGTTGCTAACTGAAATACAATTACCCGCCACAATCTATAAGACATTAATAACAAATCATTCTTGAGCCTCATATTATCTTCATATATGCAGGCTTGTTGCTAAACTCACATACTATTACTTGCAGGCTAGAAGACATCAATAGCAAAACATTTTGGAGCCCTGATATTAACTTCATGTATGTAGGCTTGTCGCTAATTGACGTAATATTACTTGCAAGCTAGAAGACATTAATAAAGGATGTAAAGTTAATAGAGCATGCTTAGCTACATATAACATACCTGGAATGCAGAAGCTTGTATAAGGAAAGACCACCTCATGATAAACAGGAATAGGTTCAGCGTCAAACTCTGACACCTTCCTAGCCCTCCCTGAATTGAGTTGGACCATATAGATATCACCAGGACCATGGTGGTTACGCCCATGCACCCGTGTGGCCACAAAGATGACATCAGTGCCCTCTGCAAATCCGACCAAAAATCCACTCTGAAGCCTGGAATGGGGAACAGATGCCCACCGTGGAGATGGTAGGGCACCGTTAGGTAGCAGTTCCTCAAGATCTATGGCCCTGCCCCTTGTCCATTGTGCAACTTCGTCACTGTTGGAAGCTGCTTCCCTTGACCATAGTTGTAGACGGAGACTTGATTCGTCCTCCTCGAGGTTCATGCATCCCAGCGCACCGTTCCCCATGGGCATGAAGAAAAAGGTTGAAATTTGGCACAGCGACCGTGGAGGCCCTTTGACGATCGATAAGCGCTGTGCAGCAAGCTGGTACTCCACATAGCCCAAGTTGTAGTAGAAGTAGAGAGTGTCTCCCACAAGGGTGTTGCGGCATAGCACCATGCCGCACACACGACGGCGAGGGTGCTGGGGCTGGGGTTGAGGCTCCTGAACAGAGATCGCCTCACTCCAATTGTCTGTCGCCGAGGAGTACACACGAGCATGCAATTGTCCGCCGTGACTCCAGATGAATGCCACGCGGAAGGGGCCACCGTGGCATGTGCTGTGGTCGCAGCCTTCCACAGAGGCGGAGCAGAGCACCGCGGCGTTGAAGTTGCTGCCGGATACCTCCGTGAGTGGGGGCGAGAGCCGGGGCAGGCAGCGCTGCTCGTTCGTCAGCGGGTCCCAGACGACGAGGTCATAGTTCAGGTTGGCGCCGACGAGTGGGCTCGGCGCGCGGAGGAGGACGCGGCCGTGGCGGCAATCGAGAACGAACAGCCCCGGGAGGTCCCGGGCGGCGGGGCGGCGGGAGGCGGGGTGGATGGGGACGAAGCGGGAGGTGTACGTCTCGTAACCCTCCACGGTACGCAGGAACCCCAAAACTGATGGCGTCCGGTGGAACTCCCGGTGGCGGCGGCGGAAGGCGGGGTCGGCGAGGATACGACGCCAGCGCTTGCAGGCGAGGGAGGCGCGGAGGAGGCACACCGGGTCGTCCGGCGGGAGGCGGAGGAATGCCTCGCCGAGAAGGTGGTCCGACAGCTCCGGCGGCGGCGGCGGTGGAGGCATGGTTGGGGTCGCTCGGTGGATCGAAGGGAGTGAGGCGAGGGTTTCAGAGTGAGTGGGGGATCTGGGGAATCGGAGGTGAGGAAGACAAACGAGCACGAGCGCGACTGTGAAGTGGGCGCTAGCTACTGTTGGTCTGCTGTTACATGGTTTGATTCGACCATGTAGGCGGCACCTGAACCTGACCACCGTTGATCCTCGGCACGTTTCGACAACTATTGGACTCCATGCCTTTGAAGAGTTATATAGGAGTTTAATCAAATTGTTAAAGAAAGATTGCTCATGTAATGTCTCAAACTATAATCTCAATTCATATGCTAGTCTCCAATCAAGATAAGAAAAAACATGGCAGCATGCTGAACATATTCAGGTCTAGAAACGATTAGAGTTCACGGTACTGTTAGCATTTTCTTGTTGTTTTGCAAACAAAATAACCCCACTACACTTAATGAATAGCCTCGATCAGTCTGAAAATAGGCTCACATCTAACACTTTCAGAGTCGACCAATCTCAGATTTGACTAGATTTATATAAAAGAGATTTAGCATTTATATCTCTAAATGGGTTTACTATGAAAATATATGATGCGATTATTCTAACAATGTCTATTTGGTATCATAAACAATAGTATTTTTACATATTTATTTAGTTAAATTTAAGGTTAGTTGACTCCTCGAAGTGTAGTCAAAGCATTTTGTCATGAATAAATCTAATATTACATATATCCAACTACACAACCAAACATTTCTTCTTATTTATCCGGCGAGGCTGGGAAGGAAACCAGCGTGGCTACGTCGGCAAAAAAATTTACAACGTTGATTTGCCGATCTGCGCTCCAAATTTACCCCCACGATGATTTACTGTAGCCTTGTCCGTGTCCTGATCTGATTAGTTGGAGGACAAATATCTTCCTCCAGTCACTCACTCGGTTTCTCTCTTTCCCTCCCCTCCCCTCCAGATGCGGCGACGAGCGCGAGGCGGTGCCGTCTCCCGCGGACGGCGCGCCGGCGCGGACGGGCCCGGTGGCCCCCTGCCGCCCCCACCCCACCGCCCGCACGGCCGCGCGCGGCATCATGTGGCCGGCGCGAGTGGCGTGGCCGACCACCGCCGGTGGCCGCTCCACCCTCCGGTGCTGTCGTGCCTCTGCTTCCCTCCATCCGTCTCACAGGTTTGCTTCCCCTCTCTTCCCTTCTCTCCTTACTCTGGATAGGCGATTTGGAGGGGGTGAATCTTCGTTAGTTGAGGAAATTCGGTAAGGCAATATTGATTTTACCCAGATCTATTGTTCTCCCCTTTTCTCCACCTAGCTTGCCTGATCTCAGCGACCGGGTCCTGGGTTCATCGTCTCCTGCCGTTCTCTTAGTTCTTATACACGTGCAGATCATGTGCAGACTCATATCCTTCGTTGTACTGTACTGAGGTTTGGGATTGTGCAATGATGAACTTTTTGTAGACTAAGACAATAGAGTTGTGCAATGATAATTATATAGTTATTTATTGTTCCGTGAATTTTCCTATTTCCATTGCCTTTGTGATGACAGTGTCATTATATTAGTTGCTACGTTTTGTCCATTTGTTAATGAGCATATTTATTGGATGTTCTATTACTGAACACCTCATTGCCAATGATGTATTTGCAGCTGTCCTTGATAGCAAGGTGATTTATTTCTTGGTGAACTGATTTGTAAACTAAAGCTATGGATTGCCTTCCTTCTTTGATTCCTACTCTATAGTGTTTACAATGGGTATGGTTTTCCTATCTGAAATAAGATTTTGCTTCTAGCTAATGTGATCTCTGCCACTGAAATCTGGAAATAGGTCTTTGCAACCTTGTATAAAGTTTTGCCATATGGATATTCATTTTCTTTTACCCTTGCAACAAACTGAAACCATGTTTCTCCACCTAGAGGCATACCATCCCAAGGTTCTAATTTCTATAACCTAAATTAGGTTGTTAGTTCTGTACAAGAACAACCTGAACTGGATGTGAGGTCTGGTTGAGTTATTGATTTTTTCAATAAAATGTCAGCATGCAAGATATGAACTTGGTTTGATCCTGTAAAATTTTGATTTGTTGGTTTCTCATGGTCGGCAGTGGATCAAGGTTCCAAATTACTCCCTCCATACCAATTTTGAAGCCGACGGTCATTTCGTTTCCATCTCATGTTGTCCCAAGATCACCACCTGTTCCTTGCCATGTAACTGATTCATGACTTGGCAAGCAAAAAATTTCCAGTTTCTTCCCTTGACTTGGATAGCTACTGAGGAACATGCAACTACCCAGTGTGATTATTGATGATCCACAATTTTGTTGGTAAGGAAGACTGCTTTCCTTATAGTGATTTTTTTATTGGTCACCCTTTATGCATTATTGAAAATCAATGATTCTTGCAGGTCTATAGGAAAAGGAGCTTGTGATATCCAACCAAGTAGAGCTACCTTATCAGATCCTCGCTCATGCCGCTGCCCCATGGCCCCTATGACTATCTAATTGGTAATAAGATATGAAACTTGGTTGGTTGATTTGGTACACCTATGTACTGGTTTCACCAAAATGTATTCTATTTATTTTCCAGCTGCATCTGCACTTGATTTGGGGGTAAATCACTAAATGCCCTGGTAAGTCTGCCATAGTGCCATCTACCTCTTCGTTTCCTTCACAATTATTTTAGTGTTCACGACTCATGCGAGTTGTCATCTACCTCTTTCAATTTAGTGACCATCTGCTGCAGTTTCGAGCAAGATTAGTGCTTCGATACTGTACATGTTTTCTCCGATTAGTGATGTTACATGGTTTTGGTTAACTTATTCTTCTCTCTGTACATGGGCATCCTTTTGACCTCAGCACGGCATCTCAGGCGACTTGCTACTGGTTGCAGGCTTCCAGGCTTTAGGGTCTGCCGAATGACAAAGTGGACGATCGGGCTACCAGTGCTGGCACCCTAGCAGTAAGGTAGTTTGGACTATGTGCATTTTTCCAGCATGCTCATGCTGTAACTCATAAGAAAGGATGATGCATTCTTTTTCTGTTTTTTCTATCCTAATTATTTTGTGAAAATTTTTTATGTGCAGGGATGGGCACTGCTCATCCCTCTCAAATGCTCTGCTTGTGCAAGGACAAGTGAAACTAGCTGTGATTTGTTTCTTTTTTACTGGAGCTAATGCTAGGACTCCTAATTTGTGATTTTTCTATTATGTAGTTTCTTTATTCCAGCGTTCTAACGAAGCTTAGCTGATTCACATACAATGTGCTCCTATTTTATAAGAATAGTACCAATGGACCAACCAACAATTATTATGAATGAATTGGGTTGTATTGCTTCTACAACGATTACCAAGCTATTTTAATACTTTTCATTGTATTGACACCTATAGCTACCATCAGCTTGATATTTCTTCCATTGATAGCTAGATTGTCCAATAGATTTCTAAAAAGATTCCTGCGTTGTCCACTTTTTGTTAGTTTAAAACTTTAAATCAAAAGTTTGCCTTTCTGTTGCAAGATATATAATAGGATCTCTATGTTATGTTGCAGCATACTGGTAGTTTATTATGCTCAGATCAAATTTGATGTTGCCTCTCCAATACCATATGCACGGTATGAGATCTCATGCGTCACTATCCTGTTCAAATCAGGTCTTTATTCTTGTTGAGGTTAGATATTCTTTTCATTCAGAACAGGTTTTCCTTCTGGTTTCCTCTTCTAAAAGTGCATCAGCTTTCACCCAGTAGTCTTGTTACCTACTATTATTGTTCTTTCCTATACACAGATTGTGTTTAGCATCGTAGAATGATTGAGTGCCTTGGCATTTTCTTGTTGCTATATCTTAGAGGTATGAGCAGCAGAGATTTAATTGGGAGTTCATAATTGTAGGTGATTGTCAACATCGCTTAAATGACAACTAATATCGGTTGTGTTGGCTTCTTGTTTACTAATTTTATTTCCATGATTTAGGTATGTATTGCTTTTCCATGTCTCTCGACATTACTCAGTTCCAAATTAGATATTCTTAACAAAACAAAAATATTCAGTTAACACTACCCTAAGGAGATATTTATTTGTTTTTTATGGACTCAAAATTCATCTGTAAGTGACACACTTATTTTTTATAAGCCCTATGACTAACTCCTAATGGCTAAAGTTTTAGTATCAATCTTGGATGGTTGTTTATGTGCTGTCAAGTTTTATATAAGCCTTATGAATAATTACTGATGGCTAAAGTTTTAGCATCAATCTTGGATGTTTGTTTATGTGTGGCATTGTTGCATTGTGGTTACATAGTAGGTTAGTCAATATGTGATTCTGTCTGAATTCTTTGATCCGAAAATTAGAAAACCGAAGTCCAAACCTTATTATTTGCTTCTGGTATCGAAAATGTTCAATAGAAAGAGCGAGAAAGGACCACTTCGAAGGCTTTATACCTTATACCGGAGGTTTGGCCTTTCATCTTGTTCATAGCAATTTGCTATGACTATTGTTTTGCCACAATTCAGCTTGCATGGAGGGGGTGTATACAGAAGGTTTAGGGTTACCATTCCCTGTTTGTTTGGATCTCCAATTATTAAGATGTCCCATTGAGCTTCATGAAAGGTTGTGAAAGATGTTTGCACACCTGGTGTTAACTACATGCTCGTGCCTCTAATTTATCCCAATTTGCTAATGGGATAATTTTTGATATATGGTTAATCTGCATACCTCTTCTTTACAAGTGAATTTACTGTCAGTCAATTTTTATCATCATCTGCATAACTTTTTTCCCCTATACTTTACCTTATTCTGGCTCTCATTCCAAGTACTTTTTCTCTATGCAGGCTATGCCCAATAGCGAAACATGATTTAGCGCTGACAGTGGAAATTTTATGAACTACTAAATGTAAGTGCTCCTCAAGACCACCTAAATGTCAACTAATGATTATCTAATCCACTGATTGCATTTGTTTTTGAGAATTTTATTGCCACCAATCCAAGTGTGTTTTTCACATTTATTGTAACCATCTGTACTGAGGGGGGAAATGCCAATCCATGTGTCACTTACGAATTAGCGAATTTATGCCTAAGTCTACAGTAGTCTCCAGTTCAATTTCTGATTTACAGATTATTTGTGCCAATATGTTTCATAGCGTAATGTCTGCTCTTGGCTCCAAGTACAGAGTACAGATGCAGGCATATCGATTATTATTCAAGATTTTCTTCATCGTCATCCAATTCAATTAGCGGACTTTGATTAAATTAGTATCTGCCCATTTTTTCTGATGCAGAGGATCAAAGGTAGACGATCCATGTGTAGCAGCTGCTGCCACGGAGTGCTAGGTGGGACCTTTTCTTTTCTAGGTGGGACTTTTCACTTTTATTTGCTTGATCTGCTTAATAGCATATATTTTGACTCAAATGTAGGCAAAACATGTTCTGATGAATATATATTACTTATTAGGTTAGAGGATGAATGTATCTCCGTCAAATTAGTTGCATGTATCTCAGTGAAATTAGTTCTCTTGAATTGTTATTGGAAAGATCATTGCTTGCATGTGATGTGCCTAACTATATGTCCTCTCAGCAGGATAACAAAATTCTATCTTATCATAGTGCCCAAATATAATACAGAAAGGGTTTATCAGGCAGCATCTCTTCTCCCGGTACGCGCAAGGCCTCCCGCGATAGCAGATCCACAATCCCCCAGGTGTGTTGCTTCCTCCATAGAAATCACCCTCCATTGTCTGCCCATCTCTCCATGCTCTGTTTGATCCATAATTATGTAAGTCAAGACTCGCAAAAAGGTCAAGTTCCCAATTTGCTGCAACCATGTTAATCAACAAGCCTTTGTTCAAAAGATGACACAATTGTGTAATGAGACAACTGGCAAATTAAAAAAAATATGTTAACACCTGCGGACTAATCTCAAATTTTGTTCAATTTATGTCTCTTTGGATCCCTTCCAAATTTGTAATGCTCCTTTCAGTTCTTATCTTTCTAATATTAGTCATTTCTTTACCTTTGTACCTGCTGCAGTCGATTCCTCATAATTATACAGGTCAAGCCTTGCAAAAAAGGTCAACTTCCCAATTTGCTGCAACCGGGTCAACCAAGAGGCTTGCAAAGTTAACTTCAGAAGCAGCAGCTATTGCTCAGTTTTCCCGGTTCATTGAAATGAGAGGGTTATTGGAGATCCAAAGCCTCACTGGTCAGCACTAAATTTCAAAACCAGCACAGGTATTTATCTTCTATTACTTCTGTCAGTGTGTAGCTAATATTTATGAAATAAATTGCCTGATAGTGATCACGTCCTTTGTAAGCTACTGCAATTTAGCTTTTTTAAAAATTAATTGCAGCTGCCTGGTGGGTTTCTTTTGGAGGACAGTATTTTACAGAGGATTGCAATACACATTGTGTTGCAATGCACATCATCAACTGGGTGTGAAAGAAACTGGAACACATTTGCTGTAGTGCATACAAAAATTAGAAATTGTTTTTTCCCGGTTATGACAGCCTGCACAAATTGGAGTACATGTTCCAAAATGTCTAAGAAAAAGATCCTGAACCATGTTAGTAGTTGTGCAATTTTACGAGTGAGTGTACACCGATTCTGTACTGAAGCCAGTGCAGATGTAACAAGTGGTCCAGGTGACTAAAATCAACTCACATGTGGCATAAAAATAAAAATGCATACGTGTGGTGCTACTTAATTTTGTAAAGCTACGTATACTGCAGTTATGCTCTTCAGTTATTTATGTTTGGCATTGTAGTTGTTAATCTTAGGAAACCAACCTATCTACGGCCAAGATCAATTAACAATAGCAAACCGATTGTTAAGAGCATCTAAGGCCCATAAAAGGTTAGATGATTTCATATACTTCCTCATATCAGCATTGGTTTGCTGATTTCATTTCATTATTACAGCTTCAAAATTCTCTATGCCAGTATTTTTGAAGATGTACGCTCAAAGGAAAAGATCTGGATGGTGCATGGCACACTTCAGTGGATGTGCTCGGCAACAGGGAGGATAAAAAGGTAATCCAGCAATGGTCTCTGTGCAGTTCCTATTTAAACATAGTCACAATTTGAGCTTCATTAGAGTGTGCATTTTGATTCAGCCTATTGAAAAGCTTAGGGTTGACAATGTCTCTACCAAATGAAACCTTTTGGATATTCACTTGGTTGTCATCAAGCATTGGTTTCATTTTTTTCAAGGTTGTTATTTAAAAGAATCTGTCATTTCGTCCATGCATGGTCAGTGAACCGCGTGTATCAAAATTTTGTCATCCTATTGCCGTTCACTTTCCATGCATGTTCTTATTCTTTGCTAATCGACATTGATCCTATGTCTTACTTTTTTTTTTTTTGTCTTTGGCAGTCCCATACCAGATATTTTACTTAGAATATATTACATATGGCTAAGAAGATGTTTTGCTTAGATATATTACAGATTGGCTCAGCACTGCCATCAGTTGAAGAATATTTTTTTGTTTGAACAACCACTTTGTATTTTTATAATGAACAGATTGCACAGTATTATTTAAAACCCCAAAGTGTGTTTGGGAACTGTAATATATCTTCTGTATTTCACTGTTTTGTGAAGACACTTATATATATTATGTTATTATAGCTCCCTAGCCTGTGCAACTGGGCGGGTTTCCTGCTAGTATTTTCCGATGTTTATCATTAGGCTAAAAACATTTACATGTTACCTTACATTAGCAGGTGGGTATGATAAATATTGCTTCTTGATAACAATAACTTCATGGAAGTGCTTAAAGCTCAGGCACAAAAAATGAAGGCCTCTGCTAGCATCATGTTTGACTATGCCTATGTTAAAAGATTTTCAACATACTGCCTTGAAACATTGTATCAATATCATTTATCATTCTGTAATAAATGTGTGCTTTACTAATCGAATTCTACTCTTTACCATCCCCGATATGTGTTGATAATTGTATCACTTGTAACAACTCCAGTTTTGGCTTAGCTAAAATATTGCATCTCATAAGCATGGTCATCTCATAAGCATCATTATTGCATTTTGGTGGTAGCTTTTATTTGAGTGCTTGTATAAAAATGCAAATATGGTTTTCAAATTTGTTTCTAGAAGTCATATTTGTGGTGCTTTTCTCAAAATGGAGCTTTAACAAAGTTTGTAGAGAAAATTATTTGGAGAAACTTTTGTTTTGACCCCAATTCATGAAAATGACTTTTAGGGCTTCAAAAATGGCAAAAACAGTTTCAAAAATTAATTTTAGATGTATTTTATGAGACTCAAAATTTCATTTTCAAATCTAGGCCGATTTTTGCAAAAACTTTCTACATGAAAGTTATTCATCTTTTGATTTTAAGAAACTTTTATTTTTGGACCAAATTCAAACTCGCAGTAATTTTCAAATTATGGGCAGTCAAACAGGTTCAGTCATTTTTGACCGGGGTGGGACCCACCCGGGCCCACTCGTCATCATCCCCTTCCTTCCCCTTCTCTGCCGCGCGCGCAGAGCGCGGCTGCCGCGCTGCGCCGCTGCTGCCGCTCCGCCTCGCGCTGCGCCCCGCTCGTCTGCCGCGTTCGTCGCCCGCGCAACCGGCCTTGTCCCCCCCGTGCCTCCATCGCTGCCCCGCTGCCGCCCTGCCAGCCGCCGTGCCGCTCGCTGCCGCCGTCCTGACGCCGCCCGATCCGGCACGCCGCGCCGCGCCAAACGCCACCGCCACGAGCTCCCAGACAAAACAACGGCCACGCGCGCCGCACTCAAGCACGCCGCAGCGAGTCTCGCTGCCCCGCTTCGCCGCTGCGACGCTGAGCCGCGCATCGCGCCGGCGCCATGGCCGCCATGGGCGTCGCGCCAAGCCGCCCCTCGCCCGTGACTCCTCCCCGGTCCAAATTGGACGCGCCCGCGCCCTTAAAAGCTTCGCCTCACCCCCCAGCGCATTTCGCCCCCTCCAATTCCCTCTTCCTCTCCCCGCAAGCTCCCGCAGGCCGCCATGGCGCCGCGCGGCCGCGCCGGCTAGCCGCCACCCCGCTCCGCCATTTTCACTCCTGAGTGTGTCACCGAGTCCGCCTCGCCTTCCTTCACCCTCACCGCGTGACCGTGCTTCGATTTGACCCAAGGTAGAGGCCAATCGGCCGTTTCTTCCCCGGCAACGGGAGCCGAGCTCCGGCGAGCCGCCTTCGGCGTCGTCGCCCGCTCGCGCCCGCCGTCATCTCCTCCCCCAAACACGCGCGCTAGCTCCGCCATGGCTTCGCGAAGCCCGTAGGCATAGCCAAGCGCCGCGCGGTGCCTCGCTCCGGCGTCTCGCCGCCGAGCCGCGCCGCCACCTCACCGCCGTTCGCTCCGCCCGGTGCTCTAGTGCGCGATAGCCTCCATCTTCACCACGCCGGTGTCCGCGCCGCCGCCTCGAGCACGACGGTGCCACCCGCGCAGCCGGAGGTGCCGCCGTCGGCGAGTTCTCGCCGGCCGACGGCGGTGCCCTGCCCTCCGGTGGCCGACAGGTGGGCCCGTTGACCGGGACCCACCAGTCAGTGCCACTGGCGCGGGTGCGCCTTGGGTACACCGCGTCGGGTACGCGTAGCACCGCGGGCCCGCGCGTCAGCCGCAGTGGGGAAAGCGCTGGGTGCGCGTAGCGTTTTAGGTGTTTTCCGGTTTTTGAAAATGAATTCCAGAAATTGATTTAAATCTTCCAAAAATCATATCTCCCTCATTTTAAGTCCATTTTGGGTGATTCAAGTGTCAATATTTTTCTTATGATGAGCTTTATGCATGTAGGGTATTGGTGTATTTTTATAAAATACTTTTCTGTACTGTATTATTTAATGTCTTAAATTGCTTATATCTGTTAAATGCATAAGTAAATGTAGGTTTATCGAAAAAATGTGGTTCTTGTTTTGTTGCTCTAGTTAGGAGATGCTTTATCTATGAAAAATATTATTTATATATGTCATGTGTAGAAAATGCCCTGTTTATTTATTATGCTTGCTTTGCTTAGAGTTTAGGAAATTCATAATTAATTATTTATGCAAGGTTTAGGCTTGATAATTTTTCTAGGGTGTTTTTATGCCTATGAGTAGCTGTTAATCACATGAGATCTGTTGTTTGACACTTTTCATAATGCAAAGTATTTTTAGGTCTTGGTTTGCTGCTGTCTTGTCTTTTTTGTATAGAATAAATGGTTCACTGTTTTGACCTGCAAATTTTATGGTAGGCTTGTTCTTACCTAGCTTAGCTACTGTAATTTTTGTAGATTTTTCTGAGCAGTATAGCTATAGGTTGCTGTTATGCCCTGTTATAATCATGATCGGTTAATCGTCGAAGTCTAGGTTAACTAGTGTCCTTGCTATGTTTAATTAGGGTTATAAAAGGTGTAACATGTTAGGATGATGTTGACTACCTTGTAACTTCATGATTGGTTCATCATTATCATCATCATACGCTTTAATTTCGTATTGCATTCCCGACACTCATACGCACGATGCATCATACGCAATTGCCTAAGGAGTGACGCCTTGAGTTCCCGAGGAGCCGGAAGGAGAGGAGCGACGGGGAGCCGTCTTTGCAGGAGGCGGCACGGGACGAGGACCAGGACGACGACTTGCACGAGTGCCCTAACCATCACCCTAGCTCCTTTGAGAAAGGCAAGCCCCGGGAGCATTACTCCTACAAGTTTTCAAAATGTTTTACTTGAGTCATTTATTTATTGTGATGCATTAAGTTAATAGGCGTTGACTTGGAACCGTTCTTTTGCACTATGAGTACCTTGATCCACCCGAATACCTTTACCCTTTTTAAGTTCGGGATCGTTCATATGCTTAGCACGCTTAATTAGATCGGTAGAAGACGGGTGATTGACCCTCATCCGCGAGGTAGGTGGTTACTACCCTATGGTTGATACTATGGAGGTTGGTTTAGAGAACATAACCATGTGGCCTTGTTAAATCACGACTAGTCGGAGTTTGTGGTGTGTTAGACCACGGAAACTCCGGCAATGTCACTTAAGGAAATATGGCTTTGTACGTCCTCGGATCATGTTGAACAATGCCTCACGTAGGCTGGAAGGATGCGATCATCCGACCGCGAAGCCTTGAGGATGTTTGGGCCGGATTTTCAGCGAGTTGAGTGTATTGCCCACAGGCGCGGTATTAAAGCCGGTGGCGGTCGCGCCGGAGAGACTGGTAGCCGGGCATGCCCCCGTGTAATCGTATTTGCTTGAAACCCGCGTCTCCTCCCGAATAGACCAAGGTGACCGTCACTCGCTGCGGCGGCGAGTGTGGTTTGTGTGAGGAATACCCCGCCGGCCTGGGTTTGCAATCGATTATAATCGCCATCGTTCCTGGACAAAGTGAACACTTGACCGAGCAAATGCACCGTCGCAAATCATTGTGGAAAATAGGATGGTTATGGTTCTATGTTGTTGATGCTGGTATGCTCAACCTGAAGGATAGGATAGCATTGTTTGCTCATACCCTGGAGTTGGAGTAGTACAGGTGCTAATCTAGTAATGTCAGGATCCAACCTAAAAGACGATAAGCTAGAGAGTCCTTTATCACTAAATGATTACTTAATAAGCTCATCTTTTATCGCAAGTTTAAATGAGTCAGCTACCCCACTTATAAAGCCTTGCATACTCCTTGGTGTCACTTTATTTTCATTTATGACGGGTAAGTCTAGCTGAGTACCTTCTTGTACTCAGGGTTTTATTCCCTTGTTGTTGCGTATGGTGAGATGTTCTATGGCTATTGCCCAACTTGCTTCTACCCCCGCGTATGGGGATGAGTAGATCGTGGGCACGATCAATCTATCTATCGTACCTCTATGCTGTTGTGGGATGTGATATTGGACCAGGCACTATGTTTCAACTAAGTGTGCGTTTGTGAACCAAACTTTATTTGCTTCCGCAATTTGGATTTGAACTCGGTATTGTAATATTTATTTCGTACTCCAATGTAATTGACTATTTGTGAACTTATGTATTACTATGAACTGTTGTATGTTGAACTCAATTCGGTCTGGGCTGTATTGTGGAAAGTTTGAAATCCTTCGAGATTTCACGGACTACCGGGTTGAGATAGCCACAGTGTGCTAATTAAGTTACTTCGGTGACTCATTAGTACATTGTGTTTATATTAATTGGTCGGTTCTGTTCCAGCTGGCATCGGAGCAGGTTCAACGTATTACTGTTCATAAGTATACTTAAAACAAAATGATTTTGTTTTACAAACACTAATTACGAACTTATAGCCACTTAATCTCATATATAGGTTTTTCAAAAGTGTGTGGTTTTCAAAACTTATATATGTGCCCTGGACTTGATCATATCCTTTATGCCCAATTAAGGACTTTAGGTGGCTTATATAAGTACTAACTTGGGGATTATTGCATCATATTTTTATTTGTCGCTCATACACGACGGTTTTGTATGAGGGCCATTCAATTGAATGGTCGTGTATGGATCGGTTTTGCCTCTACGCCAAGGTAAGTGTGAGTTGTGAGAGCATGATCGGACACAATGCCGATCTAGGGGAGTGCTTATTGGTCTTGGATTATATACATGTTCACACATGTTTATAAGAAGGTACCCCATGTGAGGGTGTCGTCTTCGATGACTTATTGGGTAGTATGCACTTGGGAATGGGTGCAAGTAATCGGAGATTTCACCTTGTTCGGAAGGTGTCCGGATTTTTACGTCGCTTGCATTCATTGGGATTTGGGCTGAAATGAATCTTACGCGGTACACTAACTTCGTAAAACGGGTAGCCCGACTAGTTCTCGATATATGAGAGCACGTTTTGTATGCCACCGCCTAGCCGTATTAGATAATAATTTTAGGCAGTGAGGACGTATGGAACGTGCATGCATCATGAATTACATTTATGCTCATGTCATTCATTACATTCTCCTCTTCCCTTATAATTAAATTGTCTCAATTCCGTATCTCCATGCTTTAATTATTAAAATTGTTGCTCATTGAAAATAAAACTCCTTTTCAGATGGCTCGGACCAAGCAGACCGCTCGCAAGAGTTCGCGTCCACCCCGCCACCGCAAGCTTGCTTCCCGTGGGAGTGCTTCTCTTGTGGTGCGTCGGGTGCCGTCCCACCGGCTCGGGGAGGCGGCACTTTTCGGAGAAGAGTGGCTTGCCCACTCTCCTCTCGGAGGCTTCGCACGGTCTTTGGTTACCCTCACGGGCCGAGCCACGGTACTCTTGGGGCGGTGACCGGAGGAACTATGGCTTTGTTTCTGTGGTGGTTGTGGTGCCATCCTTGGGCCGTAGTGAGATATGGACTGAGAGGACGGCCAAGGGTGAGGGCATCACTGTCTTCGATGGTGCTCAGGATGCTGCTTTCCTGATACTTGAGAAGATGGTGACGGAGCTGCCTAATGAGGTTCAGAGGCTCATTCCTAGTGTTTTTCCTTTGGCTAGCCCCCGCATTGACACGTGGAGGCAGGCTCCCGGAATGGCACTAGTGGCTGGACCTCAGGAGGTAGACTGTGGCAGTGCTATTGCGCAGAGTGTTGTGTTCGCCTTGATGAAGGCGTATGCAGCACAAGAGGACCTTGCTCTCTTTAGGCACGACAAGCCGGAGCGTGTCGAGAGAGAGAAGGAGGAGCTACGGGAGATGTACGAGAAGAAGCTCGGGAGCTCGGAGAGGAGATGGCACGATGACGAGCGGAGGGACCGAGGCTGTTCAGAGAGAGAAGTTGGCCATGCAGCAGGTCCAGGAGCTTCAGGCTAGAGTTGGCAGACGTGACGCCACTATCAAGAAGTATGGAGACACTCTGGCCCGTACAGTTGGAGAGCGGGATGCAGCCCGGACTGAGGCACGTGGTTTGAGGGCTGCTCAGCACACTCTCCGGGAGGACTTGCACGAGAAGGAGGTCTACATCGACGCCCTGCGTGAGGAGCTCTACGCGAGACAGCACGGAGAGTGGGTTGAGTCTCCGCTCGGTGATGCTGCTAGCCAGGAGAGTGTTAGTCGTGTGCGCTTAGACTAGTGTCCTTAGTGGTCCGTTGCGACTCTTTTGTTATGTGTGGCTGTTTGTAGGGTACGCTAGTGAGAGTTGGTTGTGACCATGGATCACGTTGATGTAATGCTATGTCGTCGTAATGCCCATAAGTCCAGTGTTCGTGTGAGCTGGCACCCTTGGATATTGTAAGACTCTATGTGATGTTTCGACATAATATTATTAGTGCAGCTGTGATGTGGAAAAATGAATTATTGTGCCATGTGTGGTTAATTGTATGAATTAATTTTCCTTCAATTAATTTCGCAAGGCATGATCTATTTATTCGTTTACCCTCATAGACTCAGCTCCTAATAGTGGGACAATATTATGGTTGAAACATGCAGATGGCAAACACCCGTCGTGGCAATGGCCGTGGTGGTCGTGATGAGGAAGAAGGGCATGGTGGTCGTGATGGGGAAGAAGCGCATGGTGCACCACCCCCTCCTCCCCTCACCGCTGAGCAGTTGTTCGCACAGTTTCTGGGAAGTCAGCGTAACATTGAGCAACTTCTGCGTGCCAACTTTGAAGCAAACAACAAACGCCGTGAGGATCATCAGCCTAACCAGTTCAGTGAATTCAAGGACTTCATGGACACCAAGCCTCCAGTGTTCAGGGATGCCCCTGATCCATTCATGGCTGATGCTTGGATCAACACTATGGAAGAAAGGTTTACTTTATTGAGGTTATCTGAGGAACTAAAGGCTACCTATGCTGCACACATGTTTGAGGGTGATGCTAGGTTGTGGTGGAACAACCATCGCCACACCTTTCCCGAGGGTCACCTATCACTTGGGATCGCTTGTTCGTGAATTCCGTGCAACTTATGTTCCACCCGGTCTTATGGCAATGAAGAAGACAGAGTTCCATAATTTGACCATGGGAAATCGTTCGTGAAGGATTATCATCATGCATTCCACAACCTATCCCGTTATGCACCCGAGTTTGTGAGTACCGAAGCCAATAAGATTGCTGCTTTCAAGAAGGGTCTCAGTACAAAGCTGATGAAGACCATGGGTACTTCCACCCGTGTGACCTTCAATGACTTCTACAATGACTGTCTCACTCAGGAGAATCAGAACAACCTGCATGCTGCTGCTAAGAGCCGTAAGAGGGCTAATGAAGGTGGTTCCTCCCAGCCGAGGGCTCCACCTGCATATCGTCCTCCATTTCGCAACCAAGGTTCGGGGTCTAAGTTTAGGCCTCCCCAGAAGAAGAATGTTCCTGCTCAGAATCAGCAGAAGTTCTCTAGGCCTTTCAGGATGCCTATGCCTCGGGAAAACCAGTCGGGCCAATGCTTTGCTGGTGCCAAGCCGGCGAGTGATGGGTCCTTGCTTCAACCGTAGTCGGTCTGGACACTTATACAAGCAATGTCCTCATCCAAAGAAGCAAGCGTCCGCTCGTGTGCATCACACGTCTTTGGAGGAGATTCTTTTCGGAGAACCCGTGACGGCTGGTATGTTCCCGTGAACCGCATTCCCGCTTTGTTTTGTTTGATACTTTGGATCATCGCATTCCTTTATGAGTCAAGCATTTGCACAAAAGCATAGTCAAACCATAAAGGAGTTGAATTTAGAGTTTCGGGTGAGTGCGGTGGGCGACATCACCACGAGACGATGGTGCTTGATGCAGCCTTGGAGTTAGATCGCTGGAGATTCCGGATGAACTTGATAATTCTGCCCGGACTAGGTGTGGATGTTATCATATGAATGAGTTGGATGCATCATTGGGGTGTAGTTTTGGATACTACCAATCGGATGGTTTCTATACGGAATCCTATGGGGGAGGGCACTTTCCGAGATACCCTTACCTCGGAAGATTCCGTTAGAAACCGTGGTTTATGCTACTAAAGTGACCCCTCTACATGAGATTCCGGTAGTATGTGAGTTTCCGGATGTCTTTCCCGATGAGCTTCCGGGTCTTCCCGCGGATCGGGAGATTGAGTTCCGCATTGAGTTCTTTGCTCGGAACGACCCGATTTCTAAGAGACCTTACCGTATGTCCTCGATGAGTTGAAGGAACTTAAGAAGCGATTGCAAGAGTTAGCGAGATAAGGGTCTCATTCGTCCTAGTGCATCGAATGGGGTAGTCCCGCTATGTTCGTGAAGAAAAAGGATCAATCTTTGCGAATGGTCGTGGATTACCGCCTACTTAATTCGATCCTGATCAAGAACAAGTATCCTCTTCCACGTATAGATATCTGTTTGATCGGTTGTCCAAAGCTAAGGTGTCCTCTAAGATTGATCTCGAGATCGGGTTACCATCGATTAAGATCGGACCGTAAGATGTTCCTAAGACCGCTTTCTCTACAAGATATGGGTTGTATGAGTATTTGGTTATGTCCTTCGGATTAACCAATGCTCCTGCATACTTTATGTATCTTATGAATTCGGTCTTCATGCCTGAGCTTGTTAAGTTTGTAGTGGTGTTTATTGATGATATCCTGATATATTCGGAGAATAAGGAAGACCATGCTGTGCATCTCAAAATTGTACTGGAGAGACTTAGGAAGCATAAGTTGTATGCTAAGTTTAGCAAATGTGAGTTCTGGCTTCGGAAGGTTCAATTTCTTGGACATGTCCTCTCTGATGAAGGAATAACTGTGGATCCCAAGCAATATAGAGAAGGTATTGAATTGGAAAACACCCAAATCGGTTCATGAAGTACGAGGTTTCCTTGGTTTAACGGGGTATTATCGCAGATTCATTCCCAACTTTTCAAAGATTGCCAAGCCAATGACCAATTTGTTGCGAAAGAGCATAAGTTCGCTTGGACGAAGAGTGTGAAACGACTTTCCGCACCTGGGAAATGTTGACCACTTTGCTCCCGTTCTAGCACAAATGGATATAGAGAAGCCGTTTGATGTATATTGTGATGCTTCCAAGATAGGTTTGGGTTGTGTCTTGATGCAAGAGGAAGAGTCATAGCTTATGCCTCTCGGCAGTTGAAGAAACATGAAGTAAATTACCCTACTCATGACCTAGAGCTTGCTGCTGTAGTGCATGCATTGAAGATATGGAGACATTATCTCCTTGGAAACCCTTGCAATGTGTTTACGGATCATAAGAGCCTGAAATACATCTTTACTCAAGAAGACTTGAACATGAGGCAACGTAGATGGTTGGAATTGATCAAGGATTACAATTTGCAGTTGCAGTACCACCCTGGTAAGGCCAATGTAGTGGCCGATGCTTTGAGTCGGAAATCTCAGGGTGATGCTCTTCCGTCAGAGTTGGTAGAAGGCCATAATCTTATGCATTCAGTGATCTTGAACAATATTCGCATCAGTTGTGAACTGGAGGGTAAGGTTAAGGAAGGTCAAAAGTCGACAATGCAATCACGAGAGATCAAGAAAAGAATCAAAGGCATGCCATCTCGGTTCTTCAAGGAGGATGATCAAGGAGTCTTGTGGTACGATAAACGTCTAGTTGTACCACAGGGACAAGGAACTTAGAAAGCGATTATGGATGAAGCTCACTTGTCCAAGTTATCTATGCATCCTGGTAGCAGTAAGATGTTTCATGATCTAAAACGTCAGTATTGGTGGTCTCATATGAAAAGGGATGTTGCAGAATATGTAGCTGAGTGTGATACCTGTTGTAGGGTGAAGGCTGTTCACTTGAAGACAGGTGGTTTACTTCAGCCGTTGCCAATACCAAAATGGAAGTGGGAATGTATTAGTATGGATTTCATCACCGGATTACCCACTACACCCAAGGGTCATGATTCTATTTGGGTCATAGTGGATCGTCTAACCAAGTCGGCACATTTCATACATTCATACAACCTATCGTCCACATCGATACGCTGAAATCTATATCCAACAGTTTGTCGGGTTGCATGGTGTACCTAAAGAGATAGTGTCGATAGAGGACCTCGGTTGTGGCTCACTTTTGGGATCGATTCTGAAAAGGTTTGGACACACGGTTGTTGCACAAGCCTTGCTTATCATCCTCGAGACTTCGGGCCGGTGACGAAAGAGTGAATCGAGATTTTAGAAGATCTCTTGCGTGCTTGTGTTTTGTCTTGGAAGGGCTCATGGGAAAGATGGTTGCCGTTAGCCGAGTTTTCTTATAACAACAGCTATCAAGAGAGTATAAAGATGTCACCTTTTGAGGCCTTGTATGGTAGGAGTTGCAGAACCCCTGCTAGTTGGGTTGAGACGGGAGATAGACGATACTATGGTATTGATCTAATTAAAGAAGCGAAAGAACAAGTCAAGCTCATTCGTCGGCATATTGCGGCCTTACCGACCCGACCGAGAAAAGTTATGCTGACCAGAAGAGACGGACAGTCACATTTCAAGTTGGAGACCATGTGTATCTGAAGGTGTCCCCGATGAAAAGAGTACAACGTTTCGGTGTGAAACGGAAGTTAGCACCTCGGTATATAGGACCTTTCAAAATCAGTGAGCAGAAAGGACATGTGGCCTACAAACTTGAATTACCTGAAGAAATGAGTGTTGTTTTCCCTGTGTTCCATGTATCTCAACTCAAGAAGTGCGTGCGACTCCCAAAAGAAAAGATTAAGATGACCGACATCAAACTGCAGCCAGACTTGACCTATGAGGAGAAGCCAGTAAAGTTGTTGGATGTCAAGGAGAGAGTGACACGGAACAGAACAGTCAAAACGTACAAGGTGTGTTGGAGTCATCATGATGATCTGGATGCTACTTGGGAGACTGAGGACTACCTTAAAGACGCATACCCGTATTTTCATAAGCAATGGTTAGTCCGCTCAAATCTCGGGCGAGATTTCTTTAAGGGGGTAGGTCAGAACAACTCCAGTTTTGGCTTAGCTAAAATATTGCATCTCATAAGCATGGTCATCTCATAAGCATCATTATTGCATTTTGGTGGTAGCTTTTATTTGAGTGCTTGTATAAAAATGCAAATATGGTTTTCAAATTTGTTTCTAGAAGTCATATTTGTGGTGCTTTTCTCAAAATGGAGCTTTAACAAAGTTTGTAGAGAAAATTATTTGGAGAAACTTTTGTTTTGACCCCAATTCATGAAAATGACTTTTAGGGCTTCAAAAATGGCAAAAACAGTTTCAAAAATTTATTTTAAATGTATTTTATGAGACTCAAAATTTCATTTTCAAATCTAGGCCGATTTTTGCAAAAACTTTCTACATGAAAGTTATTCATCTTTTGATTTTGAGAAACTTTTATTTTTGGACCAAATTCAAACTCGCAAAGTAATTTTCAAATTATGGGCGATCAAACAGTTCGTCATTTTTGACCGGGGTGGGACCCACCCGGCCCACCCACATCATCCCCTTTCCTTCCCTTCTACGCCGCCCGCGCGGGCGCCTTGTAGCGAACCGCGCCCACCGCCGCTGCCTGCCCGCCGCTTCCGCCTCTCTGCGCCCCGCTCGTCTCGCCTGTTACGCGCCCCGCGGACCGGCCCTTGTCCCCGTGCCTCCATCGCCGCCTTCTCAGCTGCCGCCCGCCGCCCCGGCCAGCCGTGCCGCTCGCACCTGCCCGTCCCCCGACGCCGCCCCGTCCGGCCGCGCCGCGCCAAACGCCACCGCCACGAGCTCCCCGACAAAACAACGGCCACGCGCGCCGCACTCAAGCACGCCGCGCCGAGTCTCGCTTGCCCGCTTCGCCGCCGCGGCCGAGCCGCGCATCGCGCCGGCCATGGCCGCCATGGGCGTCGCGCCAAGCCGCCCTCGCCCGTGACTCCTCCCTGGTCCAAATTGGACGCGCCCGCGCCCTTAAAAGCTTCGCCTCACCCCCGGCGCATTTCGCCCCCTCCATTCCCTCTTCCTCTCCCCGCCGAGCTCCCGCGGCCCAGCCGCCATGGCCGCCGCCGCGAGCCGCGCCGGCTAGCCGCCACCCCGCTCCGCCATTTTCACTCCTGAGTGTGTCACCGAGTCCGCCTCGCCTTCCTTCACCCTCACCGCGTGACCGTGCTTCGATTTGACCCAAGGTAGAGGCCAATCGGCCGTTTCTTCCCCGGCAACGGGAGCCGAGCTCCGGCGAGCCGCCTTGGCGTCGTCGCCCGCCGCGCCCGCCGTCATCTCCTCCCCAAACACGCGCGCTAGCTCCGCCATGGCCCGGGCCCGTAGGCATAGCCAAGCGCCGCGCGGTGCCTCGCTCCGGCGTCTCGCCGACGAGCCGCGCCGCCACCTCGCCGCCGTTCGCTCCGCCCGGTGCTCTAGTGCGCGATAGCCTCCATCTTCACCACGCCGGTGTCCGCGCCGCCGCCACGAGCACGACGGTGCCACCCGCGCAGCCGGAGGTGCCGCCGTCGGCGAGTTCTCGCCGGCCAACGGCGGTGCCCTGCCCTCCGGTGGCCGACAGGTGGGCCCGTTGACCGGGACCCACGCGATCGGCCCACCTGCGCGGCGCGCCCAGGTACACCGCGTCGGGTACGCGTAGCACCGCGGGCCCGCGCGTCGCCGCGATGGGGAAAGCGCTGGGTGCGTAGCGTTTTAGGTGTTTTCCGGTTTTTGAAAATGAATTCCGAAATTGATTTAAATCTTCCAAAAATCATATCTCCCTCATTTTAAGTCCATTTTGGGTGATTCAAGTGTCAATATTTTTCTTATGATGAGCTTTATGCATGTAGGGTATTGGTGTATTTTTATAAAATACTTTTCTGTAATGTATTATTTAATGTCTTAAATTGCTTATATCCTGTTAAATGCATAAGTAAATGTAGGTTTATCAGAAAAATGTGGTTCTTGTTTTGTTGCTCTAGTTAGGAGATGCTTTATCTATGAAAAATATTATTTATATATGTCATGTGTAGAAAATGCCCTGTTTATTTATTATGCTTGCTTTGCTTAGAGTTTAGGAAATTCATAATTAATTATTTATGCAAGGTTTAGGCTTGATAATTTTTCTAGGGTGTTTTTATGCCTATGAGTAGCTGTTAATCACATGAGATCTGTTGTTTGACACTTTTCATAATGCAAAGTATTTTTAGGTCTTGGTTTGTCTGTCTTGTCTTTTTTGTATAGAATAAATGGTTCACTGTTTTGACCTGCAAATTTTATGGTAGGCTTGTTCTTACCTAGCTTAGCTACTGTAATTTTTGTAGATTTTTCTGAGCAGTATAGCTATAGGTTGCTGTTATGCCCTGTTATAATCATGATCGGTTAATCGTCGAAGTCTAGGTTAACTAGTGTCCTTGCTATGTTTAATTAGGGTTATAAAAGGTGTAACATGTTAGGATGATGTTGACTACCTTGTAACTTCATGATTGGTTCATCATTATCATCATCATACGCTTTAATTTCGTATTGCATTCCCGACACTCATACGCACGATGCATCATACAGAATTGCCGGAAGGAGTGACGCCAGTAGTTCCCGAGGAGCCGGAAGGAGAGGAGCAGCAGGGAGCCGTGCTGCAGGAGGCAGCACAGGACGAGGACCAGGACGCTGACTTGCCTGAGTGCCCTAACCATCACCCTAGCTCCTTTGAGAAAGGCAAGCCCCGGAGCATTACTCCTACAGTTTTCAAAATGTTTTACTTGAGTCATTTATTTATTGTGATGCATTAAGTTAATAGGCGTTGACTTGGAACCGTTACTGCACTATGAGTACCTTGATCCACCTGAATACCTTTACCCTTTTTAAGTTCAGGATCGTTCATATGCTTAGCACTGCTTAATTAGATCGGTAGAAGACGGGTGATTGACCCTCATCCGCGAGGTAGGTGGTTACTACCCTATGGTTGATACTATGGAGGTTGGTTTAGAGAACATAACCATGTGGCCTTGTTAAATCACGACTAGTCGGAGTTTGTGGTGTGTTAGACCACGGAAACTCCGGCAATGTCACTTAAGGAAATATGGCTTTGTACGTCCTCGGATCATGTTGAACAATGCCTCACAGATAGCCGGAAGGATGCGATCATCCGACCGCGAAGCCTTGAGGATGTTTGGGCCGGATTTTCAGCGAGTTGAGTGTATTGCCCACGGCGCGGTATTAAAGCCGATGGCCGGTCGCCGGAGAGACTGTAGCCGGCATGCCCCGTGTAATCGTATTTGCTGAAACCCGCGTCTCCTCCCGAATAGACCAAGGTGACCGTCACTCGCTCTGGCCAGCGAGTGTGGTTTGTGTGAGGAATACCCCGCCAGCTGGTTTGCAATCGATTATAATCGCCATCGTTCCTGGACAGTGAACACTTGACCGAGCAGCGGCACTGTCGCAAATCATTGTGGAAAATAGGATGGTTATGGTTCTATGTTGTTGATCTTGGTATGCTCAACCTGAAGGATAGGATAGCATTGTTTGCTCATACCCGGAGTTGGAGTAGTATGTGCTAATCTAGTAATGTCGGGATCCAACCTAAAAGACGATAAGCTAGAGAGTCCTTTATCACTAAATGATTACTTAATAAGCTCATCTTTTATCGCAAGTTTAAATGAGTCGGCTACCCCACTTATAAAGCCTTGCATACTCCTTGGTGTCACTTTATTTTCATTTATGACGGGTAAGTCTAGCCGAGTACCTTCTTGTACTCGGGGTTTTATTCCCTTGTTGTTGCAGATGGTGAGATGTTCTATGGCTATTGCCCAACTTGCTTCTACCCTACGTATGGGGATGAGTAGATCGTGGGCACGATCAATCTATCTATCGTACCTCTATGCTATTGTGGGATGTGATATTGGACCAGGCACTATGTTTCAACTAAGTGTGCGTTTGTGAACCAAACTTTATTTGCTTCCGCAATTTGGATTTGAACTTGGTATTGTAATATTTATTTCGTACTCCGATGTAATCGACTATTTGTGAACTTATGTATTACTATGAACTGTTGTATGTTGAACTCAATTCGGTCTAGGCTGTATTGTGGAAAGTTTGAAATCCTTCGAGATTTCACGGACTACCGGGTTGATATAGCCACAGTGGGCTAATTAAGTTACTTCGGTGACTCATTAGTACATTGTGTTTATATTAATTGGTCGGTTCTGTTACATCACTCTATCTACTGTTGTCGTCCAAGAATTTTAGGCAAAATTAACTCTCGCCCAAGGACGTCCGCATTGTCGCGCAGGACTTTAGGCAAAATTTACTCGTGCGCAATGGCGCGCGCAACTTACTAGTATAACTTCAATCTAGCCACGCATAAATCCTTGTAATCAACTCTTGCAACAAGCCAGCAATCATCAACGTAGCCAAAACTTGTATGGTTAGCCTGCAATTAGATGGAGAAAACACCATCAATTCATGACACGTAAGCATTTATTTATTATAATTGATTAATTATTTGAAAAGTAAACACACACCCACACCCATTTTTGTAGTTGTAGCTACGGATTTTTGAGTTCCATCTGCTTTCAGCATGTTCTCTAGTTCCTGCACTGGCCTGCACGCCACCTTTGCACCTCCTTTTATTTATTTTTTTAAAACACTTTGCAGCTAAATTACAACACCGACATTCGTCAGTTCAATTTTGAGCGAATATGTCCACCAAAAAGTTCTACCAGATCCGGAGTCCATTTTCAGCAAAGTGCACACATATGCTCAGCTCATAGTGGCTCTGTCCAACCTCAGGTAAACCATAATACAAAATATGACAGAAAATTGGAATCCCATGGCTCATGGTCACGGTGAAACTTCAGCTGAACGATAATACAAAACATGACAGGAAAACAGAACCAATGGCTCATGGCCACGATGAAATTGATAATGTATGCATTGAAGAACTTATTGAATATATATAACTATTTATGATGAAAAACGACCATATAAAAGAGTTTTGAGATGGTGAAAGAGGTTGATTATCAACCAACAACCATTCACAGATCATAAATCTGTTGGTTCCACACCAGCAGCATGAGATTCCAACAGGTTACAAATCTGACAGCTGGAAAAACTTGATCTGCATCATCCATGGATGCAACGTTCCTTCGGATCAGACAATGAATCTGAACAAAGCTAAAAAATAAAAGGAAAAAAAGTAGAACCGCAGGGAATCTAGGTTGATGAAAGGATAAATCAGAATATGCAAACACAACCATATTGTCTTAAATTTGCTAGTAATGTTACCAATGGAGCAAATGATAGGTCATGTGCGAACATGTCCACAACAGGCATTATAATTTCACCTCATAGCAACATAGAATGCACTCACAGTTACAGCGTTCTTCTTGGAAAACCACAGGACTAACAAAGTTCAGATGCACAACTGACATTTAGGGCAGCCAATTCAGGTACATACACCTGTACTACCTTTATATTTGACTGCTTACAGCAAGTTAAGAAATTAGAAGTTGCGCACTTGAGTGTAACACAGCAGCTGCACAAACGAGGTATGCAAAACTCAGATTTTCAGTACTTGCTCACGTCTTTAGATAGCCGATGCAACCCTTAAGTCCAACTGTTGCAACACAGCTAAATTCACATTGCCCAAAAGGCAAGAAAAGATAATAGCACCAGCAAAATCCTACAAATTCGAAATAAATTCCTGACCCCCACCAGAAAACGAGGAAGCCCCAACGAGTTGTCACACAACAAAATGAACTGACATGTCCTAAAAACTCATCCCACTGCATAAACTCATAAACGCAACTTGCAAACATCGAAACCCGCTTCCTGGTTGATTACAGCCAGCTTGAGATTGTTATGCACGTAAAGCACCATCTCCTGTCCCCTCAGTTGTAGAAGACGCATCAGTTACTGCAGAAGTGAAAAAAAAAAAAGAGAATAAAATCAGGAGGATGGTGAATGCATTGCCCATAAGCCTCAGTGGCAACTTTACAAACTTTTACTGATCAAAAAGCAACCACGGTGGCATCAACAATGTTTCTTAACCACTGATATTACCTTCATATATGAAGGCCGCTTATTGTTTTTTTAGAAGGGGTGGCAAAAGCTTTGCCACAGATTTTATTAGACGATAGAAAAGCAAAAAGGAAAAACAGATTTACAAGAGCTTTACAACCCCGCCCCTACTAAGCCGGCCACTCGCAACTCATATACACACGGTCCACACGACCCGACCCCGGCCAAAACAGGGCACGAAAGGCAGAGAAAAAACAAACTACTTCTATTGATCTGGCGCTCCTCTACTGCTTGCAAATGCTAGTTTAAATTGATCGATGTCTTCTTTGCACAGTCCCGCAACCTGGACAGGAGATAGTTGCATCTGTTGAAACACTCTCCTATTCCTTTCCTTCCAAATATTCCACCAGAAGTAAATGAGTATCCCATCCAGTTGTCTTCGCTCGTTCTTGTGGACCTTTCGTCTGCAGCGGCACCAGTAGTTGTATAGAGATCCACCCGTGTTCACAGAATTGAGGATTGACAATTGGTACCATTGTACAATGAAGCCCCAAACCTCCTTGGTGAACTGACAGTCTTTACATAAATGAGTTGGTTTCTCCAACATAGTGCCGCACAACCTACAATCGGTGTCCTCGGTCCATCCCCTCTTGCTTAAGTTGTTTGCCGTTAGGATCTTTTGATGAAGCACCGTCCAGGCAAAGAACCTGCATTTGGCCTCCGCATGGGCTTTCCAGATATGTGTAATTCTGATCTTGGCAAACCTTCCTGTGAACTGAGCTAAGTACGCACTCTTAGTGCTATACTCCCCACTATCTGTCCATCTCCAAAAGATTTCATCTTCTGCCGCTTCATTAAGCTGTATATCTTCAATGGCTCCCCACAAGTGAACGAACTCTCTTATCTCATCTGTCGACGTCATCGGGTAAATGTAATCAATCCATTTGTTGGCATTCAGGCCCTGGCTAACTGTGAACCTTTTTCTTTTTGATTTGAGGAACAGCTTCGGAGCCAAAGACTTGGCCGAGACCCCATTGATCCAGCTTGATGTCCAGAAAATCGCCTTCTTGCCATTTCCAACTATTATTTTTGTGGACGCATTGAACAAATCCCTATCGATCCCGTCACATGGCACTTCCAAAGCGCTCCGGGCTCTTTCCGGTTGTTTCCATTGGTACCATAACCAGCGAAGCGAAGGGCTACGTGAAGCGTTCGAGGTCCAAGATTCCCAAGCCCCCAAGCTTCTTGGGTGAACATGTAGTTGGCCAATTTATCGCTGAGTGTCCTCCACATACCTTATCCGGTGTCTCTCCACGCCAAAGGAAACTTCTTCGGATTTGATCAATTTTTCTTATTAACCATTTCGGTGCTTGAAATACAAAAATGATAGATGGGTATCGATGACAGGACCGTCTTCACCAACACCTCTCTTCCGGAGGATGCTAATAGTTTTCCTTTCCACCCCGGTAGCCTTGCTCCAATTTTATCGATGAGTGGCTGCACTTCAATCTTCTTTAACTTTCTTGTATGCAGTGGGAGTCCCAAGTACTTTCCTGGGAAAGAGGCGATCTGTCCGGGGAAATTGTGCATGAGGTTCTGCAGAGCTTCAGTGGTCATCCTTATCGGATAAATCTCCGTCTTAGCCATGTTAACCTTCAGTCCTGAACACTCTCCAAAGAAAAACAAAAGCCCCTGTAGATATGAAAGTTCCCTTGCCGATGGTTTTGCAAATAATGCAGCGTCGTCAGCGTACAAGGAGCACCTAAGTCTTGCTGTACTTGGCAACACCGCTGACAATCCTTGGTGGGCCGCCCTCTCGATGATCCGCCGCAATGGATCAATCGCGGGAGAATGAAGAGCAATGGGGACAGTGGGTCGCCCGCCTTAGTCCCCTTGCATGTATAATGGCCCCGTAGGCTTTCCATTTATCAATACTTTGGAGGATGATGATCTAAACAGGTCGATATCCAATCCCTCTATTTTCTACGAAACCCAATGCCTCCAAGACTTCCCGGCAAGAAGAACGCCAAGCGACGGAATCGAAGGCCTTCGAAATATCTAACTTGATGAATAAGGACGGTTGTTTCTTTTTATGGAGGAGTTGGATCACACGTTGTACGTATAGAAAGTTGTCATGGATGCATCGTCGTTTGATAAAAGCGTTCTGGGCGTGCGAGACCAGAACGTTCATATGTGGCGCCAAACGGTTGGCGAGGATCTTTGTTATGATCTTGACCAGGCTGTTGATCAGGCTAATCGGTCTGTAGTCCGTGATGGTCCTCGGCACCTCCCTCTTTGGAAGTAGCACTATATTGGCTTCATTAAAAAGATGCATTTTCGATTTTTTATGAGTGTAAAACCCCATTATTGCCTCCATCAGATCCCCTTTAATGATTTCCCAACAGGTTTTGTAGAACGCACCAATGTACCCGTCGGGGCCTGGTGCCTTTTCTGCCGGCATTTTCCTGATTGTTTGGTATAACTCGCTCTCAGTGAAAGGGGCATCTAGTTCGTCCAGGTTATGTTGTGTGTAACCCAATGCCTCCCAGTCTAGCCTTTGGGTCCTGTTTGCCGTCTGACCCATCCCCGCGCTAAAGAACTATGTGGCAACCTTCATTTTGTCAACCTGGTTCGTTACCGTCTGTCCATTGGAGTCAAGGGTAGCGATGAAGGTTTTTTTCCGGCGCGCGCTTGCATAGATATGGAAGAGCTTTGTATTTGAGTCTCCTTTGCGTATCCAAGTGAGGCGCGAATGTTGTTTGGCCCTTGATTTCGCATATCCGCTAACCCCAAAGATTTTGCTTTCAGAACTTTTTAAACTCGATTTCATCCTCGGAGAGCGGTGGCGGATTTCCTGTGCCTTTTCCGGTTCGTTCAACAGAACTTCCACCATGGCGGCCTTTAGTTTCCATTCCCCAAAATGGGCGCGGCGCCAAATCTTGAGCTCTAGCAACCCGCAAAGATCTTGACATGTATTCTCGAGTAGGGCATTCTGTGTGTTGACAGGTTGATCCCATGTCTCTTTGACTGTCTCGTTGAAGCCCGGAATTTTCACCCAATAGGACTCAAACCGGAAGCCACTATAGAAGTCGTATGCCGTATCGCCCTGTAGAAATAAAGCACAATGGTCTGATCCGAGGGACGACAACGCCTGAAGATCATTTCTGGGGAACAACTCAATCCATTCTTCAGAGGCCATGATGTGGTCGATCTTGGTCATTGTTGGCTGTTGCTGGTCATTACACCAGGTGAAGCGGCGGCCATGTAGTTCAAGAGGCACCACTTGAAGTGTGTCTATTGTCTGCCTGAATCTGTTTAGCATATTGAGGTGTACTCTTTGGTTGTTTTTATCCTGGACCTGATATATTAAGTTAAAGTCCCCTAGGAGTAACCATCTAGCTTCCATATGTTGTTTCAAGTCAATCAGTTCTTGCATAAACAGGATTTTATCTGGATCTGCCTGCGGTCCATACACTCCAGTGACGCTCCAGGTTACATTCTCTTGCAACATTGTGATCTTCGCTGAGATAGTGTGTAGGGTGGTTTGTATTGGGGTCACTTTGAAAACCGCTCCGCCGCCGCGATGATCACTCCCCCGCTGTACCCACCGGCCGGGAAAGCTACGTTGTCCCTCATTCCGTCCCGGTGTTTCCGACAAGAAGCCGGTAGTCCAGACCTCTATCTTGGTCTCCTGAAGGCAGACCATGGTCGCTCCCGAGGAAACAATTCTGTTGCGCACGCTAGCTCTTTTGGCCCCATCATTTAATCCACGAACATTCCAACATAAAAGCGCGCAGTTTTGTTGAGCCATTAAAACACAATGTTCCACCGGAGCAAAGCCGGGTTACAGAGAATCCCTCCGCTTCCCAGTACTCCTGGGCCTCCATGACCGAAGAGCAGAACACACCAAACTAGCTGGTCCAAGGCCTCCACACCGTTGGACCGACTCCCAGGGGACACACCCCACTTGCTGCAGGCCCCGAAGCCCACAGTCAGGAAATAAAATGGTTCTGGATGATACATGGGCCATGAGCGCCCCTGACGGCCACGCGGGGCCCAAAGTACGGAGACAAACTATGGCCACGCGGGGCCCAACACACTCGGAGACGAACTACGACCGCAAATGCAAGCCGAAACCGGGGAGCGCTCCGTCCCGTAACCGATGACGCCGGTGTGCACCATTGAAGAGGCTTTCTACCGTGTCATCGCCGCCGAGGTCCCTAGGCGGCTAAGGCCATGGGAGCCTCACCCTTGTTCTTCATCCCACAGTCTTCTTCTCCATCTTCAAACCATGCTCGATGAGGACCCGAAGCGCGTCAAGTTCCTTCTTGTTGGCCTTGGACCGAGATCTTTGTGAAAGAGAATCAATGTCGAACTCGTATCGACCGTGGTTTCCGAACTATTTCTCCTAATTTCTTGCATAAAAGATCTTGGGCAACTTGCAAACCGTCTTTCCCCATTCGACTTTGTGCTTTATTTGCTAGTCTAATACTCCTACGTTGCGTATCTAGTGCTTCTTCATCTTCTTCGTGCGCTACTAAGCTTATTTCTGGGAGGGGTAGGAGGGGTAGGTCCATTGGCTTGGAGATGGACACGAGGAAAGCGTCCAGGGGGTCTACAGGTGCCCCTAAGAGGTCGTGGCTGTCATTGTGCCCCTGATCTGTGGTGTTAAAAAACTCCCCCTTGTCTAGCTGTGATTGATGTCCAGGAGAAGGCTTGACTGGCTGGTGTAAATCTAAAATAGGATCCACCCCAACGTCTCTTTGTGGTTGTTGTTCAGGGGACAACACTGGTTGTTGTAGCTCAAGAGTGGAGGCTTCTACTGGTTGTTGTAATTCGATTGTATGAGCCTGATCACTTTCAGGGTGCACAAGTGGGGGCTGGAACTGTGGCATTGTCTCGATTTCAGGTTCTATTGGTTGATGCAAACCTAAGACAGGGGCCTCTGCCGAGAGCTGTAAATCAGTGCCCGGAGCCTCTTCATCATCACTCTGTATCGTACTAAGATGTGCTTTCTGTGAATCTAGGCTAGGCACTTTTTCTGTATTTAAATGCAGCTCAAAAACTCTAGAAGGGCTGGTCATACCGGGAGATAACTCACCCGATGACCCAAAGCCCATTTCTTCGCCGACCAGGAGTGAGTTAGGCTCCTCCAAAACAGTTGTATCTTTAATATTGCTAATTTGAGACTGAGTGGATGGAGGCATTGTGGGGTTTACCAGCAGGATGTCGTTGATTGCAGCAGCCGCGGCCACCACCTTGTTGGCGTAGGTCTCATCCCCCATCAGGTCGTTCCCCTTGTCCATCAGCTCCTTGTCCAGCTGGTGTTCGGTGATTGTCTTCAGTAGCATGTCAGGCCCCTCCCCCAAAACCGTGGCAACTGGGTCAGCGAAAGAGACTCTTTTGGTTTTCTTACTTGCTTTGACTGATGAGTGCAGCGGGGTGACCTTGGCGTTGAAGGAGCATTTCTTGGCAACCCACTGCAGCCCCCTCGAGCGGTAGGAGCCGCCGGCGCAGCCAGAGTAGCCGCACCCACGGACATTGGAGCTGTAGCAGTCGTCGATGCCGTTGCGACAGCGGACGGCGCGGCCCCAGACCGACGCGCTCTGGCGCCGCCTGTGTTGGCCGCCGCGATCATCGTCCCTGTCCTCCCTTCGGTGGTGGCGGTGGTGGTCACGCCCATGGTCATTGCTTCTCTTGCTGCGGACCTCCCCCAGAGAGTCGGGGTGGCCGTACCTCCACTCGAAGACGCGGCGGCGCTTGCGATTCGGCGGCCCCCCCCCCGGCCGCCGTCACCGTTGATGAAGGACAGGTCCTCCACCACCTCAATGTGGGGGAACACCTCGTACCCCAGAGCGTGCTTGAGGCCAGTTGGCTCGTCATGGTGCACCTGGACTTGGGGGCGGGGGATGTTTGTTGGCGGTTGCTCGGTGTCGGGGTCGGTGATGGTGAGCCACACCTTCCTCGGGATCTTGAAAGGGTCTGCACACCATGCCCAGACATCGTAGGTCCTGGTCCTCTCCCTCCGGCGCGTGTACTCTTCGATGAAGTGGATGGCGCACGAGCGGCCGAGGATCCGGGCGCCACCTCCCTCCCCCGTGCGTGTGGGGGGATGCCCTCCAGACGGACGTTGACGTGGAACTCCAGGTGGGCGTCGGAAGCCCCCCTGGCCTCGTCCCAGTTGGAGAAGTGGAAGACGCGGCCGTCATGCTCCACCCTCTGCTGACTGGTGGCGCGCTGACGGAGATGCTCGTTCTTGAAGATGACGAGGTACTGCTGGGGGTAGTGCTTGATGACCTGGAACTCCAGCCATCCCATCCCCAGCTTGGAGCGCAGAGCTTCACCCACTTGGGTCGGCGTGGAGTCATGACTGTTGCCCTCCAGCTTGCACACGGCCGTCCGGCCCAGCAGGTCATCCCTCCTCCTCCTGGTGTCCCCTGTGGCCGAGATGAAGACCGACTCCGCCGCCGGGCGGGCACGGGGGTCACCAGGGTACGCCGGGTACGCCATCGCCATGTCCGCTGGGACACCGCAGACTGCCTCCAGGAAGGAACGGCCCTTGGCCCAGGTGGGTTGGAGCTTTGGTTGGTGGTTGCTGGGAGAAGGGTCTGGTGGAGGATGGTGCTGAACTTTGGTTGTGCCCGAATGGTTCTTAAAGACCTGAGATGGAGGCTTGCTCTTGCATGCATGAGATCGGTGGCCGCTCTTATTGCACTTCCAACAGGTGGGAGGAGCTCCACAATCTTTGGCATGGTGATCTCCAGCAAAGCAATTGTAGCATTTAACATATGACCGAGCTTTGAATTTCTGGCTTCCCGGATTGTGTCCTGTGCGCTGCCGTCCGTCGGCCGGCGAGGCTGTGGTTTGCCTTTCCCGTCTCCACCAGAAGGGTCTCTTGACCTCGGTCCACTGACCGGCGCTCTCTTCTTTGAACCATGAAGGCTCTCCTTGAAACTTCGCACACTGCGGCTCACATCTTTGCTCCCACGATGAAGTGATGTTGACCTGACCTTGGACCCAGATTTCCATGGCTGCCGTTGCTGGGGGCTGCTGAGATGCCCCTCCACCCATTTCCCCTTTGCTTCTCTTGGGATTCTGGAACTTGAAGGCGAGGATCCCCCTTTGGCCCTGGTGGATTCTGCTGGCTTCGGAGTGGCGCCATGACTGCTACTACCTTGGGTGGTCTTCTGAGGCGGCCCATGCTCTGCCGCCGCAGCCTGCTTCTCCATGGCAGCCTCTGTCCCCGTCTTGAAGTCCCTCTGGCCTCGCTCCTCAGACCTCTGCACCGGCCTAGCATCGAGCATGGCGTAGATGTCTCGGGCTAGGTCATCCAGCACGGCCACCTCGGTGGCCTCCAGCTCTGCGTGACTCTCCGCCGCAGCACCTTCTTGACCATTGGCCTGAACCTCCAGATCTGACAGTGGTGGCCTTACCTCGCGCGCCGCCTTGAATATGGACTCCCTGGTGGCTTCCAGCTCGGTGAAGCTCCCCGACGCTTCACCCGTTGTACCTCTGGGCGCCTGCTCCAGCTCTGGCGCCGGCGACCGGTCCTTGCGCCCCATCGCCGAATCCCCCTGGATCTCCTCCACCGGGCTTCGGGGGGCGGTGTCTTGCCCATCAGCATGTAGATCAGCGCGCGGAGATTCCGGATCTGTGGTTTGGTGGGTGGGATTGGGATTGAGGTGGTGGATCTTGGGGGATTTGGGTTGGGGAGGCGAGTCGCCCGCCGGGGGCGGGGGGGAGCGGGGGACCAGGACATACCTCCTATAGGCCGCTTATTGTTAACTGACATATTATTGCTTGCAGTCTAGAAGACATGAACAACAAATCATTCTTGAGCATTGATTATCTTCATATATGCAGGATTGCTGCTAATTGACACAGTATACTTGCAGTCTAGAAGACATTAATAACAAATCATTCTTAAGCGCTGATATTATCCCCGTATACACAGGCTTGTTGCTGAGTAACTGGCATACTAATACTTGTAGTCTAGTCTAGACATTAACAAATCAAATATAGGCAATTAGGCATATAGCTGAAGGATGTACAATTAACATAGCAGCACTCATAGATACAAGTAAGCATATATATATATATATATATATATATATATATATATATATATATATATATATATATATATATATATATATATATATATATATATATATATATATATATATATATATATATATATATATATATATATATATATATATATATATATATAGACATATACATATATATATACATATATACATATACATATATATATACATATATACATATATATATATGCACATATATATATACATATATATATATGCTTATATATATATATATATATATATATAAGCATATATATATGCTTATATATATATATGATGGGTGTACATACTCGTAAGAGTATAATGGAATTTCCCTCTATATATATATATATATATATATATATATATATATATATATATATATATATATATATATATATATATATATATATATATATATATATATATATATATATATATATATATATATATATATATATAGATATATACATATATATATACATATATACATATACATATATATATACATATATACATATACATATACATATACATATATACATATATATATATACATATATATATACATATACATATGCTTATATATATATATATATATATAAAGCATATATATATGCTTATATATATATATGATGGGTGTACATACTCGTAAGAGTATAATGGAATTTCCCTCTATATATATATATATATATATATATATACTGTATTTATATACTACACCTGGGTGCATTTGCTATATCAAATGCACCCAGGCCGAGCCGACCGACCCAACCGACCGGGGGCGCGCGCCGAGACCACACTGTGCTGGGCAACCGGCGCGGCCCCCTGTCTGGCTCGGACCGCGCGGCCCACCCCCGTGGCGTTCGCCCCCGCCATTACCCCCACCCGTATGCTTGAAATTCAAAAAAAAAAAAAAAAAAAAAATCGAAACCGTCTCCACTTCCTCTCTCCACGTGACGCTCCCGACGCGCCGCCGCCGGCGGAACCGCCGCCCCGAGCAAACCGCCGCCATTTTCGCCGTGGTAACTGCCCCCATTCGCTCTACTAAGCCCGCTCCTGCGCTTCCCTTCCATTCCCCTGCAGTTGCGCCGCATTTCCACGGTCGCTGCGCATCCGCTCCGCCTGAAAACCCTACCTCCGCCATCCCATTTCGCCGGATTCGCCTCTGCGCCGCCGCAATCCACCCATTCCGCGCGCGCTCTCTCCGCCGATTCCCCGCTGCGCCGCCGTGGGTTTCTCGCTCCCCGCGCGCGCGTGGTTTCTCCGCGCGGGCGCGATTCTACCCGCGCCGCCGTGGTTTCTCCGCGCCGCCGCGATTTCCACCGCGTCGTATTCGGTGCGGCTCAGGTGACCCGCGTCGTGGTCCTCGCGTCGCCCGGTGGATTCCCCGTCGACCTAGGGGTTCGAGCGCCGCCGTCGGTTTTCGGTGCGTTGCAGTCGACGGCGCCGGGGATCGTCGATCTAGGGTTCGAGCGCCGCTGTTGGATTCGAGCGCCCCTTTTGGTGTAAGTGATTTTTTCAAAATCTCCCAATGCCACTGATGTGTGTGGGCTACTCCATGTTTGCATGCGGATTTTGAAGCCTACTGTGTCTAGTTTATGTGTTTCACACTGTCTGCTGGAGATCGGTGCAACTTGTGTAGTGTTGTTGTTGCAATTTGGTGAACAAATTGTGTAGTGATTATTCCTAGGTTTATTGTGTTTTTTTTGGGGGGCATGGTTACTATGTTGCAATTGGGTTTGTGATAATGTAGTAACTGATAGATTGGCGAAGTTGCTATTTGTATGGAGGTTGCAATGTGGTTTTGGCTAGGTGTCTGTAGTTGCAATTCTGCTGCAATACATGTGAATTTGGCATGTGAATTTGGCACCATTATCAGAGACTATGCTTTTAGATGATGAGATTTTTGATGAAAATTGCGCCGATGATTTTTGGTGTGAACTGTTCTAACCGGCAGGTTGTTTTGTTGCAACTGAGTCAACATTTTTTGTGGATACATGCTATTATTTCTAGTAGAAACTACAATATTTGTCCGGTTAACATTTTTGTTTTTGCATTTTTGCTTCAATGCATGTTGCGTCTGCATGACACTTGTTGTTGCAAAATGGGGTTGATTATCTTGTAATTATGGAGATCATGTTGCAACTGGTAGATTCTCAAGTTGCAAATAGCCTATTATATGAGTTGCAACTGGTAGATTCCCAAGTTGCAATTTGTCTGTCTATTGTTTCTATTATTATTTTTTATGCATTTTTCAAACTAGTGTTCTGTTCTGACTACATTGTTGTTGCTTTCCTCGTTTTTATGTGCAGTTGCTACAATGGACAAAGTGATGGGAATGAGGCGGAGTGCTCGGGCGGTCGGGTGCCCCGGTTCGCCCGCGTTACGAGCATGAGCAACAGCGAAAGTATATACCAGGAATGAGAGGAAGAAAAGATTAAGGCTGCCCTCACCACGCCGCCAACCCGATGTTCGAGTGAGCGGTAGAAGAGCATGAGGGAGAGGATGCTGAACAACATGCCCAACATGCGAGATCCCAACATTGATGATGATGTTCAGCCGGGTGTGACGCGATGATGGTTCTCGATGAAGATGATCGTGTTGTAGTTGGTCGAAGAGACCCAAAGCAGCCCAATTCAATCCGTTGTTCGCCTAGGCGATTAAAACACTCATTCAAGCTCTTACTCGAGGATATCATTGCAAGAGTCGGGCAAAGGGCTTTGGTGGTCTTGGAATTCAAACCACATTGCCTCGACAGAAATTGCTGATATGGCTTATGTTGATGTTGGATCCGCAGACTATGAAGCTAAAGGTTGGTGGGGGCAAAGAGATCCAAGTAAACGAGCACGTTTGGTGCATTTTCCCGAGATCCCAAAGCATGGCGGCGACCCGCCTTCCATGTCGATGATGAGGCTCGTGCTGCGCGGGAGGTGCCGTCTGACGGCAAGTTTGTCCCGGCAAGAAGAGCATTACGATCACTCATATCACGGAGCTAATTAAGGGCAAGAAGGCGACGGGATTTGGCCGTAAGGTGCTTTCATGGCCGTTTTCCATTCTCTCGCTATTCTCCAACACCGACACTAAATTCAGGCTTGAGGATGTGATGTATACCGATGACATGGAGAATATCGGCAATATCAACCGGTGCAAAGCAGTTGTGGACAACTTGCGCAATGCGGCACGTCTCGTACAAGTTGGATTATGCATTGAAGGGTGACAAAGCACCTATCGTTGGATGCGGCATTTTCCCCGATGGTGAGTTGTCCCCCTTCCCCCTTTTCTGGTTTTTTTGTCTTTTTTGCAACTTGGTTACCTCTGTTCTTGCAACCGGGGTTGATACCATGTTGCAATGCATGACTATATCCTTTTTACCTTTGTGACTATATCTTTTTCCCCACACACCCCCCACATGCGAGATGCTATATGTGGATAGCTTGCGCATGGTCTCAATATCGATGCGTTCACGTTGCCCCGGTGTGGTGTCTTGGACACTAAAAAATTGATTCAATTTCAAAGCCTGGATCGCGAGGGAGACGCCGTTGATGCTTACACCCGGTTGGTCACCTCAAGGTGAGCTTATGTTTTTTCCATTTTCCATTCTCATCATTTTCATGTTATTTATATGTTTTTTCTGATCATTTATATGTTTTTTTTGTTTTGCTTCTACAAATTGCAGTTGAGAAGTATCTCGATACTTGTTACAACCCCCGTGTTTCTCCCCGCGGCTCGCTGCACCCCCTTGCCCCGCCCGGCTCCCGGCCACCGCCGCCGCTTCTCATCCAAACTGATGGTGCTGGCACTTCCGCTTCGCCCGACATAGTCCAAGGGTTTGTTGGCGCAGCATCGATGCGATTCTGACCTCCCGTACTATACCAGTATCCTAGCTTGCATTCCGCTTTCTCCGATAGCATTGGGGTGTTTTTGGTAGAAGTAGGAAGTCCGAGGCGCTTAAGGTATTGAAGGCATTTGATGAGAGTACAGCCAAGGCGCGAGTACATGGTGGAGGCTTCAAAGTTTGCCGCAATGGCGAAACGACCTAATGGCAAAAAGCCACCATGAGTGCTTCAACGCGCATGACCAAGCGATGCATGATGCTCGTGCGGAAAGGAAGCTCGTAATGAGCGTAGGAGGAAGAACAATAAGGGGAGCAAAGGTGCAGCACCGGGTTTGTCCCCCGCGCCCTCCCGGATCTAGCGGTGTGTTTGGACTTTTTTTTTGCTGCGGTTTATTGTTTTTTGCAATTACCACTGTTAGATGTGTTGCAATTACCAGTTTAGATGTGTTGCAATTTGTGTCACCAGGTTGTTAGGTGTGCTGCACTTCTCCTGTGTTATATTTTTTGTAATTACCAGACTGATGTGTTGCAACTTCTTACCCACACATGTTGCAAATTGTGTGTTCCCAAAATACGTTGGTTTTCCAACCACCAATCGATCCAAGGATCGGTGTTCT